>PYHW01010768.1:176297-188456 GCA_013186435.1 Turdus rufiventris | reverse complement strand
GCAGCAGTGCTGGAGTACCAGCTGTTGTGATAGGCCCCATCCTGCATCCCACCTTGGCTGGACATCCCACACCGAGGACAGGCACAATCTGCACCAGCCTTTCATCCACAGTGCAGCAAAAGGCTCTCACCTTGCTGACTCCAAAATAATCACAGCCAGAATGACAGCAGGGCAATTGGATCTTGGGTGCCTCAAAAGGGACACCTCAAACCCTGCCCAGAGGTCTCAGATTGGTGCGAGGATGGGTTGGTACCCCCAGAACTGCTGGGCTTCATGGACAACAAGGTGGGGCTGCACCACAGCACTGCCTGGGCATAAGCTGAGAGCTTGGGCTGGGGACAGGGACAGGGACAGGGACAGGGACAGGGACAGGGACAGGGACAGGCAGGAGCCAGCCCTGCTGCTCCACATCCTGACACCATGCAGTCCACTGAAGCTGCCTGGGAAGGTAAAATCCTGCAGGGAGCTCAGCATCCTCTCTCTGCCACACAGCCCACAAGCCCAGGATGGGAGCAGAGGCTCTGTGACCTGGCACAGGGCAGAGCTGTGCTGTACCCTGTGTGCCCCACAAAGCATGTGCTGGGGCTGGCGAGCTGCCCGTCCCCTCTGGCTGCCTCCTGCCCTCCAAACACAGGGCTACCAGTAATTTTCCATCCTGGCTGTGAGCTCTGCCCTAACGAGATGTTCTCCTATGTCCCTCTAATAGGGCTGGGCCCCATTCAAGTTTCTCTGTTCATTCAGACCCTGAGTCCCCCCATTTTGCTGCTCAAGCTCTGCAGGACAGCTGCTCCTCTGAACCCTGTTCCTCACAGTGCTTACAGCCCCTCTGCCTCAGGGCAATGAGATGATTTTGTCCAAAAGCCAGAAAAAAAAAAATATCGCAACCAGCCAAGAAAAATTCCCATGGCTCAGCTGCACTGGGGCCAGGAACAAGGCAGCCCTGGGGACTTTGCCCTCGGCCATTTCCAAAGCTGCCTCTGCACAGGCACCTCTGCCTGGAATTGAAGGTCTGGGTCCATCAACTGCACGGATTGGCCAAGCACATCAGACTAAAGTTGATTTCCAGAGGAAGGCGCCAGGTCCTGGAGCACTGTGCCTGCAGCGTGTGCAGCAGTGCACTGCCTTCAACTCATTTCAGTGAAGGTGCTCTGTCAGAATCAACTCTGACCTCAATTTAGGCATTCACTTTGTGGGCCTGGAGAGCTACCCACCACCAGGAGACACGTCTTCAGAGGGAGAATTCTTTGCCCATGTCTCCAGAGCCAGCCCCTCCATCCCTTCCTGCCTCCTCCCAGCCACAAGAGCTGGTAGCAGCACTGCCCCTGCCCACCGAGCTGCGTCTGCCACAGCCACTTTTGGGAGCCAAGCCAGGCTTTAAATAAATACCTGTCAGCAGAGCCCGGCCGGGTGCTCAGAGTGACGGCATGTGTGTGTTTAGCAGGTTGATAGGCGTGAGACAAGAGCAGAGACAGCAGGGGCTCTCTCCTCAGAGGCCAGAGACTGGCACATTCTCAAAGGCAGCATTAATCAGCATTTTCAACTGCACATCACCTGTCACAACACAGCAAAGTTGCCCACTCTCACCTTCCCTTGGAGCATGGAATAATGCCATTTCCAAGGGCTGACCTCTCTAGCTGCAAGCTGCTGTGATGCCTTAGGGGGAGAGTGATGGATTTGGAACACTAAACTTCTGTTCTCAGAGTTTCCAGAGCTCCCCAGTCCCCACCAGCTGCAGTCTGCCTTCACAGAAGCAGCCCAACACCCAGCTCCCTTTGCCTTGCACACCACCAGCTCTGCCCCTGACCTTCTCCTTGGCCCTCAGCTGATCAATACCTCTAGCTCTGATCCATCAATCCTAACGATTTCATCCCACTTCTCACTAATGCACTCTCTTGTTATGCTGCCTTTGGGCCATGGACCTGGCAGATCGTGGGAGAGAGGCAGAGGGATGTCCCAGAGGCATGTCACTGCTGTCCCAGGACAGCACGGTGACTCTGAAACACCAACATCTCTCATGTCCTGAGGCAGGTCTTCATCTCTTCCTCCCACAGCTCTTGGATCACTGGACAGCCACAACCCTCCCTCCCTCAGCTCTGCAGCTCCCTGCACACTCATCCTCGCTTTCCCTTCTTAGCCCTGTCCCTTGTAGATGCCTAAGACAAAACCAAGATGAAGTCCCCAAACTCGTTTGGGGTCTGTGCATCTTCCCACCTCAGGGGCTTTAAATCCAATCCTTGTATCACCCAGCTCTGGAAAGAGTGGTTTGCACCAGTGGGTGCCAGATTACCCACCCAAACCCTCTTCTCTTGGAGTCTCCATGTGCTCCTGAGGCAGAGTGTTGCTCATCCCAGGGGTAAAATAACCCCTGATGTGGCTGCTGGCTGTGCGGCCAGGCTGCTGCTTTACAGCTGATCCTGGCAGGGCTCCTGGAGCCCCATCCCACTGCTGGGCTGCACCAAACAAGGGGCTCTGGCCCATCCTGGCACTGACCTTCGCTTGGAATCCAGTCACACGCACCCCATCAATAACTAAGCACAAGATAACAAAATGAGCTGTCACAGCCAATTAACATGCTGAGCTTAATCAGCTTGTGGGCTTTCAGGGTGGAGGTAAGGGGCTGGCTCCAGGCTGGAAGGGCCAGAGGGAGGCAGGGTGAGGTGTTCCATGGATTGAAGCCACCCCTCTCTGCTGGCTCCCAGGGCCAGGAGCCAGGAGTGGGAGGCCAGGGCAGTGCTCCCTGACAGCCGTGGGATCATCTCAGGGTGTGCATGGACAGCCCAGCCCCAGGCATGGCCAGCAGAGAGGTGACTGCTGTCAGACACCCCACACAGGGCTGTGGGATCATCTCAGGGTGTGGATGGACAGCCCAGCCCCAGCAGAGAAGTGACTGCTGTCAGACACCCCACACAGGGCTGTGGGATCATCTCAGGGTGTGCATGGACAGCCCAGCCCCAGCAGAGAGGTGACTGCTGTCAGACACCCCACACAGGGCTGTGGGATCATCTCAGGATGTGCATGGACAGCCCAGCCCCAGGCACGGCCAGCAGAGAGGTGACTGCTGTCAGACACCCCACACAGGGCTTTAGCTCCAAAGCAGAAGCTCTTGCTAGGAGAGCAGCCAGCACAAATGCCAAAGCCAAAAGGCTTCCACTTAAAGCCAGGAGGGATCTCAATGGCTGTCGTCGAGCACCTCTCAATTAATTAGCATCCTGCTGATTCTACAATTGAGGTGACTGCTAAGGAGATTAAATCGGTCTTTGCCATAAAGCAGATGCTGTTCCCAAGGCTTGATTTGCAGTGATTTTCTTTTCCTAGAACTTTTTCCTGCCCTGTTGACTCAGCTGAAGCCCCAGGGTGCTGGGTGCAGCCAAGACACAGCAGAGCTCAGAGATGAGGGTGGGACCACTCAGTTAAATGTCACTGCACGCCCGGGGGGCTCACTTGGAGGATGCTGTGTGAATCCAGAGCAGTGCTGGCTGAACAGAGCCTGGCCATCCAGGGAGGCCGTGATCTGTTCACCCCATTCCGCCTGCATCAGCAGGGACAGGCTCAGGGGCAGCCAGAGCTGCATTTGTGCACCTGAGAGCCCAAACTGAAAGGAAAAATAACAGCTCAGCCTCTAGGCAAAGCTTAGTAAATCCACCATGACTGCAATAAAGCCTGCTGATTTGGTGCAAACTTGGAGTAACCTCAAATGCACGGGGGCAGTACAACAGAGTACAGCCCTGCCCAGGAGGTTTGGCTCCACTCCATCAGCACTCCTTGGGTCTCCACCTGCACGGCTGAGGAGAGGAAGGACTTTTCTCTGGAAGCTTTGCAGAGGGTGTGACTCTCACAGTTGGTTTGTTAGTGCTGCCCAGGGCTTGTGCGTGGCTTGTTCCCTCACCCCTGATGCCTAAAGAGGCTACCTAGAACAGAGGCTAGACGGTGTCAAAGGAATAAAGTAGGTATTTATTACAAATGCCTTCAAAGGATACACCTTGGGCACTACAAGAGCCTGCCCAAGGCTACACCCAAAGATGGACCATGGGTCATGAGTTTTCACACTTTTATAAGTTTTGGTCCATTTACATATTGAGGTTCATGGTCCAGTTACAGCTCCAGGTTATGAAGTCCCATCCTCCCAGATTGCTCTCCTCAATTTGTTGTTGTTTACACTTTTTTGGGCCTGAAGCCGCAACGGTGTCCTTGGTTCTGAGGCTGGAAAAGGATTGTTTTGTCTAACTAAACTATGAAGAGAACTTGCTAACACTTTATATGAAGTTCAGAGTTATATACTAATGCAGTACAGAATCTGGAAAATATGAAAGATAAAACTTAAGGGCTCAACCCCAGCAGAGAAATGGCCATTCAGCCACCCATGGACACAAAGAGCTTCGGAAAGGGGCTGCAGGATGTCAGCTGAACAGCCAAAAACCTGCCAATCTTGTGTTTGTGAGGTGAAGGCAAGAAACTCATCTCAAATCCTTGCTGTGATGGAAGCCTGTCTGCAAGATTTACCCACCCTGCCCAGGATGGTCCCCTAGCAGGAGAAATTAGCACATGTGAGGGCTGCTTTGATTACTGCATCTGCTGCACTGCTTCCTCCCATGGGCATCGCTGCCAAGTGCCACAGCCACCCCCTCACTCCACTTTTGCTCTAATGCTTGAGGGAAAAACAAGCCACACAAGCTTTTGGCATTTGGCAGTTTCTTGGTCTGAAGTAAGGGGAAAATTGTCTTTTATAGTCAGCAAGAGTTTTTCAGGGTTTGTCACTATCCTCTGCTTTCCCTGAGGAGAACCCAGGCCCTCAAGGGACAAACAGGACAGCTGGAGACAATTCCTACAAGCCATAAAAGCTGAGAGTCCAGTTTTCAACCTCTGTTTCATTTCTCCCATTTTTTTGGTATCACAGCATAAGAGAAATGGAACAGCACCATCGTGATCCTCAGGAGGCATCTCTTACCACTGCCCATTTCTAGACAGACATCCAAGGAGGCTAAATCTAGGACTGTCTTTACAGCTGTAGTTTCTCAAGCTCATCTGCAGGCAAACTGGGTTTCCTTATTCCCTGTCCCTCTAAGCTCCTCACCCCCCAAACCCTGCTCAGCAGAATCTGCTGCCTGTGCCTTGCCTCAGTCCAGCAGCAGAAAAGTGGCTTTTTTCCTACAATTGAGATTTGTGCCTTGCACAGGTCGAGCTGGGAATCCCAAAGGTGCATTTTCCCCAAGGTGTGGGGGAGCACTGCAAAGAGCTGCAAGTCCTCACAAAGGCTAAGGAGAGGCAATGGACCAGTGTGTCCTGCCAACCCAGATAGAAAGGATACTGAGGCTGCTGGCACTGCTTGGCAGCCTGCCTTGAGGAATAACTCTTCAAAAATAGAAGCACGCTAATCTGAGGAACCTGCTGGTATTGTCAATGACGTTAATGAAGTGTTTGGAAAACCAGAACAAATGCCTTGGCTTTTTGGGGCTGTGCCCCTTGTAGTTTTCCACACCAGCCCAGAGTGTTCTGGCAGTGCTCTTGGTGCTGTCCTGCTCCCCAGAGCAGTGCAAGGAGTGGGCTCTGGGGGCTCCCAGCAAGCTTGGACAGCCCTCAGGGAAGA
Source organism: Turdus rufiventris (assembly GCA_013186435.1). Classification (NCBI taxonomy): domain Eukaryota; kingdom Metazoa; phylum Chordata; class Aves; order Passeriformes; family Turdidae; genus Turdus; species Turdus rufiventris. Next base: position 182,872 of record PYHW01010768.1, on the reverse strand, counting down.
GGCTCCCCAGAGCAAATTGCACTGGGAAACAAAGCCCATCGGGCAGACTCAGTGTGCTCAGGGGAGGTGGAAGCTCACTGCCTCCTCTTCCTTCTTGTTTTCATTCCTTGTCTCAAGCCCCCTCTGGGTTCTTCTTCACCACTGTGGTCAGGACCCGTGGGATGGCAAATTTCTCCCTGGCAGAAGAATTTTGGATTCCACAGCTTTGTCACCACTTCTCTCCCTCTGCAGCAGTCAGTAATCCTTCATTTTCATTGCCAACCATGACATCCACTCTTTGTGTATGTTCTAATCTAGGACAAGGTAGCACAACCTACCAAGCCCAGATTTCAATTAAAATTTTGAACGAAGCTTTCATTGCAGCTGATTACCCAAAAATCAGTATAAAATCACCGGTTGAACATCAGAACAGTTTGTGCTCCTAACTCAGGCAGGTACCATTGTGTCTCTCATAAAAATAATCCGTGGTGTTACAGTATGTCAGTTCCCAGAACACTTCTTGTTGCTGCTCAAATTTTGCCTATTTTTACCCTTGATTGCAATGCTGTAAAATGTGTCTATGGACTGCTTTGTCATAAACATCAGCAGTCCTGTTTAAAAGCTGTGGAGAAATAAAAATTAGAAGTCCATTTCAGAACTTTCTTGGGTAGTCCTGTAATGAAGATTCATTGTACCATACTGAAAACACACAAATTTAAACTCCTCTAACTTAAAGCTTGCTGCAGTGCCATGGAAAAGGATCACTGTGTTCACAAAAAGTAAAGAGTACTCTTGCATTTCAGGATCAGATTTTTTAAGGGCCTTAAAAGGTTACTATAAGTGGCATTGCCTTCTTACAAAAAGCCAGTTACATTGAAGACTACTTCAGAGATTTTTTTTTTCTCCCTACTCTGAAGGCTGTTGCACAAAATGTTGGCAAGTGAGCAAATTTCTGCTTGGAATTTGCATCCAGCAGTAGAGAAGGAAAATGTTCTTAAAAATGCAGGAAAATTAGTTTGGATAGTCACCAAAACCAGTCCATAAATTGATGGAACTCATGGTTTTGGTTATAAACCAGCTACATCCCAAAGCCAACATCTCAGTAAAGTAACATTTCCAATTGAAAGATGCTTCTTGTCACAGATGGACTTCAACTTGCTCCCCTTGCAGCGCTGATCACAGCTCTGCCACGGTACATGATGTGTTTGCCACAGTGCCTGGAGCAGCAAGATCTGGTTACAGACACCCAATTCCCACCTCCCACCACCACTACAACAAAGCTGAGGGGACACAGAGCCATCCCTACCCATCTGATGTTCCTAAAAACACAATTCATTAAAGCATAGTTTATTGATTGGCTGACAGGGTCTCAGCCACAACCTGTGCAAGCTGCCAGTCCCCACCTGGGTTAAGTCAGACAGGAACTATTTCTACACTGGCACAACTGCACAAGTTAGCTCCTGACCACATTGTCTCTAAGAGCAGAGGCATTATCTATCATGGCCACACTTTTGTACAGACCTGGACTTTCCCATTTGATTTATCTGCTGTGGCACAATTAACAACAGACTTTTCACATTACGAGCATTCCCTTACAGAACATTTATTCAGGATAAAAATCCAGAAATGGACACTTGACAAATGCAAAAGCCATTACGTGCCATTAAGTCATTAAGTGCAGCAGCACTTCATCCTGCACATACCTAAAATACATTGTCAGGCAAGCTTCCAACTAGTCTCCTGTGGCAGGACAGCTGGCCCTGTGCAGCTGAGGGGAAGGCACCAAGACACAACACTGTCCCCTCTCAGCACCTCCACAGGCTGAGCTCAAACATCTCCAGCCATGGAACGGCCCTTTGTGCTCGAGGTCTTGTTTGAAGCATCCAATGTCCAGGTGCATCTGCAAGTCCAGCAACAGCTCCTCTGAGACTTGGATCTTGCTGTCACCTCCCAGGGATTCCCACAGAAGTGGAAGAGCTCAGCAGCACCAGGATGCAGCTCCTCTGCTTAGGATCTGCACAAGGCTCTCCTTCAGAAGCACCTGCATGTCTAACACTGCTCCCAAAGGACAACCATCCTGATGACTGCAGGAACTACAGAGATAACCATGGCTTCTGTCTCCAGTCCAATGGGACTTGAGATGATCTAGGTTTAAGGGCATCCATAGGGGATGATAACCAGTGTGCTGTTCAGCAAGTCCCAAATCCTGTCACTGCTACTGGCAAGGATGACATTTACCAGGATCATATTCCTAGATTCATTTGGATAGATCAGAAGGAAGGAAACTGAGTTCATTTGTTCTGTCCCTTCTACTCACCAAATTTAGAAATCAGAAGAATTTCTCATGGAGAAACAAATATCTCAAAGGCTGATAATGGGGCAGAGTTTCCATTAAAGTTTCTGCTTTTGATCTGGTCCAGACTTTATTCTTTGCTGCCTTCTGTTTCCTCCTCTGTAGAACACCCATCAGAGAGACACATCCAGCACAAAAGCCACAGGCATCAAACAAGAACACTCTTTACTGCCCAGCACCAAGGTCACAAGGGCCAAAAAGGGAGAGAGAGGACAAGGCAGCACCAGATCTGTGCAGCCACTTGCTGTGTGGGTTTGAGGAGGTATTTCTCTCCAGGGCACTGGCACTGTGTACAGGAGTCAGGAAAGAAAAACATTCCTGCCTCACAAAGAGCACCTGTTCCACATCAGTGTGTAAGAAATGAAAAAAAAATATTGCTGTATCACATTTTTTCCACATCACTGGGTCTCTCTAAAGAACAGGGAACCTGGAAACAGCTGTTCATAGAATCAACAGCTGTTTCCAGGAGGTTGGGATGGGAAGAACAAGAAGAAATACATAAATTACACTTCCTTCCAGATCTGGTACTGTAAACATCAATTCAGAGCCATAATTAGTATTTATTACCCTTTCAGAAAATCCTCTCATAGTCTCTCAGCCACCTAGCAAACACTTCAGTTGCAACTCCTCAGGACTGCTATGAGAGAGGTGTAAGGCTGTTCAGTGGTGTGATCTAGTTTTTATACCCTTGTCCTCTGCCTTTAAAATTTTCACTAGTCTTATCCAAAGCTGTTACAGAGAAGAATTCCCATCAATGGACAGGGAGCCTGTCCTTCCCTAAATTGATTCATTTTTCTCTTCTACAAGAGGCTGTAAATCTGTGTGCCCCACTGTAACTTCACATTCTTCAGGTTTTTAACCATCCACTTCTGCAAGCTTTCTTTTCCCATAATTCTGCACCAGACTGGAAGCTGTGATTTGAGAAGCCTGTCCCTTTTCCCAGCACTGGAAGTCATTCAGCCCTTTCTGGCCCACTTGAAAGAGAGCTCTTTCCATCTCATCCAGGCGAGCCACCAGCGCAGACGTGTCCTCGTTGTAGGCGTTCTGGGAGGAGTCCATGATGCGGCGGAAACGGGCAATAAACGTCTGAGGAGAACAACAGTCACTGACAGGTTACACAGAGCCACCCCCTGCTCAGACCTGGAGGCCTGAGCTTTCAAAACTGAAAAGCCAAAGGTTTAGGCTCCTGTTCACAACAAGCCAAGGGTCTACAACCAGCACAGCGCCTGTTAAGTTTGGCTACAAAGACAAAACCACTTCATGCCTGAGGTGGACAGCAAATGCCTGATACTGGCTGGAGAGCAAACACAGAATTGGATTTTGGCTGCTTCTTCACAACAGGCTTGAGGAGACCACAGGACACAACACAATTATGATCTAGTCTGCCTCACTTCTCAAGCAATCATTGCTTTAGAGCAGGAGGAATGAATTTCATGCCACAGCAGCTGCTGCAGGAATGGACAAGATGCAAATACATACAAGCTGCAAGTAGTGAATGTCCTGGAAGTTAAGCCAAGCTGCTGCTGAAAAGCATTCAAGATGCTAGAAAAACATTTAACCATGAAAAAAGTGTCAAACCAAACCAAACCAAACCAATCTACAACTTATAAATAGCATTTTGAAAAGCTAAGCAACAAGACATATTTAAGGCATTTTATTTTCCTCTCTTATCTTTGCTTTTGGGAATTGGAAAAAAAGGGTCAGAACTCTTTGGAAACTGTGCTTTGTTATTTCAGAAGTTGATTTCAGAATCACCACAACTTATAGGGCAAAGTAATAGGTTAGATAAGGATAAACTTAGAGGTTTTTAAGTCAGCACAACTCCCCTCTTGTTTGCTTTTAAAAAGAGAAATCAAACCTGGCATGCTTTGATTTTTCTGTCAATAAGTAATGAGTTCTACTGTGGCTTTTTCCCCTCAGATGTCCATTAGCAAAAACAAAACAGACAAGGAAAGGTGTGGGCACCTCCTCAAGGCACAAAGAACATGTTCAGCGGACAACTCCAAGAAAGCAGGAGCACTTTAAAGCCTCTCTGCATCAGCCTTAATGTAAAGCACAGAGAAAGGAAAAAAATGCAATAAAAATCATCCCAGCCCACTTAGAGACCTGGCTGAAGAGGTCTCAGAGCTGTTAGTGGTTACGTTTAAAAGCTCAAGAAGACTGAAGTCCGGAAACAGACAATGCCATCTATCTTTTAAAAGAGAAAGGGGAGAGGGAGAGGAGAAAGGAAGAGCCAGGGAATTAAAATCCATCAGCATCAATTCCTGGAAGCACACTGGAATGAAGAAGCAATACAGAAATTTCTGCAAGACAATAAAAGAATCACAGCCATCATGGACTTGCCAAGAACAAACTCGCAGAGCCCAGCCTGGTTTCCTGCTAGGGCAGGATGCCAGCTTTGCACAGGCAGGAAAGGGGTATCTGTCAGGGGGCATTCTTGGAAGATTTACCAGACCACCCAAAGCTGGTCAGGAGAGACAGCCATCATGCACAGCTCTGTCAGGAGGGAAGAACACCGAATGGAGCTCCACTGGGGTCTCTGCGGGACCAACCACTGTTTGAGATGTTAATTAATGAGCTTACTGAAGGAATAGCAGCAGTGCTTATTAAATCAGCCAGTAGCATGCAGAAGGAGAAGGGATGACTACAGGCATGTAGGGGAGCAGAACTCTTAATAATCCTAACTAATTAGAAAGATGGTGTGAAAACAATAGGTTATCATTCACCAGGACTAACAGAAGGTTTGACATTAAGGCAGGAAAAGTACAAAGTCAGGAAATTATTTGTTTGCAGATGCAACCTGCACCACCTCACTGTGGACTGCAAACCAAACACAGATCCATGTGACTGCATCGTGACAAACCAGATGCTGCACCAAGATGAGCCAAGAGCATCACAGCCACACAAAACTCACAAAGTAATCCTTTTGTTTTCATCAGCACAAGTCCTGAGCATGAGACTGCACTGCTGTTCAGGGCATGGCACAGTGGATGCAGATCCACTGGAGAGGCAGCAGCAGAGAACAATGAGGGCAGGCAGAGGTTAGGAAGCACGACCCATGGAGAAATATCAAACGAACTGGGACTGCTGCAGGAAGGAAGAGAATAATCTGTCCTCAGCATTTACTTTGTATGAGACAAACAGAACAGAGCTTATATTGCTGTGAAGGAGCTTTGGTTCAGACATTGGAGCAAACCTCCTAAGGTGAGGCTGGCAAGGCACTGAAAGAGATTGCCCAGAGCAGTGTGAGGTGTCTGCATTAGAGAGGTTAGAAGACAGGTATAGTTAAATAATCTTACATCTCCTCTAGTCCTGTTTTACAGGATTTTATGAAATACCACATTTAAGCTAAAATTACACCCCTGGATGCACAGTGGAGGCTTCCAGCACCAGCCTGTGCAGCTGCCAAGAGGGTCATCCATATTAAATCCAGAAGTCATTTGGATTAAATCAGGATATTTTTCCTGAAGACTGCTAAGCAGCTGGGAACAAAAGGAAGACAGAAAAATGCAGATCTAAATTTCAGGACCTGATTCAGATACTTGCCTGCAGGATAGTCTGAGCTATCTCAGGATTCTCTGGATTCTCAAAATTCAGGAGCTGCGAGCCAAATCCATAGTAGTAGGGCCCCATTTTATGCAGATCAACCACATTGGCATCAGCACTGAATACTGTCCTCCAGGCTTCCCTGTAAATCTTTGGCAGTTCCACAGAGATGATTCTCCTTTTGCTGTCATGCAGCCCTTTAGCAAGCCACAGGGGGATCTCCAGCTTTGATCCCTGGAGGAACGAGAGAAGCCAAAAGTTATCCTTACCACGAAAGTACATCTGAAGCAGCCCCAAAGACATAGAATGAACTTTATTAATGAAGATCCAGCATTAGAAAAAAGTCAATTTTGTTTTCAGAACAGTCCTTTGTGACTGTAGCATAAACCAGACACACTTTAGAGGCCTTATTATGGCAAGACTCAGAAAGTGCACTTTTGATTGAGCTCTGTGTTTCAATTATTGTCAGTTGATGAAACAGCATAAGAAAAAGAAGAAAAAAAAATTAGGCAAACCGTATATAATAAAGCCAAAATAACTTTAGGTAAAGTAGAGGAGAGCATCACTGCAGTGCCCATGAGGAGAGGGCGGCCGGGCCTGGGAGCTGCGACAGGAGGTGAGGGCGAGGTGGTGGCGCCGGGCAGATCCCACAGCGACAGTGCCGTGTCCCATGTCCCGTGTGCCCTCCCCACAGCGA
>PYHW01010768.1:160227-175811 GCA_013186435.1 Turdus rufiventris | reverse complement strand
CGTGCCGCCCGTCCCGCCGTACCAGCCCGGAGGGGTCTCGGAGTCGTATCGGGATGGAACAGGGGGGATGAACTCACACTGGGATTGGGTTTGTGGGGAATTTCCTCGCTGGGAGGGCGGTGAGACCCTGGCACAGGTTGCCCACAGAGCAGCTGTGGATGCCCCATCCCTGGAAGTGTCCAGGGTTTGGGAGCAGGCGGGGATGGTGGAAGGTGTCGCTGCCCATGGCAGGGGTGGAACAGGACGGGCTCTGCAGTCCCAATAAAAGAGCTCCAGGGATCCCTGCTGGCGGCAGGGCAGGCTGGGCACAGCCCCGCGGGCTGGGATGTGAGGATGCTGCCCCAGCCCAGACCCCAAAGGAGCTGTTCCAAAGGCAGCGATGTTCCTGCGGCTCCAGCGCCTCCATCCGCGCCCACCGCACGGGCGGTGGAAGCCGAGGCGGTCCCTGCCCCTGGGGCTGGCTGTGCCCCTGGGTTGCTGTGCCCCTGCCCCCTGGGCTGGCTGTGCCCCTGGGTTGCTGTGCCCCTGCCCCCTGGGCTGGCTGTGCCCCTGGCTCTCCTTGGCAATTCAGGACTTGGCTGCCCTGCAGAGCACATGATCCGATGGATGTGGCTGTGCTGAGTAGGCACAAGGCAGCCAAATGAACTGTCTATGCCTTGGGTTTCAAGGGGAGGCTGCAACCCAAAGTAATTTATCTTAGAGCTGGAATATAAAAATCAAGTTATGTTTTGACGGCAGAATAAAATACCCTGTGCTAAGTTCTGGGTTTGGTTTTATAAGGATAAAAGCACTGGTCATCTCCATTTTGAACAGAATTTTACTTCATTTTAGAACACGACCTTGTGGATTTTTTGCTCATTGTTTTGTTGTTTCGAAAGTAGTTCATTTTTCATCAAACTAAAATTTTCTTGCTATTCCCTGAGCTGTATATTCTGAAAACATTAGGGGTTTTTTTATTTAGACAGTGGTCTATAAAATAACATTTAAATAATCTAGTAAATATTTTAGTCTTTGTTCTGCAGAGGAAGGAAAATAAAGAATTGAGCAGTGTTGAAACACCTGACAATTTCCCTGAGAAATAATCATGGAGTTATTTATAGAGGGTTTGATGATGTTTTTAATGACATTTTCAGTCCATGACTAAGGCGTAGCCCAATGCATCTTTAATCATCTGTTAATTCTCATGACCTCAGCATTCTTCCTGCTGCTGTTTGTTCAAGCTGGATCCACTGTGATTTGTTACTGTTTTGTCATCATTAATTAGCACCTTGGTACTTTAACATCTTCATCAAAGTCAGAGCCATGCAAAATAATAAAATCTGAACCAGTTTATTAAATCTTGTGCTGTTTTATTTCATACTGAGAAACATAAAGCACAGACAGTGTGGGCTGAGACCTCAGGTGCTTCCGTCACTTCCACGTCCCCTGGGTACCATGGCAGTCTGTGCTATAAAAATCCAGCCAACAAAGAAACAGTGAGATTTTGTGAGCTGTGTGAGCAGAAGAAATGTGCCCATGTGTGTTTGTCAGTACACTGCTGATTCCAGTGTCCCCTTTCCCCATGAGTCAGGTACATTAAATATTGACAGCAGCTGGAAGGGCAATGCATGCCCCCAAAGAGATTTAATGTAGAGCTCATTTCTTGCAAGATGCTGGATTTTTTTCTGTAACATAGAAAACAGACATTATATTAATTTTAGCAACACTAACTATTGTCCTGGATTGTTTTTGTGGTTTAGGTTTTTGTTGGGTTTTTTTGGGTTTTTGGTTTTTTAATGAGAGATTAAGACTCTCTGTTTAGAAAATAAATCCTTCTATCTGTGCACATTTTCCAGATGAGTTGCAGAGTAGTTTCTGAAAGCTCTTTCTAAGGGACAGTTCTGATAAAATTATAATTTGCTGAATTGGATTAGTAAAAGTATTCCCTGCTTAATGAGGTTTAGGAAACAAATCTCTCTGCTAAATATGAAAGTGTGAGAAGAGAGAACTATGCAAATGGAATATGCTTTTTCCAAGTTGCACAGCTGAGACATCTGGAAAAAGAAGAAAGAAAAACACAATTTCCCTGTGTCCCCAGATGCCTCAGCCTCCAGTGTGTGATACAAAAATAAGCACCAAGGTGCAGAAAGCCCAAAGTACTGGGTAAAGCTGAAAGAACACAGAGGCAAAGATGTTTATACTCACTGTAAAATCAGTTCTGAGAATTTTAAAGAATAATGAGTTTGGAAGACAGAATTATGTCACCCCTTTTTGTGCTATGTTTGCCTTCTCATCCCAAGAAAGGTACCGGGCAGGTTCTTATTCTTGAACACTTGTGTGTGAATCTTACTGTAAAAATACACATAACAATCCCAGCATCCTATACCATATTGTGTTTTCATAAATATGATTTCAAGGCCTTCCTGAAGGAAAAGGAATGTCCTGTGTCATAACTGGTATATGTGCCAAAAACTGAGTAATCACAGAGAAAAGTGTTACACAACTAAGGTTGAGCTGTGATGAATAAAATCCAAATTACTTGAAGGTACAGTAGATAAATCAGAGGATTGCAAAGTATGGGAAAGAGTAAAATCTTAGAAATTGAGGAACAGCTGTTACATCTGATCTAGGTACATCTAAAATCTTGAGTACCACAGAATCCAGCTGATTCAATATCAGATAAATTTGGGGAAGCAGGGCTGTTACCTGCTTCTTCCCAGGCCTTTGATCAGAGCAGGCTGATGTCTGTGTGTGCTGCAGAGTTGCTGAGCTCTGTCCTATCAGCATCTACATGGGAGGTGATGACAGAGGCAGCTGATAGAGCCATCCTGGATAATCTAAATAGCATTAAATACTCGAAGTAAGGCAGCTGAAAGAGCTGCAGGATGCTGATGAGAGAAGAAAGTGCCTCTCTCCTTGTGGCCTCTCCTTACCTTACTTTTTAAGGTCAAAGTGGGAGAGGAGCCATCAATCTCTACATATTGGATTAAACCACAGCACAAATTAAAGTTAATCTTGAATCTTTTCTCCCTCTGAGGCAGAGAGGATTACAGAATGATTTGCTTTTCTTATTTGCACGTGTTATCCAGCAATCAGAGATGCCGGCAGGGTTTATTGCTGCCTTAACACCCCTAGATGAGACATCCGAGGAGCCAGAGCTGCAGTGTATAACCCGGCCCAAGGATGCTGAGTAGAAGGATGCTGAGGAGTGTGGTGTTCACACTCCTGAGAGCAGGGCTGGAGGAAGGCAGCACACGCTGGAACACACATCCGTCACCCTCAGCCCGGGGCGGAATGTCTGAGTTGCTGTAGCTAATTATTTACTAAGCAAGTAGCTAATGCTACTTAGCTACTCCTTTCCCTCCTGGAAGTTACACTCAACAAATTTGCATTTCCTAATCAGTTAACTTGCCCTTGGCAGTGGGAGACCTCATTTATGAGTCGTCCTTCGTCTTTGCTACCCCTTTGTTGTGCAAATATGGGCAAATAACTCAAGTAAACCAATTGGCTTCAGTAGGATTATCCCGAGGGAGTTGGGCACTGCGTCATATGAATAAACCCTGCTCTCCAAGGACAGGCTCTGCAGTCCAGCACAGCTTCATTTTTTGATGGAAAAGGGGTAGCAGCACAAATCAGTAGTTAAACTGAAGAGATAATCGCTTCCCTGTTCAATTTATCTGCAAATGTGAGACGTTCAGCAGTAGTAAGGATACACCATTTTCATATTTACATTTCAGAATAGCGTTCCTTTCCACGTGGAGGAAGTGTGGAGGATTATGTCCTCACATATCCACACATATTGCGAATGGGAGAGCAGCTACAGATGAAATTTTGGGATTTAGGGTAAGCAAACATCCTATGGGAAGGATCTTTTGGCTTCCATCTTCCAGTAAGAGTCTCTTAGCCAAAAGGCAGCAGGGAATCTGGCCAGCTTATACGGTGAACTTCAAAATCTTTTAAACACCTTCTAAAAAAGGAGTGTTGGAGTCATAAGATCAAGCAGATGCTATAGCTGGCACCACAAAAAAATTTCTGAAAGAACAAAAACATTTCTAGAATTCCAATATTTTTCCCCAGCTGTCATTCACCCTGTTATTATGCAGAAGTGGATTCAGCACTTTTCAAGGCTTTTTCAACCATTGTGTAATTTTCTACACAAAAGAGAGAGTCACAGTTAAATCAACAGCAGGCATTTGAAGGAAGTTTCTTGTTTTAAGGAGTGGTGCCATGTTGCTAAAACTTTTGATGGTTTAATTGGGAATGCTGCCAAAATTGTTGATGTTTCTTCCATTTGGAGTTCCCCAGATGACAATTTGCTATTGCTTTTGTTTAGAAGTGTGGGAAAATTGTAATTGTGATAACTGCCTTTAACAAGAAACTAAGGAAATTGCTGATGACTGTGCAGTATTGCTGATGACTCTGCAGCAAATTCTAAGGGGTGACATTTCTCAAATTTCTGGTGTCTCAAGGTGACTGTGATGATGTGAGTAGAAAACTCACAATATTTTAGTTTCTTTACATCCACTCACATGATGAGGATGAAAGAAAAGTACTGTGTTCATTTTTGACAGGGAGACCCCTTCATACTCCTAAAGCACTCAAGCTGCTGAGCAAAACAATGAATCTTTTCCACAGCACAAAACATTAAACATCAGCAATTTCTTTTTCTTGTGTCTCACCATTCATAGTAAATATCCTAGGGAGATGTTGGAAATGATGCTCTTCCAATTAAGTTGCATGAACTCCAACTCTATTCAGCTAGAGGCTGTTCAATGCCCAGAGACAAAAAACATCTAATGAATCAATCTTTGTGCACAGAAAAAAACCAAACCTTTATTTTCCTTTCCTTTTTATTTTTTTCTTTTTTTGAGGAAATTACATAAAAACTAGAAGCTAATGTCCTCTTTGAAAGGAAGAGACAGGGGTGGGTTGTATGAGCTTCACTTTCTAAATGATTTTGGGGCTTTTTCTTTTCTGAGTTATCCAGGACATTTTCAGTAAAAAAAAAGCTAAAATATGCTGCTTTTGCTTCTGTGAAGAAAATATTATTCTTTGTCTTTCAGACTCAGATAAGCAATTGCAAATCTGGCTACAGATATTTTTCATGCTTTTCTCTTTATATCCTAATACTCTTGTTTTTCATTTTAGGTTCTCACTCTTATTTATATTACTCTGGAGAGTTTTATTACGTGAGTTACTGGAGAAGAAAAAAAACAACCCTACATTTTTCTCAAGATCCAGAATGAGAGCTTTATCAGTTACCACAACATGAATGCCAACAATTTCTTCACTGCCTTCATTCAGATTTCTTCTATCTGGCTTCTTCAGCATCACAAGCTGGAGAGGATGCAGGCATCTGCATTTCAGCTGCCTGTGCTCTTTGAGCCATGGCTTCAGTGTTACTCCAGCCGTTCATCTGTCAGCACTAGATGAGCAGAACACTGATATTCCAGGGCTTTTTCAGAACATAAATGTTGCTTTTGGCCCATGCCTCACTGTCTTTGCCAGCAGAATCTGTGAATTAAATCCGATTGCCTCTTGGCTGCTGCTTTTCAGTTCTGCACTGTGGGTATGTGGTCAGGCTGTCCTGTGTTTTATGAGGGATACTGAAACAGGAAAAGATCCAAATTGTTTCTTCTCTGATCACACATGGGAAGGAAAATCTAATAGCACATTGCTGGAGCACACTGCATTGTGTCAAAAAGTAGAGAATCTTGTTCTTAATTTGTGAGGAAGCTTTTCATCCTTCAATAAAATGAAATATCAGATTACACTGAATACGTGCTGAGAATTTGGCTGATATAATGGGATTACAGTCAGAATGAGCACACCAAAAATTCTGTGTCCTAGTGAGAAAGACTATTAATACAATATCAGCTAGGAGTTCCATGAGGAGCAGAGCAAACCCCGTTCTTGCTGGCATTCCTGCTGTCACGGGGAGATAGAGAGGAGGCTGCTGTGAATCCGTTTCTAGAGGCTGGCTGACAGCAGCAGTTTCTGAGCTGTTCAAAGGCATCACAGGCAGATTGGAAGATTTGGACAGGGTTTATCAGGGAGGTTTCCCACTGAGTCACGAGAAGCAGAAAGGACCCCCTTGCTTTCTAAGAGACCAGATGCAGCTGGTTCCAGCTCTACCCCCAGACTTGGTCCATGGTTTATGTCTAAAGGATTAGATAGGTGTAATTGAGCCTTTGTACTACTTTGTCCTTCAGGAATAAGGATGGTAAACCAAATATATTTATATAAATAAAATCACTTATTATTTGTATTGATGATGATTAGATTAGGAGATCTTAATCAGAATTATTTACCACACAGAATAGGTAGGTATAACTCCCTGTGTACTATTTATTGCAGCATTATTGAAGCAATTGTATCCAAGCCAGCAAAATAATTAAGTAGAGGCTGATGTTACTCACCCATAGCAAGAGTCTTGGGCTAAGGTCTTTTCCTCCTGTGTTGTTTAACTTTGGGGTTGATGAGTCTGGGTGGTCTCAGCATTCAACACCAAGAGCAGCTGACTCTCCTTCCCCACCCAGCACTGCTCATTTTTGCACTCAGGGTGAGTTTAGAGCTGTTCACCCCCATATATACAGAGCACCCTGATACAAAGGGATGCCTGTGGGACCCTGCAGGTTCTTTACCCACTCTCATTTGCCAGACCAGTCAGGCAGTCCCAGGTGGTGGGAGCTTGGGAAGCATGGGGGGAAGACTTTGAGAGGTTAACCATCGGAGCCCAGGCATTAAGGGAAAAATGCAGTTCATTTTGAGCATCCTATCTGGAAGAATTCCAATGATTCACAGTGTGGGGGAATGAAAAGAGGAGACAAGACAGGCAGCTTGCATCGTCTGACAGCTGAGTGGCTCTGTAGTTCTGAGAACATCCTGTCTCGGTGTATCCTCAGATCTGACAGCTTTGCTCTGCCAGGCAGGGACTGCTCTGTGATCCTGTAAAGTTTATCTTGGTTTTCATGAAACACCCCTGTACATGCCCAGCAATATATCTCATTGCCAGTAAGTCAGCAGTGTGCAAGTGCCAGCAACTAAATATCCAGGAATGTTATATTCAAAAGTGACAAACCCTGTGAGATGTGTTAAAAGCAAACACATTTTCTCTGGACTTTATGGCTTGTACCCAGTGGCAGCCTTTATCACATAAACACAGATGAGGATTTTTGACAGGGTTTTAACCTCTTCTAGGAGAAGCTGCGTATCTTTTGATTTTCTCATTTTTCTTATAATCCCGTATTTACAAGCAGAGCTAGTAAAATAACAGAAAAATACATTAAGTGGGGAAGGTTTGGCAAACCCAGCATAATCTCATTGAGATGACTGATGGGTTTAGATTTGTTTTCAAAAAAAGAAGCTTAAAAATCTATCTCTTCACAGAATTACAGGCAAAATATCTCCATGGTATAAACAGATGTAAACCCACTACAGAAAGTGCAGCTTTCATCAAAATCACTGAGGGTGATTTTATTGTTTTGTTGATAACATCAACAGATATCAACATGTATCTGTTGATAACAATTCAATATTACAATTAGCATATTAAAGACATTGATGGGTGCTTCAATGCAAATGCTTTGGTTTTGTTCTCTTTTGACTAATAGTCTCCATCCTGGAGCCTGAGAGTGCATTAAATGTTGAGTCAACAGACATTTTTGCCTTTCCCTTATGTCCCTTCTGAGACTTGTATGCAGGGCAGAGTTGTTTCTGTGCTCCAATTCTAAATGCCCACAATTCTATGGCATTCTAGTAGAGATGTCAGATTGGAAGATAGTTATTTTTCATTTCAGGTGTAACATGATAGAGTTTGTGGTTCCTTATAAGCTCGTTCCACAAACCAAGTCCCAGCTTTTCGACAGTGAAATGTGTGAGTCAGACCTTGAAGATAAAGGTCTTATGCAATTGCTTAAAATTGCAGCAGGTTGTTTATAACATCCTTTGCATTCAAGCCTACTTTGGTTTTAAGCATCAGGAATAATTGTGTGACAGAGCAGTGCACTGGATCTGTCAGGGTTGGAGTTAACTTTCTTCCCAGCTGCCTGTGTGGTGCCTTGCTCTGCATTTGTGCCTAAAGCTGTGCTGCTGCTGCTGCTGCTGCTGCTGCTGCCCCAGAGATTTGGCTGCTGCTGAGCAGCACTTGCACTGTGGCTGGGCTCTTTCTGCTCCCTCCTCCAGTCAGAGCTGGGGATAAGGTGAGAGATGGGGAAGGGACCCAACCAAAAGGATATTCCATTCCTTGTGATGTAGACTCAACAATAAAAGCTCAGGGAGAGGAGATGGAGGAGGGGGATATTTGTGGGCATGGTGTTTGTGTTCTCAAGCAATGGGACCCTTCTTCCCAGGCAGTGACTGACCATCTCTCTGCTGTTGGGAAGGACTGAATTAATTCTTTTTGCTTTTGCTTTCCCTGTTGAACTTGGTCCATGAGCCTTTTCTCCTTCCTCTCTTTCTCCCCATAGAATGGAGGAAGTAAAAGATGGATGAGTGTTTGGATGCTGGTTGAGGTCAACCCAACACTCAGCTTCTGTTCCTAATAAACATTGCTCATCGTGTTTTCCTGCATAAGACTACGTTATTCCTCTGCTTTTACATTTTCACCTACTTTTACATTTTCCCTCACATTCCATTTCTTTCCAAATAATCGTCCCAATTCGCTCTGACCTACCACACCAAGACAGCTGGCTATTTCTGCAAAGCTGATTAGGAATGGCACCCTTAAAAACATTGAATTTAACTAAATGAGCATTTAGTTTTCAGAGAGAAATAATGGAAACCCAACCTCCTGAGATGGCAGAGACCAATACTGGTTTCCTTCCGTATTCCAGCAGATTGTACAAAAAGGTTGGAAGAGACTGATTTGAAAGGAGCTGCTTAAAATTTGATTCATACTGAGTCTCTGCCCAGCTTTTCTCACTTTTCTCACCATTGCAAGGTGCCTCATCCACACAAGGTTGCTTACAAGGGCAGTCTGAGCCCCCAGGAGGATGGCTGAGCAGCTGGCCAGGATTATGCTTTGTCTTATTTTCAGTCTTATCTTTTCACTGTGTCCATTCCCCACAATCTCTGCTGAGCCCATGGACTCAGAAGCTTCTGCTCTATAAATGCAACTCCTGACTTGCAGAAGCTGATGAATGATCCACTAAGAAGTCCTAGTTTGCCATTGCTGCCAGCAAGTTCAGCCCAGCCTCTGGGCACTCACATCAGCCATGTCTTGACACCAGTGGAAAGTACAATTTTTCATATTTTTAATTTGCTTCTTTTCAGATTTTTTTTTTGTGCTTCCTGCAGTTTCTATAGAAAGATTTTTTTTTTTTAAGTGGGTGAATTGGTTTGTTATTAATTGTGTTTGCTCTGTAAAATGATGGGTATTTCTAGCAGAATCCATCCTTTTAATCCAATTCTCTGCCACATATACACAAAGGGAAACAAAATGCCTTTAGGACATCATATTTGTAAAGAACATTAGTAATGCAGTGAGGTGGATCAGCATTCATTTGAAGACTAGAGTCTAAATTTAGATTTATTCCCAAATGAGAAGGGATTTGTGGCCTCAATTTCAATAGCCATTTCAATCCAAAACTACCACAGGAGTTAGTGCCGTGAGAAGTCTTTGCTTTGGAGTCTAAAAGGAACAGTAGATTAGAAACTGGACCTCCAGCCTTCAATGGAAATTTGTGGCAGAAATTCCTTAGATTCCTTAGTCTGACTACTTTCTGTCCAGCTTTTTTGTGAGTTCTCAATTTCACCAAATTCCCCCTGGTTTATGGCAGGTTACCCATAAACCCCAAGTGTCCCGGGTTGATACAACAAAGCATCCATGCCTTTCTTAGGTTTGTGGTGCTGAAAGCACAGGTTTGCTCTTGCAGCCTCTGAACTCGCTTTCAGTGAGACATTCCCTGCTGTGGAGTGAAAGCCATAGCTCCAGGTGAGAGATTTGGTTTGGGCTAGAAGTGTTACCCTGCTTTACCACGGCAGCACGTCCCAGAGCTGGTGTGGTTGTCACTGCAGAAGAGCTTCTGTGTAATCTGTTACCCTGAAAATGACAAAGCATTTAGAAGTATGTGGGGAAGACTCACCGAGTTATTGTGCAGGTTATGAGCAGGTCTTATGCAGGATGCAAAGCTGGGGTCAATTCTGTCATTTTGTCTTTCTGTATTAACTGTCATAATCTTTGCCCTTTGTATATGTGATGCCTCCATCAGGGAACATGGTAATGAGTTTTCATACCAAGAGGATTTTAAATCCCCATTCCCCTTCAGTAATGTATAATGTCAACAGCAGCCTTTGATGAATTCAGCTTCTTCTTCTTAATTAGATGCTTGAGCAAGAGATTATTAATCCGTTTATCTCAAATTCTAATTGTACCATGAATTGCTTGCTGTTTCATGCCCAGGTTTATGATCACAGTTATCTCCTTACAACCTTTAAAGAGTCGTACTTGTAAGTGAATGTATTTCTGGAAACTCTAATTGTTGTGTTCTCATTTGTATTACTTTCCTCAATACGTGTATGTGCAGATATTCTGAAAGCCCCCCTCCATCAGCCAGGGATATCCCTGCAACACAATTCAGCAATTGCAGCTAGATGCCATTTCATGGTAGTGACATCAGGCCTGTAAAAAACAAATTTTACCACCAGTAAGGGGAGCTTGGTGCTTCTCATGGCAAAGGCTGAGGGTTTCATACCAGAATTACTGAGCAGGCTTGATTTGGAGACCTACCAGCTTTGAAATGCGCGTTAAAACCATCAAGTTCAGTTGTGATACTAATGTATAATTACTAATGATCCTATAGATCTAAAAATCAGTCCTAGGATATTTCAGGGCAAGCCAGTCCATTTGTTAAAAGAGCATGTAGTTGCCTAAGTGACATGCACTTGCCTGGATACAGCCAAGGATTCTTTTGAAAATGTCCTCAGAGCAGGCAGAAGGGTTTTTTTTCCCTTTGAGCAGGCTGAACTGGCCTAGTTTGCAATCTGTGGTGAATACTGCAATGGCTCCATCTGCTGAAACAACTAAATCACTGGGAGCTTCAAAAAGTTGCAGCAAATGGGATTTTTTTTTAATCCTGGGGTCTGTGCTACTCCTCCTCTCTGTGTTTCTGTGTCTGGGGAGGGCTATTTCAGAATGGACTCAGAACATACCATAGCTTCTCTGTGTCTGTGTGTCCCCATGGAGCAATGGGTCTGACAGGCACGTGGCTGACTTTCAGTCAAGTGGAATAATAAATGACAGTGGGTGAAGCCACTTTCTCAGTGTTCCTGTTTTTATATGGGCTGTTGTGTAGGGTTGCTGAGTGCAAATAGGGATTTAATGGCACGATCTAAATGATACAGTGATATCTGGGAAGAGAGAAGGGTGTTAGAGTGAGGGTAGCAGGTTTTTCTGTTGTGTTCCCTGGTTTTAACCATCTATACTGGCTGCTATTAAAAAATTCAAACAAACCTTCCCACAGTCACTTCCTATTCTAGATACTGTGGCAGATGACAACTCTTCTGGCACCACTGGGCTCACGTGTTGCCAAAAGAAAACTTTCCAATGGTGTTTCTGATGGCCTCACTGACAGCTTGTCCTGGTTGTCCTTTCCAGTGCAGAGCTTGTTTCTCGTTAGGGTCCCTGTATCTCACTGCTGAACAAATTCCAACCAGGATGAGGCCAGCTGCTCCCACCCCTCCAGTTTGGGAGGCCCCTCATGGCAGAAGCTGTGAGCAGTTTACAAGAAGCTGGGCTCAGTTTAGCTCCAAATATGTCCAAAATAAAACCATACCTGCGCTGAGTGCCACTGTATCTTGTTTAGACAGG
Source organism: Turdus rufiventris (assembly GCA_013186435.1). Taxonomy (NCBI): domain Eukaryota; kingdom Metazoa; phylum Chordata; class Aves; order Passeriformes; family Turdidae; genus Turdus; species Turdus rufiventris. The sequence goes on along the minus strand of PYHW01010768.1, from coordinate 164,023 downwards.
GTTTAGATGGGTTTAGGTGTCTGTTTTGAATGCATCTGGCAGACTGCATGAACAGAGATATCTGCAGCCAGATTAGCAAGCATAGGGGAGTTTCTCGCACTGTCTGCACTCAGGAAGCTGTGGTCACTTGTTGTGTGAGCTCCTGCTTCACTGCAATTGTTTTACTCTCCTTTCTCATAGTTGGAGAGCAGCTGACCTTCTTTGTGTGTCTCATCATTAACAGGTGAATCCATGTGCAGAGCCTGTGAGAGGAGCAGCCAGGACACCAAAACAGCTGATCCCAGAATCCTTTGTCAGGGTGATTGGTAGCAGCCATTAAAAACTGTGATCTGTTTATTCATGGGCTGAGCTCAGAACTCAGATTTCTGCACCCTACTGTTTTCTGAACTCCTCCCAGCTCTGCCAAGGATGTACTTTGTGACTTGGGGAAAGTCAGAGTTCTTTCTCTCACTTTCCACTCAGAGACTGTCTTTGAGCCATGGAGGTATCTCCTGCCTCACCAAGACTGGAAGGATTAATTGAACTGTACATTTGAAGTCATAAATTGCCATGGAGGGCCAGACCCTGCATCAGTGCACAGAGGGAGGTTTTAACATAGCTTTTGAAAGGAGGAGAACTGGGATACAAGTGCCCATAAGTGGGCAAACCCCACAGTGTAAGGGCAAATTAATTGTAAATTCTTTCCCCTGTCTTCCCCAAACCTCCCTGTTGGCTTTTCTTACTCACTTAATAATATTCCTGCTCAGTCTTCAGGCTCAGCTTTCTCCTGAGCTGTGTTTGTTCCTGCTGTTCTTTCTAGCAGGGCTTTTCTGCTTGAAAAAGGCACTTTGATTCTTTCTGTGCTCTTGACTTGAAGCTAATGGGGTTCATCTGATCTGGTGAGTCAGAGAAAGTCCCTTTGCATCTCTGCCTTGTGAACTGAGTGAAGCAGAGCCTCTGTGGAAGACAGACATGGCATCATGTAAGTAAAGAGTTTGTACAATGTGCCCAACTCAATCTTGTACCTACTTCAGTGTAAAACATGCCCTTTTTTGCCATGAGTGTATGGGGAATAATGGCTAAAATTATTTCAGTTCCTCTCTACCTTTGACAAATTTGAAAGCAGTGTTATGCTGATGCTGAGGGGTTTGTTTTGAATGCTACACTGCATGCTTCTTTTTAGTTTTTTTTTATTCTGCTTTTTAACTCCTTTGCTCTCCTCTTCTTAGAACATATGAATCTTTTTAATGTAGTACACAATGTTTTCTGGTTATACTACTAATATTTTGTGGGGCACATAACCTCAAAGCAGAGATTTTTCACTACAGGATCTGCTTTTAAAGTAACCCAAGAATGGCTGTGTTGGATTCAGGCTTCCCATGTTGTCCGTGTGTGGCAATTTGAAGTCATTTGTACCAGAAGCCCAACTGAAACCTTAGAGACAAGAGGAAGTGCTGCTGTGGAGGAGTTCATAGTCAGGTGCCAAGACATAAAGAAACACAATTGATAATCTTTGCGGTGGCCTGGCTGTTCATGGTGCCCCATTTGTACATTGGGGCAGCAGTGCTGGGGGAAGCAGGCACACCAGTTAGAGACTGGGGGTGGTCTGGGTCTGGGCTGGTAGAAGGGTCCAGAATGAATCCCAGAAGACAGGGGAGAGGGATCCCTAACCCAGTTTGCTGGAGACTGCCCAGGGATGAAAGCAAAAGCAGAAGGGGGTGCAATATTCCTGCTGACACCATGACCTGGACATCATGAGAAGCTGAGTAGTGCAGGATCAGCCATTCCTGGTTATGTAACTCATTTGTGGCCTCAGATTCATTTGATCCCTTTTATGCATTTTGTTGGCAGCAGAACATTCCAGCCATTGCCCCAGGAAGGATGAAAGAGGGCAGTCAGAGCAGATCACGTACCCAGTGAACCTGAAATGGAAAGGTAACTAACCATCCTTTTCCAATGGTTACCCTCTTCTCTGTCAGCAGAGCAGGATTTTTATAACAAATCCTACCTCAAGTTGCTGAGACAGACCAGCAAGTGGGCAGCTTCTTCTTCCACCAAAGCAACAACTATCCCTTTCATAATCTCTTAGATGTAACATTATTCCTTAAAATCCAACCTTTGTTGGAAATTACAGTAATTTCACGACTATAAGGCGCACCCTTTTGACTAAAATTTTACCTCAAACCCGGAAGTGTGCCTTATAGTCCGGTGCACCTTATCTGAGCTACAAAGTTCGGAAAATTGCGAACCCAGAAGTGCGGTCTGCAAATTGAGCCAGGACCTGCGGGAGCTGTGGCCGTGCGGAGGGAGTCAGGAACCACGGGAGCCGTGGGAGCCAGGCGGGGGAAACAGGGAACCGGTGCGGCCGCTGGCCAGGGAGAAGTGGGGGGAAGCAGCGCGGCCGCGGGGAAACGCCGAGAAGCGGTGAAAAATTGCAGCGAATAGCCACCGAAAAGTGTCGAAAAATGGTGGCGAAAAGCCACCAAAAAGCGGTGAAAAATCGCGGCGAAAAAGCGGCAAAAAATCGCAGTGAAAAAGCAGTGAAAAATTGCGGGGAAAAACCGCTGAAAAGTGGTGAAAAGTCATGGCGAAAAGCCGCCAAAAAGTGTTGAAAAATCACCAAAAAAAGCGGCGAAAAAGCGGCAAAAAATCGCGGCGAAAAGCCACCGAAAAGTGGCACAAAATCGCGGGGAAAAGCCGCCGAAAAGCGGTGAAAAATCGCCTCAAAAAAGTGACAAAAAAGCAGCAAAAAACTTTGCAAATTGAGAACCTGCCAGTAATTCGCTACTTTGTTGCGCACTGCACGGCTCCTCGCTGCAAAAAAAATGGTGCGCCTTATAGTCCAGTGCGCCTTATCTGAGCTACAAAGTTGCGTGTCTCGGGGGTGCGCCTTATAGTCCAGTGCGCCTTATCGTAGTGAAATTACTGTGATCTCGGTAATTACAGTACTTTGTATGACCGCTGCAGTATACGTTAAATTACGGCACTGCGGCAATATACGGTAAATTACGGGAGCAACGTGGCAATAAACGTTAAATTACAGTAGCTGCAATGTACGGTAAATTGTGGCAAAGTGGTAATATACTTTAAATTACGGTAGTGCGCATATATACGGCAAAATACAGTAACTGTGGCAATATATGGTGAAATACGTTAGTGCGTGTGTATTAGGTCAAATACGGCAGTGCATGTATATTAGGGTAATTACGGTAGGGTGCGCGTATATTAGGGTAATTATGGTAGTGCGCTTTTTCGCGGCGTTTTTTGGCCGCTTTTCAACGCGATTTTTCACTGCTTTTTCGCGACAATTTTTCGCCGCTTTTTCGCGGCGATTTTTTACTGTTTTTCGGCCGGTTTTTGCGGCGTTTTTTAAAACTTTTTTGGCCGCTTTTTGCGGCGATTTTTCACCAGTATTTGGCCGCTTTTCACGAGGATTTTTCTCTGCTTTTTCACGGCAATTTTTTGCCTTTTTCAGCCGCTTTTCGCAGCGAATTTTCGCCGCTTTTTCACGGCGATTTTTTTTGCCGTTTTTCGGCCGCTTTTCGCAGTGATTTTTTGCCATTTTTCGGCCGCTTTTCACAGCGATTTTTTGCCGTTTTTCACGGCGAGTACAGTAATTTCACGACTATAAGGCGCACCCTTTTGACTAAAATTTTACCTCAAACCCGGAAGTGCGCCTTATAGTCCGGTGCGTCTTATCTGAGCTACAAAGTTGCGACTCTGGGGGTGCACCTTATAGTCCGGTGCGCTTTATGGTCGTGAATTTACTGTACTGATTTTGTAAGTGACCTAGGATTGCAAACTTCAAGCTTGTTGT
>PYHW01010768.1:149126-160177 GCA_013186435.1 Turdus rufiventris | reverse complement strand
GGAGACAGAGAAAAAAGTTCAAATGGAAAAAACATTTTTAGAAAATCACAAGTGTTGGTGGCTAGTGAGTATTTCAGGGCACATGCAGGTCCTGAGAACATTTTCAAACACATTTCTGAATGATCCCTTTTTGGTGGCTGAAAAACTTAATTTGCATCTTTGAAAAGTCCCTTTGCTTGGACTCCTTGGGTACTGTGAAGCTTCCAGTGTTTTGAAGGTCAGGGTGTTAGCTTAGGTTCCCAAAGGGCAGTCTAACATTAGATATCTCTTTTTTGAAAATCCCCAAACTCATCATCACGAGTTCCACGTGTGATGCATGTCTCACAGGCCTGCAAGTCACCCAGGCAGGCAGGCTGCTCTGCAGAGCACTGCTGATGGTGCCTGCACGCTGTGCAGCAGTGCAGGAGTGCTCTTTGATCTGCTGGGCAGAGATAAGGCCCTGCTAAGAGGAAGTATTTACCTTAGAAGCTCTCTTTGACGGGTCCTCTGGTTTGTGAGAGTAGAGCTCTGTGTCTGCTCAGTTTCTCTAAACAAACACTATGCCAGCTTTTCAGCACAAGGCTCTGGGCTGCTGTACCCCTGCACTGTGCTGGAGGTTCTGTGCTGGCTGGGGCAGGGCAGCACTCAGTCCAAGGGATGGATGAAGTGCATTTTATCTGCCCTGAAGTGCAGCTGGGGCTTAGGAGGCTCTGTCACCTTTGTCCTTAGAACAAGGCTGTAAATCTGATGAGTGTTTTGTCATTTAGGGTATGCAAAGATGGAGAACAAATCTTTCACTGCCCCATCCTTTAATACCAAGAATTTTCTTGCTGACCTCAGCAAACCAGCAATCACCCTATGCCATTACACTTTAGATAATTTCTCCTTGTCATCCAGTGTTATCCCACCAATGCTGCCATCCTGAGCTTGGCACCATCCTTTTTACTGCCACATTATTAGTCCTGAAGGAAAGATTAAAGTGCCTATTCTTCTTTTTACATGAGGTTAGGTTATGGTAGGGATTCAGTGATGTGCTGGTCACAGCTCTGTGCAGGCACAAGAGGATGTACATGCCCCATTCTCAGGGCTGGGCTTCACAAAGCCCAAGGCTCTGTTTAGGATTACTTGAGTTTCAACAACGTGGTGACTCCCATCTATTTCCCAGCTACAGTTAATGAAACCATGACCAGGTTTGATGTGCTGTACAATGCACTGATACAGCACCCAGAGCTCCACAGAACAAGTTCAATGTCAGAGTAGAAGGGTCTTACACTAGATCTTTCATTAAAAAAAAAATAGTGGGATTTCCCTTCTTTCTTCCCAGACTCATACTACTTTCTGCTAGATCCCACACTTTGCTACTACTTGAATTTTCAAAGAAATTCACAGGACAAACACAGCTATATCATTAAAAGGCTCCTGGAACTAGTGAGAAAATGAGACTGCACTTATCCCTGTCTGCTTCAGAGACTCCTTCTGGATGGTAACAATTCTTGTGTTGAGCCAAAAGATCCATACCAAGGTTGACAACTGCTCCCTGGGATGCTGACATTACAGCTGTGCGTCAAACACTGCCCTATCACACAAGCATATTTCTTCTGCTGCTTGGCAAAAAGTGGGGAGCTATTTCTGAGAATGAAGAACTATTTTCTTAACTCTACTGGGCCCTGAAGGAGTAAACACACATCCTAAAGATGTATATGCAATGCTAGAAATGCAGCCATCACCAGAGCTGACACTCCTCTCCTTGTGTCCAGTAAGGATGCAATTTTCCTGTGAAATAGTGACAATTTCAGACATTACACTGTGGTATTTTGCTACTCATCCTTTTCTAGTCCCTCTCCCTTTTTTTAGGATATTGGAATGAAAGTTACTATTTGTCAAGGATTAACCTTTTAAAGGGCTCTTGTAGGGTCCAGTGATTTCACAGACATGATATGAAGCATGTGGAGCTTTCACCTCCTGCCAGTGACCCAGCCCAGATTAAGCCCTCTGGTCCAGCAGCTCATCACAGGCAAGACTGAGCATGGTCCAGTGCAGGCAATGTACATGGTGAGAGCTCTGAAACACTGACAGAGAGAGGAGTCCTTGCCCTGAGATGTTGACATCTTGTGTTAGAGTGAGTAATGTGCTGGGATGTGTGCCAGCCTCCGAGACCTCCATGGGAAGGCAGCAGTATAAGCAATTTCAGTGTCAGTTAATTACACTTGAAGACACTGTGGTGGCTGTGGTATCTAAACACAAAATAGTCAGAGATGCAGAGTGATGCCTCAGGACATGGTGACTTTAGTGTGACAGAATCAATGAAGGGCTTTGAAGTCTTGTCTTGTTTTCTTTGCAGATATTTCTCTTTGATCTCACACACTGGGGTTTTGGTTGTTGGTTTTGTTGGTTTGTTTTTGGTTTTTTTTTTCTGACAGGTGTTGGGGTTTTGTTTAATGTTAAACCCATGGATCCATTGTCGCATTTAACAAGAGCTGGTGGATGTAGTCCTTAGCCTCTGACATTCGGGGAAAGTTATGGCTGACCTGCATTGCTGAGTTCTCCAGACCTCTGCAACACTTTAATGCTGGTGTACTGCAGGACTTGCCCCCTTTACCATGACTCTACCCATCCTCATCTCCCTAAAACACGGTGGCTGCCCCACAGATGATGCTTCCAGTGCCTACTCAGTGCAGAGAAAGGAAACGGGGGCAGCATCAGGGGTGCTGCCTGTCTCATTGTGGTCTCTTAGATGATCTCTGGATGTTTTCTCTTCTCTGTGAAAGACTGTAATTTTTCAAGCTACTTTGGGATCCACAGGAAAAAAAGCTTTGTAGCTGCATTAATACAAATAATTCTTTTCCATGCTTCCTGTGGCACTCTCCCAGAAGCTGTCACTGGCTTTGTGCAGGATCTCTGGCAGAATTTCTCCAGAACCCTTTTTCTGCCAACAGTGTGGGCAGCTGAAAATAGCAAAAGATTATTTTTTCAAAAATTAGTGGGGGCCATAAATTGTATTTTTTATGCCTGTGCAAGTATGATATGGTTGTAATAAAGCCATTGCTGTATTGAAGCACTTAAAATAGCTTCCCCTGCAAGCAGCTCACACTGGGGGATTTACTGTGGATGCTCTTGGTGTTAAGCCATCCCAACAGAACTTTTTTTGTGCCTTTTTGTCTCATATAGAGAAAACTGGAGGACTTTGTCCTGCTGCCCTTGGCCTGTCCTGCCTGCACAGGAGGCTTCAGTGGTGAAGCCTTTACAGCCATCCTCATCCTCTCTTGGCCAGTGCCAGCATCTCATCAGAATATATGGACTTACATGCAACAGGGGCTGCAGCTCTGTGTTCTCACCAGAGCAGACACAAAATAATGAGCCAGTTTGCAGGGCCTTCCAACCAAAACTGTGTGTACCTTAATTCCTCTCTATTTTTCCTTTCAGTGCATTTTACCAAATATACATGAATCAGCAAAGCTAACAGATGTAAGCAAATAGTGCTGGTTTCTTTTCTTTAAGCATATTTTACTTCATGTCATTGCTAGAGGTGATGTTCCAGTCTGTTTTATTTGGCTTTTTTCTGGAAATAGAGCGTTTCTTTCTTACAGAATACATCTGAAATTAGCAGTAAGGTCAATCTGCAAGGTTTTTGTTGAACAGCTGTTCTGATGTGATTTTTACAGAGTTCACCTTGCACTGTAGAACAAAGGAGGTCAGAGAATGCAAGCACGTGAATTCTGTTCCCTTCTAAATGCTGTCAAATTCCATTCATTGCCCTTCATGGTGGTGTTACTGAAACAACTTCACACAAAATGCCAATATCAAAACCGGTGGATTTCCTGGAATGTCTGTGTAGCGTGTCTTGTAGAAATCATTATTTTGTGTAGGCTCTTTCATCAGTTTTTATGAGGCTTGAAGAAGTATCTGTACTTTTCAGTAGTAAGGCTTTTTTGGATAAGAGTATTTTGCAGTATTTTTTTAAAACCTGCCTGGAACTTAATCTGCTACCTGGAGAGTATTTCATTTCCAGCTCTTTCCTGGCTTATTTTTGGGCTGTTGTCTCCTGGCAGTGTAACTCTTTGGTGGTTTGGGGATCGAAGTGTGGTATCTGATTTAGCAGCATCTCATGCATCCCGTTGATCCTGAGGAAGGAGGCTGTGAATGGCTGTGTGTGAGCTGGGCAATGACAGCCTGTGCTGGCTGGAGCACACGCTCTGCATTCACAGCCAGCTTCATGCAGTGACTTGTGGTGACACAGCCAGGAAGAGAGGAGCACACAGAATCTGGGCTGAGAATGAGAAACAGAGTTTTTTACAGAGCTGGAGTGAAAATTCCAGTACTATTTAGGAGTCATGTCCCTCTTCAAAACACTTGTGCAGGAAGAACCATCCCATATCTGAGGGAACCGTGTGTGGTTTTTCTCCCTGGTTTCATTCTGCCCACTTCAGTCACATCATATTCCTGTGCAAAGCTCCCCATCCACTGGTCCTGACCCACTCAGGGGTCTGCATTCCCTACGTGGGAATTTATGAGCAAAGCTGATGCTCAGGAGGAGCAGGGGGTCTTTGGCTGCTGCACTTCAGAGCCCTGGTGACCTTCAGAGCAAGTTATTGCCCTTCCAATAATTTGTATTATTTTAAGTGGACTTGGGCCCAGACTCAACAACCAATTTAATCCCCAAACCTCCTGCTGAAATTAATGGGCTGCAACATTCATGTTGACTTTAGTGGGATTTCTGTCTTGTGATTCATTCATTGCTTTTTTCCATATCTGAACCTTTTCCATTCTATTTAAAGTGTACAGGGACTGAGCACAGCTCTGCTGTCTCTGCTTGTTGCACAGTGCTCTTTGCACACCCTTCAGGTTGTTAAACTCCGTGATATTTGAGGAAGAGTATTAATAGCTAGGATTCTGCTCAGGGACTAGCTTTGAAAGCTTCTAGGATGGCATTCAGGCTGCATGGTCTGTGGGGCTGCCAAACACTGACTTCAGAAAATTGTAGAATCTTGGAATGGTTTTTTAAAAGGGACTTTAAAGACATTCTAGTTCCATTGCCCTGTTATGGACAGGGACACCAGCCTCTAGACCAGCTTGCTCAGACCCCCATCCAACCTGGCTTTGAACACTTCCAGGGATAGAATGTCTTCTTTTAATGTAGCAGCTTCCCTGGATAAACCTCCATCACCTGCTGTCCCCACTGCAAAACAAAACACTAATCACTGGGAGGAGTAATTTATAGGTGGCCTGGATAAAGTCCTTGCACCTTTGTCTTGACTCTTCCAGCATTTACACCCAGATGTGAAGACATGAATAATTAGCACTGAAAGTTTGCTATGAACAGCTGTAGATTTCCAGTTAACAAGTCTTGTTAATCTTGGGGATGCATCTGCCAGGGTGCCTTGTACGACTGCTGTCGAGACATGAGGATTGATCTGTGTTTCTGTGCACTAACGTGCAGAGAGGATTCAAAGCTGATATCCTCATTATACCTATGTTTTCCCAGCTTGCATTTGTCTGACTCCCTTTGCTGCTGCCTGCCTTTCAGGCTGTGCACATCCAGGGAATGATAATGCCAACAAACCAGAGCTTCCATGTAGGACAGCTGAGCCAGGCGCTGCTGCCTGCCATGTCCAGCAATGCGTAGTCCCTCAGGGTATCACACAAGACATGAGAGGACCTTGTTTGACATCAGTGTTTTTCATACAGCATCCACCTGAGCCCATGTTTACTTCAACAGTGCAAAGTGCATCTTGGCCTTGCAGCCTGGTGTGTTACTTTCCTTGCCCCAACACAAAGCCTCAGCACACTCTGGAGTAAATCGTGATTGGAAAAATGTCTAAAACTCTCTTTTCTGAGGGCTGTGAGGAGCAGCTTTTTCCATTTGTTGCTTTCTTGAACTATCAACCTTAAAATGAGGGTATGGTGGATATTTTCTGTCTGCAATTCACCTGACTTTTTTCTTAGCTGTAGCTCAGTGTCTTCCTTTACTCTGCAGGAGACATTCAGCAGAGGAGCCTGCCCGGCCCTTCCAAGTGTTGCAGTCTGATTTCAGTGTCATTTTTCCCATGTCTGAGAGATTTTCCTGTGCCCATGTTTCTGCTGGAAAAACTAGCTGGTGTTTATCACTCTTCTAATCATGCCAAATTTTCAGGATCTCACCTTGTTTGCTTCCTTGCAGTTCCTTGGTGTTTAATCTTTTAATTGCATCTTTTATTTTGCTTGTTTGTTTGTTCCAGGATCAATGGCCGCTAAAGTAATTTTTCCCATTAGTAGTTGAACATGGCATTAGACTCTTGCACCTTAGAACAAGCACCTCGTCTTTGCTTTCCCTCAGCTTTTTTCTTTCAGTGCCAAAGCCGATATTTTTCCCTATTTAGCCCGGGAGCAGGAAATTGTGAAACCTTTCGGTGAGAACCCATAGGAGATAACAGTGATAACACAGTGAGGTGCAGACAATGCCACGCCTGCCCCAGCCATGCCCGAGGCCTCCAGACACAAACCAGTTCCAGCTAATCCTGCATTACACAAAGCTGAGCTCAGGCTAAAATCACCTCTTGGCTCAGACTGGCGCTTCCTTCAAAGTTTGCCTTGCTTTGGATAGGATGGCCAGCCCAGTGACCCCAGTGACCTCCAAATTATTCTGTGATACATTGCCACTCTTCCCTGGCTCCATGACCCTGGGCAGAAGGTGGCCTGTGTACAAGCTCAGGTCTCTGAGCATGGGCAGGCTCTCTAAAGAAGATTCCCAAAACTGCCCAGGCAATTCCTGTCTGATCCAGAGGTGTGTCAGGGGAATGACTGTGAATTCCTTGAAAGCCTGTGTTTAAAGCCTAAGGGCCCAACACCTCTAGTTTCTGTTTCTGTGAAACTATAAAATGCTATTTCTCATATTTCCCTGCTTTTATCACAATACTGAGCTATAAGTAGTATCTTCAGTCTTGTGTAAGAGCCCTCATGCTTGGACAGCAACATTGGTGTAGTTCATGATAATGAACAGGTTATAACTGCTGTGTGCAGGCAAGGTTCAGGTTGGTAAGACTCCTGGAAGGTAACATTGTGTTAAATAAACAAGAATTTGTGAACTAAAAGTCCCAAGTAGATGTGTTTGCTGACACTCTGGTCTCTTAATGAAGGCTTTTCTTCTTAAAATAACAAATTGCACATGTTTGCCATGGGCATCCCCTTCATCCATTCTCTCCCCAGGAGAAGAAAGCTGAGGAATAAGAGCACAGACCAAAGCTGTCCCAGCCTTGTTTCCTTAAGGGTTGTTTGTCATACTCTCTATTCCAAAATTATCTCATTACACAGCATAGACCCATATAGTTTTGCAATATACTCTTAGTACCCTGGTCTCATTTGGTCTGTGAACTTATTTATATCTGAAACATTTTTATTTGTTGTCTTTTTAATGTCATATTTTAAAGCCTCTCATGGTGCTTGACCTGCAAATGGATACTTGAAACCAAGATGAGGTAAGTCTCTATAAGAACAGTTGCTGTGGAAAGGGTACATTTATATTAGATTATATCCAAACTGTGCTGAAGGAATGGAATTGAACCAAGAGGGAAATATGATTTTTATTGCCTGCTTCTCCTGTAAATGACACATCATTTCATGTGGCTCATTTTTTTATTGGCATTTTCCCTCCTGCTTCAAGTGCAGAATTACTGTGATTTGGAGAGTGGCAATTTTACTGAGACCAATGTCTTTCAGGCAAGGTGTCTTTCACCTCTTTCAAAAAGTGTGCTGCTGCTTAATTTGAAACCAGACTGTCAGACATGATTTGGGTTTGTTAAGAACTGTAAATCAGTTTTCAAACTAGAACACTGGCACAGGTCTAATTTGACAGATCTCTGGCATGACAGAATTTAACAAGTCAGGTTCAGTACAAAAGACATGTTTGACGAAAGCAAGATAAGACTTTCACCCAAAAAAAATCAAAGCCCTGGTGTATCTCACATTTAGGATTGTCATTGATGTTGTGGAGGACATCTTGATATCACTAACAAATGGCAAGGAGTCAGCAGCTGAACAAAGATGTGCATGTCCAACTACAGATTCCTTCACTAGAGCTGAAATCTTTCAGAAGCTGCTGACACAGAACAGTTCTGATAGAAAAAGTGAAATGACACTTTATCAGAAATAATTTTTGCCAGATTTTGAAATATTTCATTTTCAAATGACCACTTTTTATCCTCTTTAGGGGTAGATGAATTCATTATACTTGTATACTTTAGCCAGTAAAACCCTCTTAATACCTGTTAATACTAATTATGTGTGTATGTATAGACATGCATTATTTTCATTAGATATCTATTTGCAATATATATCACTAACTATTCTCTTGAAAAAATTATTAAAAAGTTAAATGTTGAATGCCCAGAAGTTCAGATGTGGGTTTCCAAAGTCAGCAACAACTGGTATTGACCAAGAAGGGAAACAGGATCTGCAATGCCTTAAAGGAATGGGGTTTGATCTGATTGAGAGAGAATTTATGTAAGATCTGATGTTAAAAAAGTTGATTATGATTTTGCAAGTAGTGTCATATTAATCAAGAATCCAGCCCTTTGTTTTCAAACATCATTAGATTTTTTTAAATGTGTAAAATGAATTCAAATTTGTTAGTGCTTCATGTAGATGTTATAGTATTATTTTATATCAAAACCAGAAATTATTGACACTTGCAGCAGGTCAGGGTGCAGGTCAGAGCTCCCCAGCTGTGATGGGACAGGGCAGGCAGGGATGGCAGAATCCCTGCTCCAAGGCAGCCCTGGTCAGTGGGATGCACAGCACGTTTTCAGCTGTGTCATTGCTGTTCTCTCATTTTCCAAGGTGCTGTGAGGAGCTTTGTGTCCTTGCCATATCCTCTAAGCCAAAAAGATATCAAGTGTCCTAGTGTCTGCTCTCGGGGGATGCTGGCTAATAAAGTGCTCTCCAGCCAGCTGCCAGTGCCTGCTTCTTAGAAATAACCGAAACTCAGGAGGTTACAGAATCCATTAACCCCAGGATGTGTTATTATCCTTAAGCACCAAAGATTTTATGAGCTAAATCACAGATTTGACAACAATATATTTTAAAAAATAATGTCATAGTCCCTAAAAGCCATGAAGCTGTCTTAGAAGTCATAGGTTTTGGGTTTTTTCAGTAGATCTAAAATTTATTTTTTAACATTATGATGATGATGATGTCTAATTCTAAACAATTTTCAAATTAAAAAAAAAAAACTACTAAATATTATTCCCCCTGATGAAATATGGCTTCGGACCTTGGGCTCTGAGGAAATAAGTAAATATTGCAATACAAAAACATTCCACTGTCTTTTAAATCCTGACTGTTAATTTCTAAGGCAGTGTAAAAAAATTGTAAGTCTCTGACACAGACACAGCATCTAAGAGAACTGCAATATTACAGTCACCTGAGTATAATCAGAAGATGCTTTCTTTGATTGCTTCATCTTTCATTGCTGAAAGCATTGAAACAAAGATGAAACTTCAGTATTCTGGCAGAGTCAGAGACAAGGCAGCAGTGCTGGTACCTCTCATCTAGCAGATGTTTTTCACTCTGACCAACCATTCCGGTTCTCCCTGACTGCCGCAGCTTTAAAAGGGAAACTGGCACTGGAGCTGTTTGAATTACAGGCTCACACACCTTCAGCTCCACAGCAGCAGCGCTGGATGTGCGTCACGGCTCAGGTGTGCATCAGCCAGGTGTGGAGGCTGCACTTTTCTCCTTCTGGGAAATATCTACAGCTGACAGATCGTTTCCAGAATATTTTCCAGCACCTAATTTTGCCAAAATCTAAAGCCAGTGTTTTTGGAGGCTTTCTCTTGGTGCCCATGACTTCAGACATGCTTTTGGAGCTAAGCCTGATAAACCTTCTGGTCTGCAAAGGGTCAAAAAAATACTTGCCATCCTTAGTTAGTTGATTTACTACACCAACTCTGCATGGTCATGGTCTCTAAACTCTACATATGGAAAAATAAAATGGGATACTGCCATAGAAACATAGCATGGCTCACAGCAAACAGCAAGTGTTGCCTGCATTTCTGGATTCAAGGGTGGCCAAGAATCCAGCTGCTCACAGGAAGGTTTCAGTTGTGCTGTAAAACCCAGCCCACCTGCAATTTGTTTCTTAATGCACCTTTACCTTGCCCATAGGGAAGGATGCCCATGCAGTAGGATGAGTGTGTGTTTTCTCTGGAGCTGTGTAGTGAAGCCTGGTTAACTCTTCCTCTTGCAGGAATGCAGACTCGCTCTTGCAGCTGTGGTCCAGATGGAATGCCCCAGCCCGGAGATGGTTAGCCAGGCACTGAATGCTCCAGTTAACATGTTCTGTGTCTGAAAGAGGAAATTCTGGTGCTGGGAAATCAGTAACATTAACCATCTTCATATTTTTTGAAGTATGAACCAGCTATGGGTATGTCTGTCTGTCTCCTGCATGGCTCTGAAAGTTTGGCTGCCTTGAAATTTGACTTAGAGGCATTGTAATTAAACCTTGGCATTTGAAGTAATTAAGAAGCAGTCTACATTTTAGCATAATCTCAAAGCAACAGCGGGGTGCTGACAAAAATGAAATATGTTAATTTTAAAGTGTCAAAGTTCCTGTAAGCACGTGGTTCATACTGTTGGCAACAAGCTCTTCAGAAATAGCACTGTAGCCAGTAATCTAAAAGCCAGCCCTTCTCTAGGGAGGGATCAAAGAGGGAAGTCCAACTGCAGGAAACTGAGGGCTGGAGTCAGCATTCCCCATCAGGGAATACATCTTACATCACCATCTCTGCTCTTTCACCTCAAAATCTTGGGAAGATCCAAGAAGCCCAGGCTGTGAACATCTCCTGGAGTTTCCTAGGAAGGAAGCAGAATCCAAACCACTGCTCAGTACTTCATCTGGAAACTGAATCTTTTTTTACATTGATAAATAGCCAGAATATGTTTATTTCCATCAGTGCCTCTGGGAGTCTGTTCATTGCTACATGAAGATTCAGAAAAGTAAAAAATGGTGATGTGTTTCGGCCCAAGAGCCTCCAGGAGAGAGACTCGGCCACCTGCCACCCAGTGCCAGCCAGGGAGCGGGTTCACAAATCAGGATTGCC
>PYHW01010768.1:108894-140051 GCA_013186435.1 Turdus rufiventris | reverse complement strand
CCCCGCCTCGCCGGCCTCCCGCGCCGGCCCCGCGCCCTCCTCCTCCTCCTGCTGCAGCCGCCGCCCGGCGCCGCCATGCCCGGCCCGGCCGCCGGCAGCCGGGCGCGGGTGTACGCGGAGGTGAACAGCCTGAGGAGCCGCGAGTACTGGGACTACGAGTCGCACGTCCCGAGCTGGGGGTAAAGCGCCGTGCGGGGACCCGCCCTCCGTGCCGCGGGAGGGCCTCAGCCCGTGGGGAGGGTTTCCTGATCCCCGCTCCCGTGACGGGCTGTCCCCGGGGGCTGCGGAGGGGGAGAGGCGGGGAGGGGACCCCCCCTGCCCGCTCTGCTGCCCTGCTAGCTATNCGCTCTTCCCCCACCACCGCCTCTCTCCTCTTGGTGCCCGCAGCAATCAGGACGACTACCAGCTGGTTCGAAAGCTCGGCCGAGGAAAGTACAGCGAGGTCTTTGAGGCCATCAACATTACCAACAACGAGAGGGTCGTCGTGAAGATCCTCAAGGTGAGTATCCCGTTGATGATGTAGAGGCTTGAGGCGTCTGGGAGCAAGAGAGAGGAGCTGGGTTGGTGTGGCCAAAGAACTGTTGGATGGCTTTCTTCACCCCAAAACTCTTGTTTTCTCGTTAAGGACATTGGGATGGTGTGTTTAGAAATTGATTTGGTGTCTTGCGTGCTGTAGTGATGGTTTGATGTCTCCACCCCTCCTTGTCCAGCACAGCTCAGAGCTGAGAGTTCCTCTGGTGGGGGAGAGCTGTGAGTCCTGACATTTGAACAGCGTTGCGTGTTCTGCCTGTCTTTGGCAAATCGTATCTGGCAATGCCTGTCTGAAACAGCCCAGGGACTGCCATTTCAACTGGAATGTGAAGCCTGGAGGGGGGAATCCTTATGTTAACCTCCAGACAACCTTTTCAGAGCAGACTGTGGGATGCTCGGTGGTTAAAAGAGCACCAATATTTTATATTCAGTCCTTTAGAGGATCTGATGTGGAAAAGAACTTCATCACAGTCAGATTATAAACACTATGGAAGCTTGAGGGGGCTCAAGGAGACCTACCAAAGTTTGGCAGTGTTGGAGATCTGTGTGTTGGGGTGATGACCCTGATTGGGTTGGGCTGTGGGGACCTTTGTGCAGCACTGGGAGGTTGTAGTTTGGGATGGCTGAGCACAGGTTATATACACTGCAGGACATGTCTCACTGTGTTTGACACTGAAGCAACAGTGAGCTGTGCGAACTGTCCTAGCAGCACCCTGTGTTAGTGATCTTGGGGCAGGCAGGGGAGTTAAGACAGAGATGAAAGGTTAGAGTTGCAGTATGTTTGGTTCTGGCTTGGCTGACACTTGTGGCTGTCACTTGTTGGACCAGCAACACTTGTCACTTGTTCCCCAAGAGCACGTGGGAGCCAGTGTCTGACCATGGGTGTCCTAAGAATTTGGCCACACATTCATCCACAGTGTGCAGGGGAGTCTGAGTTTAATGTGCCCCTGCAGCCACTGAGAAGAGCAGCTTTCCAGGACATGCCTCTCTGCAGGGCTGTAGCCTTAAGGCATTCACTAGATCCACTCATAGCATGTCTGGCTGTCTCTGCTGACATTCCCACTCTCTCACTGTGCCTGCTTCCTTGGGAGCTGCCTTAGCTTCCCAAAGAACTTGTCATGGTTTGTCCAGCCAGTACTCCTGGGAAAGGTGTGATCTTCCATCTGCCTCTGGGAGGATGCACACAAACCCCAGGTTCGGCTGTGGGCAGGAGGTGGCCAGGTGAGCTGTTTGGAAGAGCCTCTGTGGCTGAGCCTGACGTCAGGGCAGAGTGGAGAGGTTCATGTGTCCTTGCCAAGCCAGGTTCTTCTGGCATGCTGTTTGTCCCTCCCCCTCCTTTGGATGCTTTTTGTGGTTTGGGGTTTTGTCTTTTTTTAAGCATATGCAGGCAGGAGTTTTTGCTGTGAGACAGTAGTCACAAGTGGCAAGTGCAGAGCTGGATTTTACAGCAAGATGCCTTGTGGCTGGCCTGGGGAAACTGCGCTTGTGCATGCTGCTCTGGAGCCCTTGATGGCCTCTTTGGTGCTACAGGGGTTTATTGAGATCCTAGGTCTTGTCCTACATAGAAAGGCACCACGAGGCTGAGAGGAGGCTGCAGGGAAAGTCATCAGAAGCCCTGCTCCTTGCCTCTTCCCAGCCCAAAGAGCCTCCCCTGGAGCGATGCTGCTCCTCCTGTGGCAGCTGAACTCTGTCACGTCTAGGGAGCCTGTCAGCCTTGGACGGTGAGTCAGCTGGCAAGAGTCATCTCAGGGCAGCTGGGTGCTCCTTCTCCTTGGGGCCTGAATGTGTTGCCTTAATGCCCTGCAAGCAGGAGACTGGATTGTCCCAGATTTGAAGCGGATGGTGTTGCCACTGGTTCCCCTGGCTCTCCCCACTTGCATTAACATGCAGACAGCATTCCTGT
Organism: Turdus rufiventris; assembly: GCA_013186435.1. Taxonomy (NCBI): domain Eukaryota; kingdom Metazoa; phylum Chordata; class Aves; order Passeriformes; family Turdidae; genus Turdus; species Turdus rufiventris. The sequence goes on along the minus strand of PYHW01010768.1, from coordinate 137,617 downwards.
GAGCGAGGAAGGAAAAGCAGAAGGTCCAGATAAATAAAGATGAACTTACTCCTCAGTGGAAAGTGGGTCAGTGAAGAGGGAGTTTCAGAGCACCTCGGTTGTGTACATTATGAAAACCTGTGAAGTGTGGCAATAACATCACTCTGATCTGTGGAAAGTGCCTCTGGTTTCCTGTAACTAGACTCAAAACTTAATTGCAAACATAATTGCACGTATCTACAGTGGAACCTTAGCAAAGGGGCTGGGTGTCTGTGTTTCTCCTAACTGGGTAAAAATTTGGATTCCGTGAGATGAGAAATGCAACCAGAAGTCTTCAGGTCTTTGTGTGATGCAGGGATGGGTCAAAGGGAAGTACCATGGTTGGGCAATGGATGCAGCAGCTTAGCACAGTTACTCCGTTAACATTTTTTGAGAGTACAATTTATGTTAGGTGTTAGAGTGAGTTTTAGCAAGAGTCACTGTTTAAATATCTTGGCTTTTTGCTCTTTGAAGCAGCTTGTCCTTACTGAGCTCAAGCTAGCACATAGCAAGTTGGTGTTGTACTACCTGAGTATCTTGTACCATCCTCCACAGAGGTCAGGAAATTTTATCACCCTTTGATGCAGAACTGAGCCACAGAGATTTCCTGTGTGACTTTGGCAAGTCCCTTAGCCTCAACAGAGCTGAGACTAGAGCATAGGTCCTGGTTTAGTGCTGCATGAGGGAGATAACTGCTCTTCCTCTTTGGGCGGCCACTCGCTGGTTTGGTTGTAAGTGCCCATGAAGACTTTAGCTTTGGACCAGGCCAGGGAGCTGAGGGCTCTGGTTGGTCCCAGAGTGCCCTCAGCCTTTTGGGCTTGCATAAAGCAAGGTGTTCTGTTTCCCTGGCCACTACCCAGCATTTCCTTTCAGTTCTGCTACCGCAAGTGCAGGGCCAGGCATAATCCTGCAGGAAAATGGGATGTTGCTAGTTGTGGTCATGATGTGACCAAAGGAAAGAGAATTAAGATCATGCAAATGACTATGGCATTACCATTTCCTGGATCAAATGCCTTACAAATATGATGCTCCTTAATGTCACTTTTCCTGGGAAAATTCTGCAGCTCTTTTTTAAGAAAGCAGATGAAGCACACAGGTTGTTTCTCACTCCACTGGAGCCGGACATCAGGATGCACTGTGTAGGATGATGATGTCTGCAGAGTAGTGGGGCAGGAGCCTGGTTTGCCACAAAGACACTCCCTGCCCAACATCTTCCAGAAGTTTTATCTTGAGCAGTGAGGCAGAGGACAACTCCCCTCCTTTCCAATGTATTCAGGAAGCAAAGAGTGAGAAGGGTCTGAAGTGTGGGGACTGCACTGTATTGACCTTGCTGCCCCTCAGATTAGCAGGGATGGAGTCAGCCAGCTGCTGTGCTCCCACAGTCCCTCGCTGGTGTTGGAGGTTCCTGTGGGCTTTTTGATCTGGCTGGCCTGGGTACAGCTGTGGCCCTGCTTCCTGCCTGCCTTGGGCCAGCCCACACCAGGAAGGGGGAGTGTGTCAAAGAGTTCTGTACGTGCTTTCATGTGTTGCTTAAATCTGATGCTAAGGTTTCACTCCCAGGATAAGGCCTGACGTTCTTCAGCATATGCAAAGGCAGTTTCAGACATCCTTGTTGCTAGTGAGTCGTGTGTTGTCAACATCCAATGCAGGTATCTAAAGCACAGCTCTGCTCTTCCATATCTTAGCACACAGAGGTTTTGGTGGACTGCTGAGGTCAGTCTGTCCTGTCTCTTTAATGAACTTCTAATTTTGTTTTTCTGCTAATGCAGCTCCAAAATGTCTTCCTGCATGCCTTAAAAGTGAATCGTCTGTTCTGGGGTAACAGTGTTCCTGGAGGATGTGAACAGTGTTTCAAGTTGCCACTCTAAAAGCCAAAGGCTAACTTTGCACATTGCTTGTAACTGCTACAGGTGATACCTTGTAGTGAGAATGACGCTGTTTTCATGAGTCACCTGTAGTTAGTGCTGCTGCTGTGTTGGCTGTACCACCTTTCAGTCTCTTGTACTACCTCCATCCCTACTGTACCCCCTCTATGGGGATGGGGATTACAGCATCCATGTTGGCAGCTCTCTACAGGAATCAGGAATTGTCCTGCTTTCCTGAATCACCTGTGTGTCCATGTATGCTCTACTTGCCTGCAAAGCATTAAACCCGTCAAAAAGATACTGTTTTGTCTCCTTGTGTGCCTACTCGGCATAGGCACAACATGGGTGGAGGTGGGGAAAGAATGCAGATGCAAGGAGAGGGACCAGTGAGATGGAGGTCCTGCAGCAGTGATGAAATAGCCTTTTTCTCCTTTGGTGGCTTTTGTCCCTCTGTGCTGAGTCCACATACTGGAAATTTCAACCATGTACATGGTTTCACAAGTGCATTCTTGTTTGTTTGGCTTTGTTTTTCCCCTGTTCCCCCATTTGAGCTACATGAACCCTCCAGAACTGCTGCTTATCCAGGCATTCTTGGAAGATCCTGCCAGTGTTGAACTGCAATTATCACTCTAGTAACTAGAGAACCAAGTTGTGATAGTGGCTCTGGTAAGTTTTCTTCAGTCTCTACAAGCTTTAGAGCCCACATACATCAGCTTGTTCTAGAGGGGGGCTGAGATGCTCTCATGCTGGTGTGCAGAAGGGATTGCACAGGAAAATAGGATTGGATGCTGTTGGTCCCTCAGGCTGGAGCTTTTGACTGCATGGGTGACCTTCCACTAAAGCCGTTCAATGCCTGCTCCTGGTAATTCTCTGTGTCTCTTGCTCCTCCTGCATTTGCATGCACTGAATCGGCTCCCCCTGGCCCACTTCCTCCTCTGGCAGTCTTAAAATGAGCCCTTTTGCAAGAGAGATGGGTACACAGCTCTTCTCTTTCAAACACCAGTTGCCCACAACAAGCTTGGCAGAGTTGGTTGCTGGAGTCCAGCCTTGTGTGAGCTGAGACCAACTGGGACACCAACTGGGTGTCTTGCAGAGGCCTGGAGATGCAGCTCTCATGGTGATGGTGGTGGTATAGCACCAAGGAACTGATGAGCTGCAAAGCTCCTGTATGGAGAAGGGTGAGATAACACCCTTGTGTCTGTTCACAGAGGTCTGAAGGAATGCTTCTCATCCCATGGAATGGTGGTGGTGGAGATCAGGGCTTGGTCCTCATGTGTCTCCTTTTAGTTGACTGCAGAATTCTTGATGTATCATGAGCAGTTCTGAAGCCCCAGGAAGGCTATTTTAGGGTGTGCCATGTTGGAACCAAAAGGATTTTAAAGGAAAGAATGAAACTGCCTTCAGAACAGATGCTGAGATATTTTACCAAACTTAAGTATATTTTATTTAACTAAAAAAGCAATAGTACTTTTGTAGTTTCAAGGTATGTTTTTCCCCCCTCTTTTCTAACATTCAAGAGCAGCTCACAAAAGTTTGAATTCCCACAATGGAAGTGATGAAATACAAACAACCAACAGAATGTTAACATAAGTGGGCTCCTTGATTTTGTAGCTCTTTGGAATACGATTATTTGGTATCCCAGCTGATGTCTGGCAAAATAAGCAGAGCTGCTCTGAAGCCAATTTTCCTATTGAGCAATTGGCGTCGGGCTTTATAGGCCGATTATTGTGATCCTTTTGATAATACTTGCTAGAGACAAATGAGCTTCAAGTGCCAGCTTTTAAATGTTTAAAGCCTGTGATAGGGATGCTGCTGGAGCCTTTCACTGGTCCTGGACGTTGTGTGTTCATATCTCCCTGCTTGTTCATCATTGTATTTCCAGGCTATTCAGGCTTAGTGAGCAAATAATTGATTTTTTTTTTTTTATTGAGGTGGTGGAATACATTACTTGAGTTTCTCATGGATTTGTATCTTTTGGCTGCTAAACCTTCCTTCCTGCTGTGCTAACCCCAGTTTTGTTTCAGAGCACCTGCTGGACAAAATCCAGCACCTTCTGAGATTCCTTCAGAGCAGCACGTGTGCTCCTCAGCTGGCAGCATGTGTGTGCTGCCAGGCTGCCTGCTCTGGGCTAATGTAAAATGATTTTTATGCTTTGGACTTAACTCGTATTTCACATGCCTTCCTGGTCACTGCTTTTCTTTCACAGTGTGAAAATGAATAGAGAACTTTGGATAACAAATCTAATTTCTCTCTTTGCTTGAATTCAAGCAATGGGTCCCCAGGTTGTTGGGGAAGGCTGGAACTGGAGCATCTGACAGAAGAGTATATTCCCTTTGCTTTAAAAACCAAGCAAAAGAGACATTTAACCAGGCAGCCATTTATTCATTCAAGACAGGAAGTGATGGTTGTAGTCCTTTATTTAAAGGTTTATTTTAGCAAACAATGTTAATTCTTCCAGCAGCTGTTTGCTGCAGCTGGACTCCTTCCCTGCTTACAAGTTTACATGATCCTGTGGAAAATGAGCCAGGATGTCTTGGTCACAAAGAGGTGTTTTCTTCTGGATCTACCTGGCTGCAAAGCTTATTGTGTGACATTTTTCACCTCTGCATAGGGATAGCTTTGCATGATCTCCCCAGTCTTTGGGCAAAGAGAGTTGGGATAGCTCTGGTCACTGTCACTGCCTCTTCTGCCTGACTTGCAAGTGGATTGGAGCATCCTTAGCCATTTGGCTGGTAGGGTGGGAAACCTGCAGCCACCCAAGGATAGGTGGTTGGGGATAGTCAAGTGAGAGCTGCTGGGTCCAGCAGAGACCATCCTCCTGTGGCTGGAGATCATCTTGTCCCTCTGCTCTGGGCACTCAACAGAATGGACAGCTGTGAGCTCTGTGTTTTGTCTCCACAGTCTACAGCCACCTCACTTCCAGTTTGCCTGAGGAAGGAAGCAATTTTCTGGGAAACTGGAAAATGGGCTTGTGCTAGACAGTAATGTTGTTCTAAGGGTGCTGATGCAGTTGAGGTAATTAAACCCCTCCCCGTGTAGACACGGTTAAACTGAGACATGTCTTTTAGCCTGGTTTCCTATGGAAACGAGTCTTATGCAATCCTGCTGTCTGTCAGCCTTTCTCCGCCTCCTCCCCCCAGTAGTTTTTGCACTGGTTGGCCAATTTCTACCAAATGCGACAGAAGTCTCCAAGCTGTCAAGTTTGTACAGATTTCATGGAAGTAGGTGTTAGCCCAGAGCAGGGGAGCTGTGTTGGAGCCCCTTTCAGAGGGAAAGGCTGTGACCCTTGCTGGTCACTGGAGAATCCCAGCATGGAAGAAAGCTTTGAAATGCCTCTGGCATGGGAACAGATGGAGTTGGAGGCCATACCTGTGTAAAACATCGCCTTGCAAACACAGGCAGATCAAATCAGGAGCAGTTAGTTTTGTCAAGGTGCCTGCTCCTTTCCTCTGCTGGAAATCCCCCTCCCAGTGCAGGACTGGCCTGTGTAGGAAGCACAACCTGAAATGCTGCTGTTCATAGCCTGGTTTAATAAAATAGCCTTAAATGAGTATTGTTAAAAATACTCTGGCTGCAAGGGCTGGTGTTTTAGAAGCTATCCCTACTGGGAGAGGCAGATGGTTGGAGGCCATAATAGCTTCAGTTCACATTTAATCCATGTGTGTTTGGAGTCAACATCCTTGGAGAGGCAGATCGGGTGACTCTGAGAGACAGTTGTAGCAACCCAGACTTAATCCCGGTGCGTGGCTGATATGCTGCTGCTGGCCTGTGGTTTCAGCAGTGCTGGGCTCTGGGACATGAGGGAAGTCAGCAGAGTTTCTCTGGTGTGAAGTTACCCCCAGTGCAGTGCTGGCCATGTGCTGGAGTGGGTTGCACCAAGGGGCTTGACTTGCCAGATGCAAGAGCTTGGGCTTGGAATTGATTACTGGGCAAAACAGAGCCCCAGTGCTGTGCCCTTGGATAGCACACGGTGTGTGCAGCTGTGGCTGGAGCAGTGGGGAGGGACCTGTGGGTAGGAGGCTGGCTGGGTGAAAGCTGTGCGGGATGGGGTGCAGGCCAGCAGTCACCACTGAAATGGGGAAACTGTTCCCCCACATTGCTCTCTCTGAGGACACTCCTAGGCAATAGCTTTTCCTCTAAAATTACTTCAGCCCGTGGCATTTCTTTTGCCTCATCCTTGTTTACCTAGCCGTGGAAAAACCCCACTCAGAGCGCTGGCTGCGTGCAGGGAGAGCGTCTGAGGATGTGCTGCTTACAGCCCTGCTCTGAGCACGGCTTCCCAACCCCAGCTCTGCCTGGAGGCTTGTGGGGCCCTCATCCCAGCCCACAGCTGATGTGGGGATGGTGTGACCCACCCAGAGCTCTGTAGTCCTGCAGCTTAGCGGGAAAAGATGCCAACAGCGAGTGACTTTTAACTCTCCCTCTTGCTGAGGCAGTGTTCACCCAAGTGTCTTCCCTTGGTGATAATTATCTGCAGGCATTTAATTTATAAAAGACCAATTTTCTTCTCTCCTTTTTTTCTAAAAGTCACTGATGTTGTCTGCTCTAGTGTTTTAGGGTGGGGTGGGTTAGGATAGATTTCTGATGGGGATAACATAGAGCATCATTTTCCCACCCTGCATCCTGCAGAAGGTGAAAGAAACATGTGCAAGTGACTGGAAGACAACTTCTGCCCCATTGGGAGCAGTGGTTGCTATGAAAGGAGAAGAGGAAATCTTGGAGGGATAGAGGCATATCCTTCCCTACCTAGCTGATGAAATAAAGAAATAACTACAGTACAAAGGAAAAGGTGTTTCAAAAGGTGTTCTGGGTCCTCTTGGCTGTGTTCAGGGTCTGTTTCAGCTTCTAGTCAGGTGCAAGTGTTGCAGCAGAGAGGCTGCAAGGCATGTCTGTCACAGCCAGGGAGCACCTTCAGGATGTCAGTGCCTCAATCTCTCTTTGAAGTTCGTTGGAAAACAGCTTGTGTGTGCATCTGCCTTATTGGACAAGCGGAGTAACCAAATTACATCCTCTAATTCCATCTTGGCCTTCTGGTAAGATCTGTGCATGTGGGTGACACTAGAGCAGTGTCCATCTCCACGCTGACATAAATTAGTTCCTAATGAAGCATCCTTGTCTCAGGTTTCAAAATGTAGCCCTCACTCTAGCTGGTTTACATGCCCCTGCTCTGGCTGATTCTCCCTTCTGTCCAAGCTCCCAGGAGCTGCAGTGTTCTGTGGGTGCTACCCTGGGGCCGTTGGTCGCCCACTCCCCAGCAAGCCCTGCCCTGCATCGCTGCAGCTCTGACAGCTGCGGTGGCCTTGCTGCCATTTTCCACAGAGGCTTTATGAGGTGCTGACGCTCCCTGTGCTGGCATTGGTGTTATTTTTGGCACTTTGCTTCAGGCTGAGATTTTCATCTTTTGGCTTTAAAGTCTAGCTCATGCCTTTTAACTTGCAAGAGGAGAAGAGCAGGATTCGAATCTGAAGGTTTCAGCCACCTGAAGAGCCTGGAAAGACAGCATATTTTATCACTTACATAAACGCCATATTTTCCCACTATATAAAACCTTCTGTTCCTTCTCCTGTCTGCTCATACATTTCTGCCAGGGATCTGACATCAGGATTTGCCTGTGAGGGGAGTATGAGGTGTCCCATCAGCACTCTGTGGCCATCATAGAAGTGGGAGATGGCAGAGGTGAGGTGGTGACCACGAGCTGTTGAGTTCTTGTGGCTCCTTGTCCTTCACACAGACATCTGCTTACTTTGGGAAGGTGCCTTATACCTTTGCCATTCCTCATCACACCTCTCCACACACAGTGCCACATGATGAATGTCTGAGAAAGCTAAAAGTCTAGAGAGGATTATTTTCATCAGCAGCTTAGAGATGGGGCTTTACCAGTCCCTGCAAGATGTCTCTGCAGTTCTTAGTGGTACTGGTGGGGCAAGAGGGGATGTTCCAGCTATGGAATGAAGGACTGCTAGACTTGGTGACCTGCAGCTGATGCTGCCCACACTGGTCGATAGCCAAGGCTCATTAAAAAAGTCTCACCACTTACCTGCTCTAAACTGCCTTTCCTTTCCAGAACTAGGGTTGTCCTGGGAGTGGATGAGTTACAGAAACGATCATCTGCATTGAAGTGAACCACTGGATCAGCAGAGTGTAAAAGCCAGCCCAAGCTCTGAGCCTTTGCCTTGGGAGCAGCTGTTCTTTGTCACTCTCCACAGGGGAATGTCCAGAGAAAAGCTTACTTTGCAAAGAGGGCTCCTGAGACTGAGTAGATTAGAGGAGGAGTCAAAATTGTTTAAAATGTCTTTAGGCTTTAAAAGTAATCATGGTTATGGATGCAGTGACATGCAGTGCACTTGGCTCTGTGCATTTGAGGTGGTTGCAAGTGAGGCACAGCAGTGTCTGAGCTTACAAGTAAACTTGGTGTTGGAGACTCTCAGGTTATCATTTTGTGGGATTAAAGTACTCATTGGGAAACAGGCTGAAAAGTGAAAGACTGGTTAGTGCTGCTAAACAAAAGCAGAGGTAGGTCCACCATGCTTGTCCTGTGGCTCTGAGTGCACAACATGACTCAGAATGCTGAGGTTACCACTTAGCAGTCCTAGGCACTTTTAACCACAGTCACTGGAGTCACAGTTATGTTTTTCTGCAGTGGTTTGATTGTTCCCGTTGATGCATGGAAAGGTTTCATGGGTGAGAGGGAAATCCTAGACCATGCAAGGTGTCTGTCTCCTCTTTGGTGCTAAAAGCATTCTCATGTGAGGGTGGGAGCAGAGAGAGGAGAGAAGGTGATGTGTCCCAGTCAAAATCAGTGGCAGAAATCAGCGTTCATTTCTGAAAGGACTCTCACTTCTAATTTCTTTTGTCTATTTAAGCCAGTGAAGAAAAAGAAGATAAAACGCGAGGTTAAGATTCTGGAGAATCTCCGCGGTGGCACCAACATCATTAATCTGATTGACACTGTCAAGGATCCGGTGGTAGGTGCCTGTGTTGGGAGTGTGTGCTGGGATTGCCTTCCCACCAGCTGGTTGTTTTGGATGGGCTCCTCTTCCTTTCCATGTTCCCCAAACTCTTCAACACCCCTTCTGTGTTCTCTGTGAGTTGCCACAGCTGATGGGGGAAAGTTTTGAAGTCCCACAAATTTTCTGTAAGAAAGTAGAGCCTGTAGCCTTCCAGCTTCTGTCTGGCATCTGGAACCCAAGTACCAGCCAGGGACACTAAGCACTTTAATCCTCCTGGTTGCTGTCCTACCTAGTGACCAGCAGTCACGTCGTGGTCTGCACTGCCACAATTACCCCATTCCTGGGGAGTTTTCTCTGACTGGCAGCTGGCTGAGGGCTGTGACCCTGCTGGCATCCCTGGAGAGGAAATGCTGCTGTAGTGTTGGCAGTTCTGGCTGACCTTTCTCCTGTGAGGAAGGCTGGGAGGCCTTGGCTTCAGGTGGCATATTTTGCCTTGCCCAGTGCTCTCTCTGTTCCATGAGGAGGGGAGCAGCGCTGGCCAAAATGTCAAGTTGGTGCTCACTGTGTGGGGTATAAGCAAGGTTGCATTTTTCATGTCCTGTTCCCACTTTGCTCTCCCTAATGAGGGCTGGGCAGGAAGCAAAGGCTTTCTCAGGTCTCTTGGAGCCAAAGAAAGGTCAAGTGCATATTTTAAACCATGACTTTCTCTCTCTTGCAGTCAAAGACCCCTGCTCTGGTGTTTGAATACATCAATAACACAGATTTTAAGGTGAGTTTGCCTGAGTGTGGAGGAGAGAGGCTTTTTGTAAAGTGCTGTGATTTTCAGATAATCTTCAAGAGCTGTGGGGGGAATTTAGAGTTTTCACAATTGTCAGCTTCACTTTTATTTCTCCATGTAAATCAGAAATCAGTTAATGGGCTCTGGATGAAAAGGCATGAAAGATTTGTGTACTGAATGTCCCAACTCTGAGGAGTAAGGTCAACAGGTTAGATATTCTTACTCCCCTCTCAATTTAGTAATCACTGCTGTGCTATATATTCAGCCCAAGTTAATCCCTGAGCTGTAGTGCTCTGTTTACAGCAGTGCAGTTGATGTAGCTGGTGACACTGGTTTATTATGGAATCCTTCAGACCTGGGATTGTGGGGTGGCAGAGGCTGGAGAGCTCATCTCCCACTGCCACTGGTAGTGGAGGATTGAACATTCTTGAATACACCTTAAGAGCTTTTTTTTTCTTGTCTGAGGCTGCAGCATATTCCCTGGCCCTTCTGATGTCAGGGGGCTCCAAGGGATATTACTGTTCCCAAAATGAGGGTTCTTCTGAGTGCAGCTACAACTGCCTTTGCTTCCAAAATGCTTCTAGACAAAAGGGATCTATAATTACCAGCCACACCTATTTTAATGGTATCTTTGCTTCCCCCATGTGAGCCTTTACCCCAAGTCACTAAGCCAGTGGTGGAGAATTAATTGAGCAGTTGCCATTAGAAAGCCAGCAGTCATCCCTCCTGCACCATTCAGGAATCTCTTTCATTCCATGTTATGGGATGGTGTTTTTTACTTCCTCTCTGTCTTGGACCATTATGTAGTTACAGGTTTTGTAGGAAGCAGATGTACCAAACACCCAGAGAAGAATCTTGGGCTGGTGTTGGTTATAAAGGAGGCAGCTGGCTCAGAGACCAGCTCCTGCAGCCCTGCATGCTGTGGGGCAGCACATGTCATTTCTGTCCCTCTGTGGTGGGTCTGGTGAGCTGGATGCTGCTGGGTGGGATGTGTGTGTGTAGCCAGAGCTGCAACCATGCTGCAGTGGAGGTCTGAGGGCTGTTTGATCTCGTGTAGAGATACACTACAGGAGCCACAATAACAGCAACTTGCAGCATCTGTCCTGACAGCTCTGGGCAGGGTTGCTGCCTCCATCACGTAAACAACCATGAGAGGAGCGCTCTGTGGTGACCTTTCAGGGCTAATTAAAGCAGGTTTGGTTTGTCTGGGCTTTGTTGACATCAGCTGGGCTGTGCCAGTGCCTTGTGTATTGGGAATGTGCCCCTGTGCTTCTCCTGTGACCCACAGCCTCCTTGTAAGGCTAGTCCTAGAAGTTTTTAACTTTCTATTTGGTGACTTTTTAATTACTTCATTGATTTTTATTTTTAATACATGTCTTGAGATGAGCTACGTTGCCCATGCAGTGATACACCTGGCTGGGGATTGCATTGTGTGTCTCCAAGTACAAATGTGATTACACCACTCTGACATGTCCTTTGAGGAAAAAATTATCCTCAAGGATTTCCCCCAAAAACTGAAATGTGTCCATGAAGTGGAGTATTCTGCAGTACATTGAGGCTGATGGCCAGTAGGGACTCCTAACTGAAAAATGCTGGGCTCAGAGTCCATGGTCCTTTGGCCATCCTGGCCACACAGAGAGCCAGGCCAGGCACTGCTGCAGCCAGTAAGGAGCATTGGAGTGGCCACTGCAGCAGTGGCAGTGCTCAGCTCTGGCTGTTGCATTAGAAACAGCTACATGAGCTTGCAGCAGACTTTTCTAGGCTCCTGGGAGAAAGCCTGGCTCCTTGGGGAAGTCCAAATTCACAGCTGTACAAGTCCAAGACAGAAAGTATTGATGCTTTTGATGCTGATTGGTACAAGGCAGGAATAACTTGTCTTGGGAATGCAAGTGTGTCCCCAGGGCATGCAGTGTGGCTTCTTGTGTTCAGAGCTTATTTGTAACCTGAATTTCCCTAGCTGTGTATGGGGTGTGTGGGTTGTTTGATGCTCCACTCCCATGAGCTGTCTGCCTGTTTGAGTAGGTTCTTGGGGCTGCAACTAATTGCAGATTATAGAGCTACTTCTACTGAGGGTGCCTGTAGGTGTCTTCTTCTAGATAGAAGCTCCCAAGATGTCTCTTGCCTTGCTCTGAAGTGCCAAGCAGAGAGTACAGAGTACTTGTGCTGGAGGTCTCACCTTGCTCTGTACCTGCACACATGAAGCAGCTGGAGAGCAGCCAGTTATTGTCCCCTCTGCTCCATAGTCCGTATCTCCCTGAGCAACCAAGTTCTGCTGGAGTTGAATGCTGTATGAGCGAATCCAGGTGACAGGGACCTCTTCTCTTTGTTTGGATGTGGCTGGTGCTGATGTGCCCGTCTCTGTGTTGACATCTGGACTCAGGACCACTGATGAGAACCAGCATCTGGCTGGCAAATCACCTTCAGGGTGTGTGAGGGGTTCCCCAGGGCACCTCCTGTGGCTGAGGGCTGTGACCTGCTGGCAGCCCTGGAGAGGAAATGCTGCTGCAGTGTTGGCAGTCCTGGCTGACCTTCCCCCTGTAATGAAGGCTGGGAGGCCGTAGCTCCTGGTGACACGTTTTGCTGGCAGCATGTGGTTGCTGACCTTTCCACAGGATTTCATTTTTCTCTGTCCTGTTGGCAGTAGTTGCTCACAAGTTTGGATGTCTGTGTAGTTGTCACCTTTCTGGAAGTTCCTTTCCTCCAGCATTTTTTTTCTTTTTTTTTTTTTTGCTTTGATGATAATACTTTGACCCCTTTGCCTGTTCAAGTAGCAGAACACTGTTCATGTCAGTGCACTCATGGAAGTGGCTGCTGGGTTTCCTCAGCTCTCTGTGCCTGGGCAGAAGCTGCAGTTCTGTGGGATCTGTTTCTGTGGATGATTCCAGATCAGAAGCACAAGCTTTTATTTCACTATTCTTAAATGATGGAATAAACAGGAGACTTAGGTGATACCTCCCCAGAGCTGATTACATTTTCTTAAATTACCTGTCTGGGTCCTTTCTGGAAGTGACAGCACTGTACTTGCCAGGAGGATGAGCTGGAGCCAGACTGGATATGTATTCTGCTGTGTGAGGACAGCAGCTGATGTGCAGGGTTAGTGTTTCTCTTCAGACCTGCTGCATTACTTTGTCATCTGAGAGCATTCAAGCTCCCCACAGTAATTTGCTTTAAATGAAAGCTGCACTGCAGAGCCACATGCAACTAAGGAACCATCAGTGAAATTAAATGTCTTTTGCTAATTGGTTTCAAATTAGAAATGAGACGCCTGCACTTCAGCCACTGTCAGCTGTCATGTATTTTGGAAGTATACCTGGTACTGTGCCTTTCATTGCCCCAAAGAGGAAAATCCCTTAGGAAAGAAGGGTACAGAGACAGGTCTCAAGGAGCAGTTCTGGCTTGGATTTGCTCTAGCAGGTCTGGAGCTGAAGATGAGATGGGCAAGAAAGGTGAGCAATGAAAAGTTGCTCCAGGATGTTCAGCCAGATGGAGTTGTGGGTACAGTGGGCTTTTGAATCAAGTCTTCCACTTCACCTGCACTTTGGTGAATTTTCAGGCCCAGTTGCTGTGAAATGTGTGCATGGGTTTTATCCTTGTAGATCCAGGGTTTGTTTAAAAAATGGCTGTTGCCCTGCATAAGCAATGCAGCAGTATAAAAGATTCTCCACTCTTGTGTGGCTGCCAAGACTGGATGCTTTGGGAACTGTTTTCCTTTTCTTTTTTTTCCACTACCGCTGCTGCCCTGCACCCCAAAGCAGTGTGTCTCCTCACAGCCACCCTGTTGCTCTGCAGATGCTGCTTCCTGCACGTAGCCAGCTGTGTTGCTCACTCAAGGGAGAGGAATAAGCATTTAACTGCTGTCAGCCCCATGGTGGGGGAAGTGTCTCTGCCTCCTCGGGCACTAATGGGATTCATTTATGATTGGTTATGTGATGTGTGCCAAAATATCACCAAAAGCTGGAGAGGGGCAGTGGCTGCCTCTGGGTGGGTTTGGCCTTTCCTAGTGCTCTGTATGGAGAAAGGAGATCAGCCCAGGTCTCTGAGGCCTCGTGGGATCCTGAGCGTTGAGCAGATGTTTGAGCTGGGTCTGAGTGATCCCCACAGTGATGTCTCTGATAATCCTACTCCACAGAGACAGCTCTAAGAACAGAGCATGGGGCATGTCCACAAAGGAGTTGTCTGTCCTGCCCTGCTAGGCTGGGCAAAGGGGATCTGGAGCCCACTGTCACAGCCTGCTTGGGGCAGCTGCTGTGCAGGAGCCACTTGCAGTGGAAACCTTGGCTCTGTCCTTCAGAGCTGTCTGCGTTCACTGGCTGCCTGCAGGGACTGTTCCCTGTGGTGAGCGGAGCTGGGCACTGCTGGCCACACTGCTGACCTTGGCATTGACAGAGGTCAGAGGGGCTGGATTTCACAGGCAGCTCTTCTTAGGGAAATCTGTTTGTCCAACAGTGTTTGGGCTTATCATGGCCCAGTGCCAAAGGCCATGAGCCAGAGAAGCAACAGCATTGCTGGTCTGAGAAGATGGACATTGGTGACTTCCCTTCCATCCCCTTCCCACTTACAGGCAGCAAGAGGCAGAGAGCCAGGGAATAGGGAAAATGAGGTCTAGTCTCGTAATGCCACTGCCTTTCCTGCCCTCTTCCTTCCCCAGGTGCTTTGATGTTGCCAGGTGAAGTTGAACAGGGCAGTGAATGCCAGAAAGACATGTTTTACACATTTCTTACAGTGTTTGTAACCTAGGAAGCCATTTAAACAGACTTCTAGAAGAACTCAGCTGTCCTCTGCTGGCCCTGTGTCCTGCATCAGTTGTGCACAAGTCAGGAAATCCGTCCCTGCTATGGCTCTGTAGCTTGTGGCTATGTCTTTTTTGCTCCCTGCTCACTTGTCTGCTTCACTGGGTTGCTCCAAAGCGTTAGGATCACCCCAGCTCACGAGAATCCAATGCAGTTGTGTCCTGGAGGCTGTTAAAGCTCTGTGTGTGTAAGTGACACTCATATGTTGTCAAATGATTTCTGATTTTGCGGCTGGGCGGGGACTGTTTGGAGGTGGCTGTCAGTAAGGCAGGAACCTGAGGATCTCAGCATGGGTCTGGAGAGGATCCAGGGTCAGAGCTGCTTTTTTGGAATGTGAATTTCAATCCCTTGCTCTGGGATTTTTCCTGAAGCTGCCAAGTGGTGCCTGTGATGGACAGCAAGCTCCAGTGCTGATGCAATTGGTGATTTGTCTGAGCTGTGAGATGATCCTTGTTTGTAAGAAAGGGCAGAGAGGTCTGGTCCCACTGCTGCCCTGTGGGTGTCCTTCCTTGCCGTGCCCTGGCATCTTGCCTTGAGTTCTCTGGGAGAGAGGACAGCTCAACAAGGTTGGGCTGACTCCTCAGCCTGTGACAGATACAGAGCAGAAGGCAGATTTGGGGCCAGCTGTGACTGGTGTGGGAGCAGCAGCATGATGAGTTTTCCTGTGATGGTGCTGGTGGCACAGGGCAGGTTAAAACCCCCTGGTGCTCTGTCACTTCCACATGAGCAGCCACAGAAGGACCCAGGAGAGGGCAGTGAGCACTTCCCCACAACTCAAGTTGTGCCTTGGTCCCACAAGCATTCCTGTGCTCTTCAGTCACATTTACTTTTACCCTGGGATAGAGGAGAGCCTCTGCTGGCTCTCCTCTTTTGCTTCCCAACCACACACTCCTTTAGATTGATGTTTCCCTCTCCCTGTCACACCCTGAACACCCTCCCATGTGTTCCCAGCTCTGAATGCTGCTGTCAGTGTTGACATCCAAAGCCATCACAGTGACTTGACAACAGAAAGGAAGTCACAATTGTCTGTGCCTCCTCCAGAGCTTTTACTCTGTCCCCCTTGGACAGACAGCCTGCCCATCTGCTGGGAAGTTGTGACACGTCTGAATGATGGCAGTAGCATTTCACAGGAACTCCTGCATCTTTTACTAGATTTGCTGGCAGGTCTGAGACCAGGAGAGCCCTCAGGAATGTTTGCATTCTTAGGGAATCTGGAATGGGGTCAATGATTGGAGGCAGGTGGGGTGCAGGAAATTAAACTAATCCAAATCTGGAGTATTTATTTTTTTCTCTCTCTTTTTTTTTTTCTCCCTCCCCAAATCTGTTTCAGCAACTGTACCAGATCCTGACAGACTTTGATATTCGGTTTTATATGTATGAGCTGCTTAAGGTGAGTGGTATTGCACATGACAGTGTGGATGGGGAGGCCAGGAACAAGAGTGGCAGTAGTGGGGCTCATGGAGCACTGTTGCCTAAGAGGTTACTTCTCTTGTCAGTGCAGAATCTAAGTCTCATAACCTGAGAAGGTTTGGCAAGAGATCAGGTTACCTGGGTTATTTCTGTGAGGTAGTGCAGCCAAACTGGGGGCCTTTGGTCGCCTCCAGAGTTTGTGATTCTCTGAGGTCTGAAGTATTTGTGATTGTGTCGCCAGGTGGATCTGTGCTTGGTCTCCCTGTGTCTCTTGCACCATTGGGCTGCTTTGAGGAAAATCAACTCCCAGAAAACCAGCCAGAGCCAGGACAAGGCCTCTGAGGCAGGGCTGGGGAACTGTGATGCCAGGGAGAGTGGAAGAGAGGGATTGGCAGCTCCAGGCTTTCCTCTGCCACAGTATTCAAATGCAGCCCCAGAAGGTGAATTCTGCCCACTAATTATGCCAGCTGTTACATGTAACATCAGTATTTTCCTTTGATACCTCCCAGCCAAAGCTTTCCTTGCCCCTCTGATGAAAGGTGAGGAGTGCCCTAAATACCTCCCCTTAACTAGCCTAGCTTGGATTTCCCTGGGGAAATTCCCTCATGGAGCCATGGCAGGTCTGTGGGATGTGCTGTGCTGACTGTTGGGGGTCTCCAGCTGCAGGACAGGGGAGGCAGCAGGGCACAAGGAGAGCTGACAGGTTTGACTCATCCCAGGGCTGTTTTGTACTGACCAGCTGGAGCAGCAGCTTGGCTGTGTCAGGTCCTAATAGGGCCTTGGCACTTCTAGGCTGGCACTTTGCAGCTCCCATGCTTCTGGAAATGAGTGGGACAGGCTAGGAAAGCCCTTTGTGCTCCAGGACATGATGACTGAAAGAGACTTCCTGAAACAAGATCCAGTGAGCTCAAGGGAGGCTTTCTTCTCTGCACCCGCTGCTTGCTCACCTGTCTGCAAGGGAAGGACCTTCCTACTGGATGTAGGGAGTGAGCCTGAGGCAGCCTGGGATTAGGATGGGAGGGATGATGAAGTTTAGATGTTCTTTGAGCCTTGGCAACACAAGACACTAGAGAGCTTCATCCCTGGAAGCAGTTTGTGTAACCTGTTACATATCTCCTGGACTGGAGATCCAGGACCACTGTCTGCTGTGAGTCCTGTGGGCTGTGAGGCCACGTGTCACTGCAGGGCTGGTCTGAGGTTTGCTGTGATCGAAGCTGTTGCCTCCTTGCTTCCCACTGTGGCACAGGCCCAAGGACAGCATTGCTTCCCTGGCACTGATGTCTTGGATATTGAATGACTGCAGGCTGTACCCTCTTTCCGTGCTGCTGGAGATGCCATAGCATCTGATAGATGTTGATGGATGGATCTCCCTCCCCTTGGAGATGGGAAAACAACATTCTCACCCCCTTGCTCAAGGGAACAGCTGCGTTGGGGGGGCAAGTGGTGCAAGGTCATGGAGCTGGGGAGCTTATATGTGCTCCTGCCTACAAGCTTGAAGCAGCTTTGCTCTACCTCATGTGCTATCACTTGCCTTTTTTAAGTGCAATTTGGCTTAAATCAGCAGGGTAGAGGTGACTTTCTAGCTTGAGTGTGTTTTGGGATCAAGTGGAAAGCCTCACTGGAAGGCCATAAAACTGCACGCATGTAGGAATCATTCCCTTTCTAGGGAAGAGAGCCTGACCTAGGAAGCACAGGGCTACCCAGGTGGGAGCACTGGGCTTGTCACCAGGTGGGACACCTCTCTGCATTGTGTTCTTCAAAAGCTGTGCAGGGAACACAGGGAACACCTGTGACTGCAGTGAGGCACACGGTCCATTCAGTCTTGTTGCCAGCTTGTCACTATATCATGTGCAGCGTAAGAGCTGAAACTGCTCGTTTCATCTTGTGAACTCTTGCTTCTGGCTGAGAACTGTCTGTTACATTGGTAATGCTGTGCCCATGGTTACAGCCATGTCTAATGTGTGTGTGTGTGTCTGCCAGGCCCTGGATTACTGTCACAGCATGGGAATCATGCACAGGGATGTCAAACCCCACAACGTCATGATAGACCACCAACAGAAAAAGGTACTGTGACACCAGGGCTTACAAGCAGGGGTTTTCCAGGGAAACTTGAAACTCTGCTGCCTTTGTACCCATAGCCCTGGCAGCTGCACAAGCCCCTCTAACGTTTCTTTACTGGCTCCCCTCCACCTGTGCCAGCACCTGAGATGGTCAAAATCCCAGAGGGGAGCACCTCAGTGGGAGTCCAGGACTTCCTCACTGCTGGGGTGTGCTGGTTAGACCACAGGAAATGGGCAACACAGGAGTTTGTGCTGGAGTTTGTGTCAAGGAGCTGGTTGCTGGTCCACAGGTCCTTCTCTGTCAATCAGCAATGGCTGTACAGGCAAAGCAAGATGTATAAGGAAGGGAATCTCTTACTAGAATCCTCCTAAGCAGGTTGTCCATCCCTGCAGCTGTGGTGATGATCTGCCTTGCAGGATCTGCTGAGCCCCTCCTACCCCATTTTCTGCTCTCAGTCCCCAGGTAAAATCAACACTGCCTTCAGCCCAGCCTTTCTAAACAGTGGGATAAGACTTTTGCCTGTTCCCTAGTACTCAAAGACCTGGTGGTGCTGGTAAGGAACCAGCTGTCCAGCAGTAACAGTGTGCTTGGACTCAGAAGGCAGTGGAACTCTCTAAGCTGGGCTTTGCCCCACCAGCTGATGTTAGGGGAAAGGGAAAAACCTGATCAGAGAACTGCTGAGAGCACCTGCTGTTCACAGAGGGCACCCCTCCACCCTGGGCTCCACTTGCATCAAGGGATTGAGGTTTGGGCAGTGTGGCTTCACCTCCTGGCTGATGATTGTGTCTCTCTTGCATGTTCAGCTGCGGCTCATAGACTGGGGTCTGGCCGAATTCTACCATCCAGCTCAGGAATACAACGTCCGTGTGGCCTCTAGGTACTTCAAAGGACCAGAGCTCCTTGTGGACTACCAAGTAAGAGTTTGTCTCCTCCTTGCTATCCAGTGATAACACTTGTGGCTGCACTTTAGCCACCTTT
Source organism: Turdus rufiventris (assembly GCA_013186435.1). Classification (NCBI taxonomy): domain Eukaryota; kingdom Metazoa; phylum Chordata; class Aves; order Passeriformes; family Turdidae; genus Turdus; species Turdus rufiventris. The sequence goes on along the minus strand of PYHW01010768.1, from coordinate 118,767 downwards.
GGGTTGTCTGGTTTTGCCTGTCAGGGCATTGCCTGGGTTGGAGAGAGGCTGGCTGTGAAGTGCAAAGGCTGAGGCTGCCTGTGCTGGTGGGGAACCAGGCTGTGGTGAGTGTGCCTTTTCTGACAGCTTCTCCTTTTCTCCCTCAGATGTATGACTACAGCTTAGACATGTGGAGTTTAGGCTGTATGCTGGCAAGCATGATCTTCCGAAAGGAGCCCTTCTTCCACGGCCAGGACAATTATGACCAAGTAAAGACATTGCTACCTGGCTTACTTTGTGAAAAGTTTGTCCCCAGTTCATCTCTGTGTGTATAGTGGGGAGGCTCTGGGGATGGGACTGCCAGGCTGGGAGGGTGCTGCTACATGTTTGGTTAAGCCATCTGTGATTTTGCTGCCATGTGTAGGAAACTTGTTTTGCACAAAGCAAGTTTCAAGGGAGAAACTCCTGTCTGGGACGTTTCCAGAAGGAGGGCTCTTAGATTTGGACAGCTCTACCTCTGCAAAAGAGTGGTGGGCTGCCCTTCTGCTCTCTGAACATGCCTTTTGTTCCAGCTGGTTCGCATCGCAAAGGTCCTGGGCACAGATGAGCTGTATGGGTATCTCAAGAAGTACCACATAGAACTGGACCCACACTTCAATGACATCCTGGGCCAGTAAGTGGAGAAGTAAAATGCTGCCTTGTTTTTTTTCCTTGTAAGCACAGAGAGGGAGATAAACTGATGTCTGTACCCTTGAGGCACTCTCAGCAAAGGCCTGCTCAATCTTATGGATAACGGTGTTGCTTCCAGGCTTCACGTCTAGCTGCTCATGTCATCTCAGGAAGTCTGAAATGTAGGCTCTTTCCTTTTGTCTATCCCATGATTCAAGAACCATCTCTTATTTCTTCTCTCTCCTGCTTGTTCACATCCTTAAAGTGGAGGCGTAGACACTGCAGTTAAGTGTGGGCTGAGTGGCTCAGAGTCTTCCAGTTGAGATTTCTGTAAAGGACAAGTGGAATGGATGGAATGGTGAGGACAGCTTCTGTGAAGCTGGCTGGCAAGCCAGAGCAGTTCTGGTCCCAAGGGTGTCACACTGCTGCCACACACTGTCATGTTGTCTAGTCCCTGTAGACAGAAGGGAATGTGCAATGTTGTGACTCTGCTGGCACAGGAGAACCATACAATTGTACACATAAAGAGGAGGATTTTCCACCTTTGGCAGGTATTTGCTGGGCAGTAGCTTGTGCAAGAAAGAGCTGTGGGCTGTTTATCACAGCCACCTATACTCAGAAGTGGTTCGTGGCAGGTGATTGCCATGGGACATTGGGGTAGTGCTGTCCAGTGACAGCTGGTCCCTTTGCAGGCATTCCCGGAAGCGCTGGGAGAACTTCATCCACAGTGAGAACAGACACCTGGTCAGTCCTGAAGTCCTTGACCTCCTGGACAAGCTGCTGCGATATGACCATCAACAGAGGCTGACTGCCAAGGAGGCAATGGATCACCCCTATTTCTGTGAGTCTGTGGAGAAGCTGGGGCCAGCAGGGACAGAGTTGTGGGGGTAAAGTTTGGCTCCCCACTCTGTAAAAGCATTAGCAGCTCCGTGGGTTTTGAGGGCAGTTTCTCTGGAAGGATTTGCCTGGGTGGAGCTTCCGCTTTATTAAAAACTGTTTCCTTTTCCTGCCTGGTCTGTCTCCTGCAGATCCAGTGGTGAAGGAGCAGTCCCAGCCCAGCTCAGAAAATGCTGTGCTCTCCAGTGGCATGACAACAGCACGATGAGGACTGGAAAACGACGGGTAATTCAAGATGTTTACAAATAAAAGCAAAACCTTCGGTCACACAGTGAAGGGAAAAGAACCAAGGACCCCCCCCACACACACTTCTTCCCCTCCCCTTTATACTCGGCAGAAATCTAACCTTGGGGGGGGGTCTTAAACCTCAGTTCCTCTCTGGTGGTTGTGGTTAATGTAACTCTAACCCTGTGGTACCAAAGCCCTGGGCAAATGGTCTTGCAAGAGCTAAATATGTAGTGATATCCCCAGGGCTCCACACAACTGATTCTGGTTCACATCTCTATGGATCCTTCTCTTCCTTCTCAGTCCAGCCTTCCCCACCACGCTGGTGGGGACAAATTGGTCGTTCCACCATCAGCCCTTAGCATGCCTCTTTCTAAACTTGCCTTTCTGACTCGTAGACTCTGAATGAACCAAATTCAGACTGGGGGTCAGCAGGTGCAACTCTGTTTTGAGGTCCAAGTCTTTACTGCTCACTCTGGGCTTGAATTTGGCCCTTGAATTCCAGTTTCAATTGTGAATGCCGGGGTGGTTGGGGGGGAGGGAGGGGGAGTTCGACAAAAAACAACCCACAAACCCAGCAGCATCTCGGGATTGGTTTGGAGCATTAAAACGAAGGCACTGATCCGAGTTGCTGGGGAGAGGCGATCCCCCCCTCCAGTGTGTTTGACAAAGGCTCGCTCTGAGAAGAAACTCAATAGACCTGCTTTGGAAACTTGTGAATGTGAGGGCTGCTCTAGTGGCAGGAGAGGGGAGGGACTATCCAGACTTTCCCACCGAGCTCAGGAAAGTCAGTGTTGCAAGATTTCTTGTGATAGGTGTGCAACCACGTACCTCATGACGTGGCTCCCATGAGAATTCGTGCCAGACGCAGACTTGTGCCAGAGCACAGCTCTGGAGCGGTTCAATCCAGCACCGCAGGATGGAGGAGTGGAGAGGAGGCCGGGGAGGAGAGCACAGGGAGGGGGGAGGATCAACACACAGCAGCGTCAGGGTGGGGGCTGTGCAGCTACTGATCCAGGCCTTGGGATCCCACGCAGTGTTTTAACAAAGTCAGCCATTTGTTGAATTCTGGGGTGCCGATCCTGTTGGGGGGTGGGGGGTTCGTCTTATGGGTTCTTTCATCAGATCCCTCAATGGCTTTATAGCCCCACAATTCACAGTTGCCTCCTCTACTTGTTCTGTGTGTAACTTCATCAAGTGGTTCTGGTGACACTCAAACCTAGACGCTGGAGATAGTGTTTTCCCACCAGCACCTAAACACAGAATTTCCTTCTGCGGCATTGTTGAAATAGTTAATTTTTTATAAGGTTGCAATGTTTCTATTTGAAACATCTGTTTACATTCCATATTCCAATAAAGTTCTATTGGCATCGACAGCAGGTCAATCCATTTGTATAATTCACTGAAACCAATAAATATCTATACGTCTGAACGTCTGCCGTCTCAAATCTATGGGATAGCCAGAAGGCCTGAGAGCTGGAGGCCTTGTCTCCTCCAGAAGGGCAGGTCAGCTCTTCCAGCCCCTCTTGTCTCTGTTTTTTTGGGATCTCTCACTCAGTCTTTGGTTGCAGTTCTTCCTGCTGTCAGCCCTGAGAGTTTCTCTGTGGCAGATTGTCTCTGCTGCCATGGGGCCGCAGAGGAGGTGCAAGGGTTGGGGCACAGCGTGGGACTTGACTGTGGTGCTCCACTGGCCTCAAACAGGCACTGCCTCAGGGACAGACCTGACTCTGCTGGGTCAGACCAGGTCCCCAGTGCACAGCTGGAAATTGGGCTTCTCACCTGTGTACCCCCATGCTCATCTGCTTTCAGCCTGAGTGGATGCCTTTGTCTAAAGATGTGCTGAGCAGGGAGTAGCTGTTCCCTTCACCTGGGGACATAGGGACTGTCCTGTGTGTCTGGGCTGAGGAGCAGCAGTGGTTGCTGCCATCCTGCTAACCTTTGCTCTCTTGCAGAGGCTGCTGAAGGCATTGGTGAGTGTTCCCAGCCCTCTTCTTGCATCTGTCCACCTGCCTGGCCTTGAGGGGCAGGGGAGTTCTTGTGCTCTTATGCTGTGCCAGTACCAGCAGAGTTGGTTTGGTGTTTTAATAGTGAGTTTTGAAGTGATTTTAAATATCTATTGAATTGCTCCATTGAGAAGTGGATGTTTGGCCTGTCCAAGTTGCTATGGGAGAAGCTTGTCTGTTTTCCAGCTCTTGTGTGTAGGCATTCCCGGCAGCTGGAGGGGCAAGGCAGAAGAAGTGGGGAGAAGAAAAATGGGGGAACTTTGATAGATGAACACTGTTGACCACTGTGTATGAGTGTGCTGCATATAAATGCTTGATAGTGTCTGAACCTGCTGGTGAAATTTCAAGGTGGTGCTTAAGGAAGTACCTATTTTGTAAACCTGAGTCAGGAATTCTTTCCTGGTACCCTCAAGCAGAGGAAGAGAGTCGCTCTTCCAGAGACTGAAATGGCTTTCCCTGGTTGCAGTAAGCAGAGAGGCTGGAACAACCTGCCCCTTATCTCCCCACATCCCTACCCCAGCTCTAGGGTTGGATGAGCAGTGACAGTTTCATCCTGGAGGGAAACAGCAGCTGAGCAAGAGTGGTCTGGGAGCAAGGAGGGTGTGGAGTCTCCTGTACCCAGGGCAGTGAGGACGTTTGCAGCTTGTGCCAGTTTATCTCTGCATCCAGTGGCTCTTCCAGCACTCAGAGCAGGAAATCCTTCTCTCCCCTGGACCTTAGCAAAGCATTCTGCTGGCTGTAGGGACAGCCAGGAACTAGGGAAGAGTGCTTTGTCCCTAGGAAGTTAAGAGGACTGAGGAATATCCATCTTCATCTGCTTTCTCCTGGAGAAAGTTAGGAGAGTCCTAGTGCATGTTCCTGGCCTTTCAGCTGACCTGGCTCCAGCTTTCTGGCAGAGGGAGAGTATGGGTTTGGCTGAGTGCCTGTAAGAGAAAAGGCTCAAAACTGAGCCCCGGCAGTCACTGAGGGATGCAGATGGCAACAGATGCAGTAAGCAGCTTTGCCAGTTTGTCTATTAAAAGAGAGATGGGCATGATGGGAGCCCTTTGTGGAATGATGAGAGTTGTTTGTGGTAGTGGAGGGAAACTCAAAACAGTAGCTCATGGAAAAGAAAGTCCAAACTTATGTCTGGCTGTTCATGACAGTTCTGCTTTGCTGGACTGCATCTCTCTCTTGTCTTGCTCAGCCCTGCCTTCCTTTCTCGCCCCTTCCAGAGCAGGCTGAGGTTCCCCTGCTGTCCCCACATCCAGAGGGCCATGGAGGGTGTGCCTGGGCCTGGCTGGGGTGGGGTGGCAGACATGGGGCAGTGTGCCCAGCCATCGCCTCATCACGGCGCTGGAGGAGCTCCGTGTGGAGCTGGCAGTGCCCCACGACGCTCACTTCCCTCCTCCCGTCTCTCCTCAGGTCCGATGCTGTTGCTCCCAATTTTCCATAAGCAGAATGAGAACCAAATCAAACGTCCCATCGGCGCGGTAGAGCGACGGCGGGCAGACTGCGCGGCGCGGGCAGGGCTCAGAGCGGGGCACACGCCTGGCTGGACGGCACTCGCCTCGCTATGACCGCAGCCCTTCCCTCCGAGTGTTAAAGGTTCTTCTGCCTCTGTTTCCTTGTTGAACTCTTCCTGACCCAGAAAGCGTGGAAATGTGAAGGGTGTGCAAAGCAGTTGTTGGTTAGTCATTTCTTCCTCTGTTCCAGCTGTTCCCCCCAACCTCTGATGGACCATGGTTAGCCAGCTTGTGCCTGTCTCTTCCAGGACATGGGGGTTGCAGGGGATGTAGTATCGTGATGGACAGTTCTAGACTATAATTAAAAGAATTCTATATTGTTGAATAAAAGTTTTAAAAGAAGCATATAAGGAGGAGTATTCAGTGGGGAGGGAGCTGGAGAGTGCTGGCAGAGTGAGGTGTTCCCTGTGCCTGGCTGGGGCAGGCTGGGCAAGGAGAGCAAGAGAAAATTGTTCAAAATCAGTGTGGGCAGAGGCAAAGGAGCCATTTGCCACCTTTGGGGGTGTTTCTCCTTTCCCTTCTTATGAGTGCTAATGCTAGTATATGCTTTTTCCAGCCTTGGCCAGGCTTGGGCATGGCTCTGTCTCCGAATCACCAGAGCTCCCATCTCTTCCTCTTTCTTGGGCTCAGGTTCTCCTCCTCTCCAGCACCATGACTGCAAAGCCATGAAGCTGGAAGCCCTGCCCAAGAGCTGCTGCATTGCAGGAGCTCCTCTCAGACGTGGTCCTTCACTGGCAGCGCTCAGGAGAGTCTGGCTGCAATAATGGTTGTTGGCCAAGCTGGGCTCTGGTCTTAGGTATTAATGAAGCACTTGAAATTCGGTCTAAAAGCCCTCAGCTGGACTCTGTATGACTGTACATGGTCATTTCTCTTGTGTTGTTCCATTCCTTCATTGCCCATGTATTTTTCCTGTACAGTTTTCCCCTATACTGAAGCTGTCCAGGGAAAGGGTACCTCTGAGACAAGGCTCTTGCCTGGGAAAGAGAGACTGTTGCTGGTTCCCAGGGAGGAGAGCCCAGCCATGGGCTTCTGTCAGCACAGAACCACTCAGGACTGCTCTCACCCAGCCCTGGGCACTGACCAAAGTGGAATTGCAGAAGTGAGTCCTTGCACAAGGCCTGTAGTGGGTACAGGTGTGGGAACACAATGTCCCTGGAGTGTCACACATGGAGATTTGCTGTGGGCCCAAATGTGGGCATGGGCATCAGGTAAGTTTAACCTACTGGTGCTGTAAAGCAAGGCATGGTCCATTGCCAAGGAACAGTTTAATGGCAGCTCTGTTGTAGCCAGGACTGTGTTGATCTCTGGCATCTACATTCATCAAAACCATATTTGGTGGGTATAGCTCTGGCCAGCAGTGAGAGCAGGGAAGGGCCCATGGCAGAGCCCGCCTGAGGCCCACACTGGGCAGAGACAGCACTGTGAGCATATGCTGGGCTGAGGTCCCTGCAGCACAGTGGCACATCTAAGCACTGCTGCTGCTTGGATCTATCCATCTCCTGATGCTGTTGGATCATGTTCCCCGTTGCCACCTGCTGCCTGTTGCAGCCCATATCCTCTACAAGTCAACAGCTAGTCTCCAGAGAACGCTCTCAGTGACTCTTTTAACTGTTGTTTGTCAGAAATAAACTCTTCTTTGCCTATCCTTTGTCTCCAGTTCACCTGGAGTCAAAAGGGTTTTGCTCATTCTGGCGCCTTGCTCCATCCATTGCTCAGGTGTTCCTCCAAGGCAGTGTGTCCTCCTTCCTTGATTTTCTCTGCCAGCTTGCTCCAGTACATTAATTATGGCACTGCCTCCTTCTGCACTTACTGGTGTTTACACCCTTGTTCTCTTCTGATCCCTTGCTCAGCATCAGCCCAGCTTCCTTCTCTTCCTCCTTCTGCACTGCTCAGAGTTCAGCCAGTGTGAGGTCCAAAGCCTCTAGGTTGCTTCAGCACCCAAAGCCACTTTTGGGCCTTGCCTCCCCTTGCATGTGGTGGTTATGGATCTCCTGCCAATTTTCTTTTTGGTTTTCCCATTACAGCTGCCCTTCATCCAGTGCTGTTCCTGTAGGAAAATCCAGGCTGGAAGAGTCAGCTGGAGTCATGTGGGCAAATCCCAGGACCTCACACTCCTTGCAGGAGTCATTACTTTGTTCTTGGCTTTGCCATGCAGTGAAGGCTTTTGGCTCACAAAGGAACTGACTGAATCTGGTGCTTGTTTTACTGGTCCAAGCACTGTCCTTGGAGCTGGTCCAGCCCTGGACATCTGCTGTCCAGCCTCAGTCAAGAGGGCAATGGCCCGGGCTAGGATTTCCCAGGCCATGAACCTGCACCATGTGTTCCAAGGCAAGCACAGACTTGGTGATACTGGAGAGACCTGCTACATTTTGGTCTCCTAACTGCCCCCAGCAATGTGACACTTCAGAGGAGCAATGTTTCGGAAGCTTCCTGAAAATCTCATTCCTCTGAAGGCATCGGATTGCTGAGAATTCTGAAGGGAAGGAAATGCTTTAGTGGGCAGTTATTTCTGGAGCAGGCACTCTCTGCTCACTTCTTGGACCAGATTATTTTCTTAGGATGGGCCTTTCCTCCATCTGCTCCCCAAATTCAATCCCTGTACCCCCTGGGAATTGGAAGAAGGGGTGAGGTAACATGCCAACATCTTCTTACCAATCTTCCAGGTGGAAAACTCAAGGTGTGAGTCTCTGAAATACATCTCTTAGAGATCTCTTCCTAAATGCCACCCTCCTCTATTAATATGAGTTAATGATTTACAGGGCTCTCTATCTCTGCCCTCTCCTTTAGCCCACATATGCCCAGGGAAGGAGGAGGAGCAACGGGTACCACATTTTGTTAAAATTCATTGAGAAATAGGGACAATTTGAAACCACAACCTATTTCTGTGTGCAGGAAAACATGACATTGAAGTGGTAAGTGGAGAGCATGTGAATGAGCCGGCTGTTCAGGAATGGCAGCTGGATATTTGTCCCAGTTGTCTCCTACCATCTGATTAAGGGAACAAGTTATTTCATCGTGCCATATAAAGTGTACTCTAACCCACTGACTAAATATAGCTGATCATTTCTAACTAATGCCTTGCTCTTTGTGTGCTCCACTTGTTTGTGCAAGGAATTGTGAAGGAAAGTGCTGCTAGCCCAGGTGCTGTGAGGGAGTATTTGTAGCCCATGGCAGAGGCAAGCACACCTAGCAGACAACATTGTGAGGATTTGGATGGGGCATTAGTTAGCAACAGAGGCCTGGAGTTAACATGAAGAACCATAAAGCTGGTGCAGAATGGTAATTTTTATGCTGTTTAGTGTCTGTACATTGAAAACAGATTATGTAAACAGGTGTTACAGCCAGAAGAAATGTTCAGTTTAGAAATCTCATTTCTAGCCCAAGCTGTTCCTGTTAGGCCTCTTCAGCTTGTCTCTACTCAAAGACATTCTCACACCATACTCAAACCCCCAGTAATGCCAGGGTTCTGTATGTTATCTCTGCCTGGCTTAGACCAGCAAGAAGACCCAGGGGCACCCAGCAATGAGTGGAGCTAAAGGAAGCAAAGAAGCAGAGCAAACACCATTCGAATGCTCCAGCGTTGTACAACCAGCACAGGGAGTCCCTGGGAGGAACGAGCAGAGCCCGGGCTGAGAAACTGCACGGGCAAAAAGCACCTTTGGGAAAAGCAAACCGCGGCGTCCGCTTCGCACTGAGGGTCGTGAACTGCAGGGAGAGAAATGAGATGTTTTAGAGGTGTCCCTGCCTGCAGCGCTCAGGGAACGCGATACCAAGCACAGGGCACCGGGCAGGGCCGGCACCGGGCACCGGGCAGGGCCGGGAACAGCGGGCAGCGGGCAGGGCCGGCAGTGGGCAGGGCCGGCACCGGGCAGGGCCGGGAACAGCGGGCAGGGCCGGCACCGGGCAGGGCCGGGAACAGCGGGCAGCGGGCAGGGCCGGGAGCAGCGGGCAGGGCCGGCAGCGGGCAGGACCGGGAGCAGCACCGGGCAGGGCCGGGAGCAGGCTCGGCTCCAGCAGCCCGGCCGAGGCAGGGAGGGCAGGGAGGGCAGGCCGGAGCGGCGGCGCGGTTGCCGTGGCAGCGCTCCCACACACCGGCACCGGGAAGTGCATCCGGGGCCGCCCAAAGTAGTTCCTCGGTGACGGCGCGGCGCGGAGGGATCCGCCGTGTCCTGGCAGAGCGGCGGCCGCGGCCCGGCCCGGCCCGCCCGGCCCCGGCATGTTCAAGAACACCTTCCAGAGCGGCTTCCTCTCCGTGCTCTACAGCATCGGCAGCAAACCGCTCCAGATCTGGGACAAGAAGGTGAGGCGGCGGGCTCGGCAAGCGGCGCGGCCCGGGCAGCGGCGCGGCCGCTCGGCTCAGGATCCCGGGGCAGGCCCGGGGCCGCCCGGAGCGCTCCGGACACCGAGGGGCCGCTCTGGGCCCCGCGGCAGCGGCCGCGGTACCGGGACCCCCGGGAACGGGATACCGCCTTCTCTGGGGTACCGGGAACGGGATACCGCCATCTCTGGGGTACCGGGACCCCCGGGAACGGGATACCGCCATCTCTGGGGTACCGGGAACGGGATACCGCCATCTCTGGGGTACCGGGAACGGG
>PYHW01010768.1:91414-108761 GCA_013186435.1 Turdus rufiventris | reverse complement strand
GGGATACCGCCATCTCTGGGGTACCGGGAACGGGATACCGCCATCTCTGGGGTACCAGGACCCCCGGGAACGGGATACCGCCTTCTCTGGGTACCAGGAACAAGGTACCGCCATCTCTGGGGTACGGGGTACCGGGTACTACCATCTCTGGGTACCGGGTACCGGGAACGGGATACCGCTATCTGTTGGGTACCAGGTACCGGGACCCCCCGGAGCAGGCTGCCTCTATCTCTGGGTACCCTGGGGTCGGTGTACCGGGCCTCTCAGGGTGTTTCTGAGGAAAATTTGTTATTCTGAGTATTTTCTGCCTTTGCTGGGCAGAAAAGCCCGCCCGGCATCAAAAGCTGCAGCACTGTAGGAAAGCTGCAGAAGTGTCCAGCGCTGGCCACAGGCAGCGGGATGGCCAAGGTCCTGTGGCCACTGTGGGGGTTGCTCTGGTGAATGACCCACCTTTCAAAGAGACTTGGCAAAGCATGGAGAAGTGGGCTGTGTGACAGCTTGTAGTGTGTAGGAGAAGTTGTGAATGTCTCATCACTTTGTTTCTCCCTCCTGTCAGTTTTTAGAGTGGTTCTGCTCAGGGTCCCGTGCCTTCTCCAGGCTATCGTGCATCAAGGAGCCCTCCTCAGGATGTTTAGAGATGTTTGCCCCCATCACAAACCATCCATGGTTTAGTAGTTCTGCCAAATACTTGTTACGAGGAGATCAAGGCTACAGCCTGTATTTGGTGGCTTGTACATGAGCCTTAGCTGAATTTTTTGTGGTTTCAGCAGGAACAAAAGCCTTTAAAGCAGTTCAAACAGCAGTGGTGTTTGACCTGAGTGGGCTTGGGTGAATATTTACAAGTTGTGAGATGGGGGACAGGAAGCACAGACCCATCCTGTTTCCCATCAGTGGGGTACCCATGTAGCTCTGTGAAGATGGGATGCCTCACACTGCCCATGTGTGTGTTTTGTACAAATATTCGTGACTTTAGAAAAGGATCAACAGCTTATTTGGATGGTGCAAGGACGGGACGCATTAAAGACTCTTAGACAAAGGGATGTAGTGTGCTGCCAGACTGGATAAGCCATAAGCAGGCTGGGCTGACCCTGCTTGGAGGTGGAGGTTGGACTGGAGACCTCTGGAGGCACCTTTTCTTGTGAATTGTGCTGTGCAGGGTGACACTGTTACGATTGCGTGGCCCATGAGCGGCCAGCAGGAGCTCTGCTTGCAGGGTGGATGTCAGCAATGGTCCTTTCAGCTGTTTTTCTTGCAATAGTCTCTCTTGCATGAAGCGTGGCCAGTCTGGGTGTGCTCGTCGTGAGGATTGCTCTGCTCTTTCCAGCAGTGCATGAACTGTCTCTGTCATTTTAGTGAGAACTGGAAGCAGTGTTAGACATTCTCCCGTGTCCTAGGTGCATGCCCAAGATTACTGGGTTCATAGCTGTGCTAATGTAGACTTCCATATCTATGCAAAATGAACCAGGCTGTCATTTCTACTTGTTTTAGATCTTTGGGAATATCTCAAGCTTATGTGACATGGGAAAAACCCCATTAATTTTTTGGCCTTAGTGGGATGTGCACTGCTTGTGCTGGTGGAGAGAGTGTGTGCCTGAGTGTGTGAGTGTCCAGCCCTTCCCCAGAGGCAGTCAGCCATGCCCAGCAGAACACACCAAGTCACCTTAGTGACCAGTGGCTGGCTGGTGGCCCCCCTGTGTTGCTTGTCCTTGTTTTTACCCCTTATTGCACTCAAGTTTTATTCTTACTTTTTTATGTTTGTTTATTTGGGCCTCTGACGTGAGGCTTGAGTCCCTTGTGTTCGCTGCAGCGTCTTTTGATAGATGGAAATCTTGCACTCGGTGTACATGCAGCATGCTGGGCCATAAACTGTTGCTGGCACTCTGGGGCAGTGATCAAAGCCTTGGAAACAGCAAGGTCCAGGAGAGTAGGAGCCAAGTGAATGTAGATGGGTTCTCCTGGGGTCTTATTCCTTCTCTTAATGGAGCTGCATGTGCCTCTTTTTTCCCTCTCCAGTAACGTCAGTGCTGCCTCCCCACTTTTGTTCCAGGTGCGCAATGGCCACATCAAGCGAATCACGGACAATGACATTCAGTCACTGGTGCTGGAGATTGAAGGAACAAATGTCAGGTAGGAGAAGCCTCTTCTGCTGTTCTGGGGGAACAACACTCTGCCCTGAAGCAGAGTGAATGATGTCAGTGCCTAGCAGACATCATCTTCAAACTACAGCAATGTGATGGCGATGTCTTTGTCAATAAATTGAAGAATCTGGATCATGTCACTGATACTCCTCTCTGGCAGTATGCTGTGCCATTCCCTGGATGTGCTTGTACCGCTCTCACTCTCACCCTCAGTAGGGCTAAGGGATAAAAAATAAAATCCCATTATTTTTCCATCACTTAAAGGGAAAAAAAGCAGTATTTAATATCCAGCCTCAGTCAGAACAGCCAGTTACTGGAAAAGCAGCACTGTCTGCTGTCTCTTCTGTTGTCTTGGGCCTGTTCTCCTCACGTGACGGCTGCTCTCTCTCCACAAGGAAGATCAAAAGGAGATTTATGAGGGGATTTGCTTATGGAGCTTCTCTTAGCAACCTCGTCTCCATCGCCTCGGGAGACAGACGCCAGCTCCATGAGCGGGCTCAGAGTCTCCAAGGCTTCTCCAGGGGTGATTCAGAGCAGGGCGCTCCTTATAAGGGCAGTGGAGACTCCTCTCCTGCAAACAGACTGAGCCAATGCTTCTCTTCCTCCAAGAAGTGTTGATACAGAACTTGCCAGGCCTGACGTGTACTTCTAGGGCTCATGAGCTCTGTTTTCTCGGCCGTATAGAGCACACAGGGCCTCTGCCATGATCTGACCTGTTCAGTCAAGGGTAGGAGGAGGTTGTGTTAGGAAACAGCGCTGACATGGCCTTGAAATTGGGGAGGTGAAGCTGTCCAGGAAGGTGTTTCATGCCCTGGGTGAGAAAAGTGCAATTTGAGATGCATTCTTTGTGTCTTTTATTTTTTTTCTGCCTGCATTTACCTCTGAAACTCCTCCTCCTGTTACAGGAAGCCCTGGTTGTTGCTGAGATCTTATGATCACATTCTGCATGCCCTCCAAGGCTGCATTGGGCCAAGGGAGAGACTTGGGTTACCTCAGGCTGTGCACTTTGTGCTGTGTGAGATCCTAAAGTGTTTTTCTCTCACCTCTCAGTACCACGTACATCACGTGCCCTGCTGACCCAAAGAAGACCCTGGGCATCAAACTACCTTTCCTAGTGATGATCATCAAGAACCTGAAAAAATACTTCACTTTTGAAGTGCAGGTGAGGAGTGTGCAGTGGGGAGGCCCCTCCAGGGACCACTGAGGAAGGCGCCAGAGAGCCTGCAGTCTTGTGTTGGAACTTGTCCCAGGCAGTGAGTGATCCCCAAAACAGTTTTGCTTTCTTGGCCATGTGGTGTGTCAGGTTTACTGGTACGGGGGCATCAGTCAGCTCACAAACACATTGTTGCTATTCCTGAAAATGGGTCTGTTTCCTGTGTTAAAATGACTTCTGCTGTGGAATGGAGGGGTGGGAGTAGAGATCCCTCTTGGAGCCGGGTAGCGCTGTCCTGGGGATCCGGGGCCCGGCCCCTGGCTGAGCAGCCTGCCTTCCTTGGCCAGGTGCTGGATGATAAGAACGTCCGTCGGCGTTTCCGGGCGAGCAACTACCAGAGCACGACTCGGGTGAAGCCCTTCATCTGCACCATGCCCATGCGGCTGGACGATGGCTGGAACCAGATCCAGTTCAACCTGTCCGACTTCACGCGCCGTGCCTACGGCACCAACTACATCGAGACCCTGAGAGTGCAGGTGAGAAGCAGCCCTGGGAAACCAGTGGCTGGTGATGTGGATGGGAATCTGGCTTTAGCCCTGCGTGGTTCCTTTGCCAGCCCTGCTGTTTGCAAAGCTCTATGGAAGGGGAGCAAAGGCCTGACTGAGGCCTCACTTTATTTGACTAGACTGGGATGAAGGAGGCCCATTTTCCTCTTGTTTCTCTGGCTGGCTGTTGGTTAGGGTGAGAGTTGCACTTCCCTGCGGCATGCCATGAAGGTGGAGCTCTGCTGGGAATTAGCTGTCCAGATAGGCTGGACAGTGATTGGCTGAATGGGAGCCTGGATGGGAAAGACCCACAGACAATTCATACCCGTGGTCAAGCTTGTGTCCTGGTGGTAGTGGAGTGACAATAGTGGAGTGACCCTGCTTTCAAATGAGTCCCTTGTAACAGAGCTGATGCAGTGTTTGTTCCTGCTGAGGACATGGAACTTGTTCCATGTGCTAGGGAGACATGTTCACGGTGTCCAGCGGTGTGTGTTATTTTGAGGAATGTCTGTGTGTGGGGCGTGCCTGTTCCTTAGTATGAGGGGCATGTTGCAGTTCCTTGCAGGATTGCCCTGAGGTGCATGCAGTCAGCTGAGAGTTTTCTGCCTTCTCTCATGAGGGGGACCAGAGCAGCTCCTTTGCTGCCAGCTGATAGTGGAGGCAGCACAGACTGGACAGGCTCATTCCTGACCTCAGGGAGGCCCTGAAGTGGGCGTGTTAAAAATGCAGCAGGCTGAGGCTGTGGGTGTTCTGGCAAATGCTGATACCAGCAAAGCAGAGGTCAGCTCACAGCAGAGAATCCCTGTAGCAACTAAGACAGATCTCAATTGGCAGAGATGCCAGAGCTTGGCCAAATCTTTGGAGCAAGTGTTCATCCCTGGAGAGAGCATCTGATGCAGAGCAGAGGGCACAGACATTTCTCTGATGGCCTGTAAGATTCAAAAAAGCAAGACAGTGAGGTACATTTCCAGCTGCTGAGCCAAAGAATCCATGTTGCAGCATGACACCAAAGCTGGATGTGGAAAGAGCATGTGGAAAATGGACTGACTCTTTGTTTTGACTCTCAGATCCACGCCAACTGTCGCATCCGACGGGTGTATTTCTCTGACCGGCTGTACTCAGAGGATGAGCTCCCAGCCGAGTTCAAGCTGTATCTGCCTGTCCAGAACAAGGCCAAGGTGAGCTAGACGTGGGAAGGAGGGTGGGAGAACAGTGAGCCAGACTAGCATTCCTCTGCCTCCTCCTGCTGCCTTCACAACCCAGAGTTTCTTCTGGCAGCAGAGCTCTTGCCAGCTTTGGCCATCAGCCAGGGAGCACCCTCTCTGTTGCCAGGGTGAGCAGTCTGTCTGGGTGCCTTGCTGTGTAGCTTTCCTGCCAAAACACATGGAAATTGTCATTCCCATCTAGGAGCAGGGTGAGCTGTTTAGCTGCTCCCCATGTCCTCTGTGGTTGTTGAAGGACTCTGGGCAGTTGCAGCCTCCCGGCATCTCTCCAGAGCTTTCATCCATGACTCAGCTCAGCAGTTTTGCTCTTCAGAGCAGCTGCAGCTCCACATTTGTCTTCCAGGAGAGATGCTGTTTGTGTCCCTCTAGTCCAAAATGAGTCCCCTCTGATCTTTTCCCTGCCCAGTGCAGATGGTGCTGCCATGATGGGGGAAGGAGACACCATGGCTGCCCTCAGAGAGAGATGCCAAGCTCTGCTCCTGCAGTGATGGGAGAGGAGTGAACATGCTGGCATATTGAGAGATCTTGAGCAACATGCAGCAATTTTGAGTCTTGTGAGGAATCACCTTCTTTGCCAGGGCCAGCATGTCCCAGTGCAGACACTTCTTTCAGCAAAGATTCCTGGGCAAAGTTCCAGGCTGCTGAGGGAGGGTGTTGGGGGCTGATCATAGTGGGAGGTAGAAAGCAATGTTAACTGTAGGTAACACCTCTGGGGAACCTGTCACTGCCTTCTGGGCTCTAGCAGCCTCAGAGGTGTCTGGGGAGTGCCTGGAGCCCTCCCAGTACTATTGTCCTGTGCTGCCAAGTCTTCTAAGTGTCTCCTTTCTTTTCTCCCTGCTCCGTCCAGCAATAACACCACATTGGGAAGAGATGTTGGCGTGCAAATTGTACAGAGTCAGAGTTTTCCTGGCTGTTCCTGAAGTGCTGAGCCTAAAGTCTGCAGGTGGCCTGGTACCCAGTCTTGTCTTGCTCAAAGTGGCCACTGTGCCTCCAAAGAAGGGATTCAGCAGGAATTGTGGAGTTAAGTGTATCCTCTTGAAGTTAGCAATTTTATTTTTTATTTCCTTGTTTTCCATCTCTTATATATGCTCTAAATATGGATGTAATACTTGTTCTTGAAAAGTTATTAAACATTTGGCTCTGTAAATCTGTTTCTGTCTTCTTCCTCCTTTGATGGATCCTTAACTTGCACATTTTACTGCTTCAGAAAGTGCCAGATAATTTATTTGAGAACCCAGATGTTAGAATTTTCCTCTGAACTTCACTTTGATCAGCACTCTCACTGTTTAAGGGATAGCACAGATGTGAACAGCAGCAGTCTGGTCAGAGGAAAATTAGTGAGGTTTCCACAGAGAAGACAGAAACTGTCTAATCCATGAAGGTACTATGACAAAAACTCATGCCGTTCATGAAAATGGGTTTTTCATTCCCTTTTTCCTTGGAGCCATTTTCCCCAGTAGTGACAGATTAGGCTTACCTGCCTGTTAGGGCACAGTTTTGTTGGCTGTGTAGTTACCAACTCACTCCAGCTCTCAGCCAAGCCTGTAGCAGCATGAGGCACACAATAGCCTTCCAGCTGCCAAATTGTCCCTTTCCCCAGGGATCAAAGGGGAGGTTTAGCAAAGCAGCATAACAGGAGCGGAAATCTTTTCCCGTGCTGAAGCTGCCCTTCCCTGCCTCAAACCAATCTGCCTTTGTTGTAGAAAGACTTGGAAAGGGAAGGCCAGAGACTCCATCAGTAATGGAGTGAGTCTGGGAGTAGATGATGCCTTTCCTGCCTGGGGCCAAGCCCCCCATCAGTGCTCTGGAGGGCAGGTACCAAAGGCTGGGACTGATCCTTCCCTGGGCTGTGCAGTGAATGGGGAGATTTCACTTCTCGTGCTGCTCTGTAGAACAAAGCTGCTCTCTCAGGAAGAGGAGAGCCTGCTGGGGGACATGTGCCTTGGATTCTAGGTTTAATCCTGACCACTGAGACCCCACCTGGCTGGCATGTCTGTGCAGCCTCTCTCTGCACCTCTGTGGCAAAGCTGTAACGGAGCTGCCTCATCTGCACCTTTAGGGCTTTGATCTGGAGGTGCTGCTATGAGGTACTGGATTGTACCTGCAGAAGGCTTTCTGGAGAAGACCTTTGCAATTCTTCTAGCAGCTGAGCATCTTGTCTGGCTCTAAGGAGCCCAGCCAAGGAAGCCCACATGAGAAAGCACCATCCATCTTGCCTTGACATATGTCAAGGCTTGGCTGGACTCAATCTGTTAAGTGGAATCGCATTGGATCGTGTGCCAAGGGTTGGCCTTAATGAAGTCCATGGTGAGGCTTTCTCCATGTTGGCAAAGCTTGTCAGAGCTGGGGGAGCTGCTGAGCAGATCCATCAGACCCCAGCGGGGTAAAATGTGCATCCTTTCCCGCAAGCCCTTGCTCAACACCATCTGGTTTTGGAAGTCTGGCAGCTGAACACTCAGCAGGAGTTGCTGCTGATTTCCCTGTCCTGATGGGGCTTGTGCTGGAGTTGCCCCTTGTCCTTGAGGAGTTGAGCTCACCTTGAGTGACCGGCCCTAATGCATTAAGAGGGTCAGGGCTCCCCTGGGCCCCGAGCTGGCTGCCTCTGCAGAGCTCAGATGGCCCTGCTGCCAGTTCCTGCCCGACCTCTAGGAGCTATGCCAGCGGATTTGCTGGAATACTCCCAGCCACAAACCCTTACGTCCATATGGACCTTCTGTGTATTTTTAAATACAAAACAAAATACTGAATCTTCCTGTTTACTTGCTGCACAAAGTAGAGCATCATCAGATACTGGCTCTTTCCTTTGCGACCAGATGCTTCGTGATTTACACAGTGTTCTTCCAAAATCTTTCGCTTCTAATCCCTCTCTCCCATCAAAACTTTAACCATCTTGCTGAAGGTGGGTGAAGCTGGATGCTTTTCCTGTGGGAGAAGAGGCATCCTATCAGCAGCAAAACTGTGGTGGAGCACTCAGTTTCTTACTCCTTTGGTTATGGCTTTTGACATGGCTGGGATGCAACATCCTCTTACACGGAAAGAGTGGAGGAATGCAGGAAGGAGGTGGGGCAGAGATGGGAGTCATGGATGGCTACTGCCTGCCTGCTCCCAGGGCAGCCTCAGCTGGGTATGAGGGGTGGGCAGCTGGGAGTCCCAGTTCGGTCCAGGCAGCCTTGAAGAAAAGATCTTGCATATCTCCTCGTTCACCTTTCTTGGGTGGCCTGCTCCTTCCTTCCTCTGTAAGTCCCTGTTGCAGTTCATGTCTAATGGGAGAGAAAAGAATCTTTGTGGGGAGCCCTGGTTTCAACCCAGGGCAGAGCAGGGCCCACACAAAGATTAGTTTTCCTTCTCTGCACCAGCTTTTCACCTTTGTCTGCCATTGACTGGGGCAAGGTTCTTCACTTGGACACTCTGATCAGGATCTCAGTGCTGGGAGCTGCTTTCTGCATGATAGGCAAAGCTTCCCTTTGAAAGCTTGGGTGCTGAAATACCGTGAGTGCACAGGCTGCAGCTCCTCGGAGCAAGGGACCCACCCTGGGCTGGGCCAGCAGCGGCAGGCTTGGGCTGGAGCAGCTGGCAGTCACTGTGGTGCAAGCCAAGGCTGGGACATCCCAAGGCTCTGCCTGGGCAGGTGGCAGCTGCTGGCAGGGCAAGCAGGTGATGGGGTTTTCCTGGAAAGCTTTCTCCGTTTGCTCTGCTGCTGGGGCAGATGTGAGTGTCCAGCCCAGCAGAGTGGCAGGACACTGGTACAAGCTTCTGTCCCTGTCTGTGTTTGTCCCCTTGCACTTTGTCACCTTCCTATCAAGTGGATCCTGACAAAGAAGCACAGAGCTGTGATCACAGGGGGATAAGCAGGAATCCAAAAAAGTCTAGGCCAAACTGCTTCTTGTCCATTCTGCATCTCCCTGGATGTCTTGGGCCAAATGTTGTCATCTTTATAGAAGGATTACACCTCCAGGGCGACGTTAATCCTTTGCAGCTGTTGTCTAATGTGGGGCAGGCAGTACTGGAGGCAGGGGAAATATTTATTTTGAGTTTTACCACTGGCCACCGCCCAGGAAAACCAAGTGACGGTACTGGGGACTTTGGCCACTTCGCGTGCAGAGAGAGCTGATGTTCCTGAACTGCTGGTGCCTGCAGGAGAGGGGTGAGAGCTTCCCTTGGCTGGCTGCAAAATGGGACCACCCAAACACGATTCATTTGGATCAGGGAGCAGTTGTATACCTTGAGAGCTAACCTGGGATGCAATGGGGAAAGCCTCAGAGCCACTAGAGGTGAGAAGCCAAGTTGTGCTGAAGCAGACCTGCAGCCCAGCTGCTTCACCATCACTTCATGCGTTATCCCTGCAGCCCCAGAAATGACTTTGTGTGAGATGAGGGGTCCCACACACCCAGGAGAAGGCTGGGGGGTGCCAGCTGGGTGTGAGGGGAGGGGAGGAGAGGGGCAGGAGCCACACGCACATGTGCCGAGCTCAGTGTGGCTGGTGGGTGCATCCCACCCTCAGTGGGGCTGTGCCTGCACCCCCACTGCCTGCAGCAAGCACAGGCAGCAGGTTCATCCCCTCCCAGGGCCCCACAGCCCTTCCCTCCATCCCCAGCATTGTTTCCTCCGACCTTGAGCTGGCCAGTCGCTGCTTGCTGTATCCCAATCCCAGTTCTTCCTCTGCACTGAGCCGGCTTCCTCTGTGTTTTCCGGGTCCTTTCCTCAGCGCTGAACAGGGGATTGTGCCCTGGCTTGCAGGGGAAGAGGAGGATTCTCCTGAGATGGTGCCAATCAGGCAGAGAGACCCTGCCAGCCCTGGTCAGCCCCTCACTCACACCCCAGCACAGCAGGGCCTGGAGGACGCTGAGCTCCCAGGGTCTTTTCCAGGTCAGGCTCTCCAACCTATTTTTGGGAAGCAGGGAACAGCCTGGTGGGGCATTCCGGTGCCTGCCAGGGCCAGGCTCAGCCAGACTCGCACTCCCCATGCTCCCACCCTGCTGTCCCTTACAGCAGGTGCCTGCCTGCCCTTGCTGGGCTCTCACACCCACGGGGGGCCGGGGGTGAGCTGACCCCACTGTGGGTGTGCAGGGCAGCGCAGGAGCCTCCTCGCTGAGCGCCGCTGAAATGCTGGGCTTTGTCTCCAGCGGGTCCCTTGCTGCTGTCCATGAGCGTTTCCAGATGGCCCTGGGCTGCTGGCACCAGCTCTGCTGCAGCATCCGGGGAAAAGCGGGAGGGGGTGGGAAGTGGTGTCCCAGCTCACCAAGTGTGGCGGCCTGTGCTCCCAGCATCCCTAATTCCCGCTGGGGAATTGTTCCCAGCTCCTGTCCCACCCTCAATCAGCCAGAAAGCCCCTCCCCACCATGGAAGGGATACCATGAGCAGCTGGCCCTGGGCGTCCTTGTCCAGTTCTGGCTTTCCCTGCCAGCCAGGCATCTTTTCCAGCTACCAGGCTTTGGGGTCCCTGCACCCCGCTGAGCCCTCTGTGCCCCCAGGAGAGAAGGGAGACTCTGCTGCCGTGGGAAATACAGCTGTTGTCGGAAATGCATCTGCCGCGGGAAGTGCATCCAGTGTGGGAAATGCATCTGCCGTGGGAAATGCATCTGTGCTGGCCTCTGGAGCAGTCTCTGCGGGGGTGGGGAAGAGTGAATCCCGGCCCTGCTTTCCTCCTGCCTCACCTTTTGGCCAGGTTCATGGCTTTTGGCAGCTCCTGGTGCCCGTCTGGTTCAGCACAGGCTGGAGTGTCAGGCTGCCCCATGGTAGGGTTCCTGTCTCAGCAGAGCTGTGGGTCTTCCCTCAGCTCTGGGGAAGACCCACACAAGCACAAATCTGGGCAAAATGGTCAAAACCGAACTGAAAGAAGTTAAAAGCCAAGGAATGTGACCCAGCAAGGCCTGGCTGAGGGAGTACAACAGCCCTGAGCCACTTGGAGACCTTTTTCCACCCACTCCCCCCAATTCCTCGGAGGTTTTCTGTTCCTGATTTTGACTTCTCGCTTGGCTGCAGCGATGTGCTGAGTCTGAGCCAAACGTGTTTTCCAGGGAATAGGCTCACGGCTGGAAATCGCTGCCCAGTGTGGGCAGGGATGGAGGCTGGGGCAGGGGATGGGTGACTCAGGCCACAGGGTTCCCCCCCAGCACCAGGAAAGTGGGGAGAGAGCCAGCATCAGTCGTTCCCTTTTACAGTAATTAGCGGCTGACGAGTGGCTGGGCAGCTCAGGGTAATTCAGTGCTGGGAAGTGGTTGGAGCAGTTGGGAACTGAGCCAGCAGCTCTGGGCCCTGGGGAGGGGGAAGGATGGGGGAAGCACAAAGGCTTCATATCCTCATCCATGAAGTGGGGGAACCCTTCCACCCTTTCACCAGAGCTGGCAGGAGGGGATGAGGGCAAAGAGCAGCTGGAGCACCAGGGCAAGGGGAGCAGGTCAGGGGTGCAGCAAGACAGAGGTGCCTGGGGA
The DNA here is from genome assembly GCA_013186435.1 of Turdus rufiventris. Taxonomy (NCBI): domain Eukaryota; kingdom Metazoa; phylum Chordata; class Aves; order Passeriformes; family Turdidae; genus Turdus; species Turdus rufiventris. The sequence goes on along the minus strand of PYHW01010768.1, from coordinate 97,271 downwards.
AGAGGCAGGGCACAGGTGCTGGCACACTGCTGGCCCTGGTCCTGCTGCAGGGGAGGCTGCAGGAAGCAAGGACGCTGACTGGAGTGAATTCCCAAATGGGGATGCTCCCCAGATTCCACAGGGTCATCCCCACAGGGATGGATCAAGTTCACACAAAGCCCTTGCCCAGCATAGCCCAACCAGCCTCCCCACCAGTGCAGCAACTGTGCCAGGCCTTTGCTGCCCACCCCAAGGCTGCACCTGCAGCTGCAGAGCAAACCTGGCTCCGGCTGCCACCCCTGTGAGCATCCCATCACCAGCAGAGGCAGGGACACCATCTCTGTGGTTTGCTCTGCAACATGAGCAACATTTTTCCCCAGATACAGCCAGTTTCCTACCCCTGAAGTCTAATCTTTCCCACTCCCACGATTATTTCCCCAACTCTGCAGCAGTGGTGACTCCTCTTGCCTTCCTCTGCCGAGACACCAGTGGTGAGACAGGATATGGCCACCCCTTCCCCCCAGGAAACTCGACAGGGCTGCGTGGGGACAGGGAGCTGCAGCACCCTGTGAAGTGGCTCCAGGAGGGTCCTGCAGCTGCTGCCGGCCCCTGCACGGGGAAGGGAGGCGGCTGCCCGGGGCTGAAGAGCAGGGCTGGCTGGGGGAGAACAAGGCACCCTGTGTTCCCAGCGAGGCCCTTGTCACTGCCATGGAGCTGCTGAAAGGCTGCTCTGTCCACTGGTGGGGGTGGGGGGGCTGCTTTAGCTGACCCCCCTAAAGTGGCAGCCCCAGGGCAGGGACTGCTGCAGGGATATCACTGGCCATTGCTGGCCCCTTCCCTGCATCCCCCACCATGGCACCCTGTCCCCCAGGGTACATGCATGGTGACACCCCCCCAGACAATCCCATCACCACAGAATTCACCTAATCCCTCCCAGGGCATCCCAGCAACAGGAAGGACGATGGCACCACAGCTTTCCACACACCCGACCCGTTTAATGGACATACAAGGCGGCCGTGCCCACTGCCCTGCCTGCTGGGCCACGAGCCCCAGGGCTTCGTCCCACAGTGGCAGCAGCAAGGCCTGGACTGAGCTGAGCCCCAGCAGGGCTGCAGAGGTGGCATCTCCCAACTCACACTGTCTTTAGGCACCACATCCCTGTATCCCCATGGTTCAACAGGAAACACAGCCATGAGCTCAGCCCTCCCTTCCCCACCGCTGCAGGTGCCTGTGGCTGAGACCTGCCAGCCCGCAGCACTTGTGAGCAGCCCCCAGCCCACTCACCATCCGAGCTGCAGCGGGCACACAGGAGGAAGGGACCCTGCAGGGACCCATGGCAGATGCAGGCACGTGATGGGTGGCAGCCTGAGGGTCATGGCTAGGGGGATGCACAGGCACTGGGGAGCAAGCAGGGCCTGGATGCCCTCCAGCCCCCCCCATGACCATCCCCGGTCCCAGCCCGGCTGCTCTGGAGGGGCTGGGGGGGTTTGGGCATCCCCCCTTTTCTGAGGCTGGAGCCATCAAGCAACAATGGGGTAGAGGGGCGAGGCTGTGGTGAGGGTCAAGGGGAGGGGGTGTCAGGTCCATCTTAGCACCATGGTGGTGGGGGTGGTTGGGGGAGGGAGCCAGGGTCAGACCCACTCCTGCAAGGAGCGCTTGCAGTACAAGAGCATTCGGGGTGCGCCCTTCCTCTGCATCTGGACGATGACGTAGATGAGGCCCAGGATGCAGAGCAGCAGCACCAGCAGCACCAGCACCATGACCACGCTCATGGTGCGTGTGTACTCATCGATCTGCACCACCACGTCCACGTCCCTGCCTGGCTGGCCATCTCCCTCGTTGTAATCCTCATCTTCCTCTTCTTCCTCCTCCTCCTCACCTTCAGTGCCCCCATCCCCATCAGGGTTGAAGGGGGGTCGGTCCACATCGGGCCAGCGGGGATTGGGGTCTGGGACCAGCTCCGTGTGACAACCCATGAAGTCCCGTAGGATGGATTTGGGATAGCCTGGCTCTGTCTTGAGACGCTCATTGTCGAACTTCCAGTACTTTGTGCCTCTGTAGAAGTAGGTGGAGGCTGGAGGAGAGAAGATGGAGACAAGGAGTAAGTCAGTGGGCACAGGACAGTGCAGAACCCGGGCACTCCTGCAGGTGCCCAAGACAGCAGGTTTTGCTCCAGGACTGGTGAAACCCTTCAGAAAGGCATTCACTGCTGACTCCCAGACACTCCCCCCAAGTTCATCCCATATGGCCAGGCTATCAGAGGGATCATCTCATCCCCGAGACCCCCACCACCACCCACCCCCTACTCCTCCTCTACTTACATGCATCCGGGCTGAGGAAGGCTCCCTTGGGCGAGGGAGGGATGCCCACCCAGACAGAGATGGGCTTTGGGTACCCAGGGTCCACCGAGCGCGTGTCCTCGTTAAAGCGCCAGTATCTGGGGAGGGAGGTGGGGAGCAGGTGAGGAGCACAGTGGTCCCCAGCGCCCAACATTCTCCCCCTGACAGGGGCCAGGAGGCAGCAGAGCAGGGAGAACCCCACACTCACCTGTCCCCACGGAAGAAGAAGGTGTGTCCCGTGGGCTCCCACCAGACGGCGGTGTCAATGCTGTCGTAGGGGATGCCCTGCCCATAGGTGACCAGGGGCTGTGGGTAGCCAGGCTCCAGGTTGGCTTCTCGGAAGAGCCAGTACCGGTCACCTAGAGGGGAAAGAGTTGGACAAGGGGGATGAGAAGATCCTGCCCAGCTGCTGCTGCAGCAGGTGCACAAATGGATAGGGATAGTGAGAGATGCCTGTGGCCACCCCTACCCCTTGGGATCACACAGCAGCTCTGGCTGGGGAGGTGGGTCAGGATGGGATGAAGCCACCAGCTCTCAGCAGCTCTGTGGGGGGCACTGAGGGTCTCATTTCCACCTCAGCCCTCCCATCCAGCTTCCCTGCTCACCTTTAAAGAAGACAAACTTCCCGTCATGCCTCTCATAGGCAGCATCGATGTCCCCAGGGAGGCCCCGCCAGAAGTGTCCGATGGGCATGGGGTAATTGTCTAGAACCCGGTTGTGCCGGACCCTCCAGAACCACCGGCCCTGAAAAGAAACACGGTGTTGGCACAGGATGGGGAGGACACAGAGACACAGTCACCTTGCTGAGGGCTCCTCCCACCCACAGACCCACTACATCCCCAAGGAAGGGGCAGGAGGGGGTCCTGGCAGGTACCTTGAATACGAACATCTCCCCACGCAGCACCGCCACGGTGTCAAAGTCCCCATCGCAGATGTCAGGGCCATACTGGTCAGGTCGGTCTGGGCTGCCAGGTTTGGGTGGTCGCTCTGGTTTCCCCGGAGGGGGAGGTTTAGGGGGTCTGTGGTCTGGCCTGCCAGGTCTCCGGGGTGTCACGGTGGGCAAAGGCTTGGTGGGCTGAGGGTGCCCATCTGCGGTACCTGGATCAGGCAGGTTAGAGAAGAGATGTGGTGATGGAGGCCAACAGCACCTGCACCTCAGTTTCCCCACACAGATTTCCAGAATCCCAACTCTGGGATGATCCCCCAACCAACTCCTCACCGTAGAGCTGCTGGATGCCCTTGAGGTCATCCTCGGGCAGCTGGAAGTTCTCCGTGTCCATCCACTGGTAGAAGGGGGCCATGATAGCGCTGGGGTTGCTGGAGTGCTCCAAGCCCAGCGAGTGCCCCAGCTCGTGCACAGCCACCAGGAAAAGGTTGTTCCCTGCATGGAGAGGCACCATCAGCAAGAGGGGGTGGAGGACATGACACATGAGGTGTACAGTGCTGGGGCCAGGGGTCCAACAGGAGTGCTCCAGTGGGACTGGTCTGCATCACCCATGGTGGACCTGGCCTCCCTGCCACTCCTGTCCACACCAGCACAGCCCCCTTGCCCCTTACCCCCCCTCCAGCCCAGAAGGCCACCAGGCTCCTCTGGTGACCTTTGCCACCTCCTTGGCCCTCAACTCACCAGACACATCCGCATTCTCCAGCGTCCAAGGCTCATCCAAGTCGAAATGTGTGTCTCCCCCCATGCCAGGGCCAGGAAAATAGGCATGAGCCAAAAATCCCCCAAGGCCATCAAAGGGAGAGCTGTCTCCATGGAATCCAGAGGCAAAGAGCACCATGATGTCAGCCTCCTTCTTCCTCTTCTGCCGGATGTCCTCGTAGGCCACCTCCCGGAAAACCAGCGGCGTGGCTTGCTCCCACACCCGGAAAGCTCGTCGGACAGCCTCGTACGAGTGGTACCGACCCAGCTTCTCTGTGTAGTTTTGGATGCTGGGGATACAGAATTCATTAGGGAAGTCCTGGAGCAGCACTTGTTCCCTGAAGGGATCCATGGCTCTCCATGGGCTGTGGGGAGGGATTCCCTGGCAGTGTTGGGTACCTGAAGGTGAGGTGGTTCTGGCTCCAGCGCCGCCCTGTCAGCGCGTACCGCTTCCGACGCATGTTGGACTTCATCCGTGCTCCAAACTGATCTGGGACCCCACAGCGGGGACGTTTCATCCACCTGCCAGGAGGACATAAGGCCAGGGCTCAGCCCACCACAGCCAAGATCCCTGAGGGGTTACAGCACCCACAGACAGCAGGGATGAGATCCTGGTTGAAGAGGTGCAGCCCCCAAAAGGGGAGAAGCAGCTCCCAAGGGGGACAGCACACAGCAGAACCCTGGGGCTGTCAGAGAAAACCACAGAGCCTGAGAGCAGAGCTGCCATCTGCTTGAACAAGGGGACAATGAGAAACTCACGCCTTGGTCTCCTCGTCCAGGACGCCGGTGACGGTGATGCCGTAGAACTTCTGCATCTCAGCAAGCGCGGCGGAGAAGGTCTGAGCCGAGCGCATGGTGGACATGCGGCGGCTGGGCTGCGGCAGGTACCCGTAGAGCCGCAGCCATGCCTGCACCGGGAGAGCCGTGCGTCAGCCCCGGCACGGAGCAGCCCCACGGCAGCACCTGCAGCTCCCCAGCACCCAGCAGGGAAGGATCTGTCCCCTGCCTGACTGTCCCCCAGCCTGTGTCCCTTCACAGGGCTCAGTGCCAGCTGCCAGTGCTGCCAGCAGGGCACAGGGTCCCTGTCGTGCCCCGAAAGGTGGGGATCCGTGATCTCGGGGTGGCTGCTGCCGGATGCCCTGACTCCAGGGACAAGGCAGCTGGCAGGGGGCCAGGCTGCCTGCAGGCTGCCTGTCCCCATCCTCCTCCGGAGGCATCCCCTGGGAGCTGCTGAGGGATGTGAAGCCTGGGACCCCCAGCCCAGCCTGCAGCCACAAAGGGGCTTCTGTCCTGCAGAAGGGCTGCAGCCCCAGGGCGGGGGGCAGGAGGGTGCTGGGGCGCGCCAGGGCTCTTCCTTCCTGCCCCAGCCTCCGCCTCCCCTTGTCTGCTTTAATTGCAATTTATTTTTATCTTTATTACTACTCTTTTGTAACTTTCTTTTTTCCTCTTATTCTTCATTTTTATTTTCCAAATTAGAGGGGTTTCCCTTTTAATCTTTAAAGCTTTTTTTTCTAAATTCCTTCCAATTCTTTTTCCTTTTCCAAGTCTTATTCCTCTTCCAAGTCTCTTTCCTTTTCCAGATCTCATTCCTCTTCCAAGTCTTTTTCCTTTTCCAAGTCTTCTTCTCCAGGTTCTCCAACCCTTTTCATATCCCAATTCTTTTCCCATCACTTTTACTTTTCAAAAACACCCTAACATTTTAATTTCTAAAAACATTACATCTATTCATTTCTCCCAGCCCCACTCCCTTCCCCCGGCAGGGCGGTGGAGCAGAGCCTTTATCCAAAGCCCTTTCACCCCCTCCCTCGCCGGGCACAAAGCGCTCCCTCCCTACACCGCACACCCGCTGCCCGCCACCCCCGGGGGCTACCCGGACCCCCCCGTTCCCCGCCCC
>PYHW01010768.1:35736-85170 GCA_013186435.1 Turdus rufiventris | reverse complement strand
GGCCTGGCCGCGGGCTGCGGCGGCGGCGGCTGCTGGTGGCCTGCGAGCTCCCCGGCCGCCCCCGCGCCCCGCGGCCCTGAGGCGGCCCGGGCCCGGCGGGAGCGGGCCGGGCCATGCCGAGCAGGCCGCCGAGGCAGTTTGAAAGTACCTCTGCGCTCCCGACCGCGCTCCCTAAATGGTTGTCGCTTCCCACCTCCCACGGAGGGATGAGTTAGGCTGGAGCTGGCGCCGACGCGGGTCCCCGCGCAGAGCCCTCGGTAAGCCAAGGTTGGTATCGCTCTTCCCTGCCAGGGGCACGATCTTCCCTCCCCGTTAGGCCGGGGTGCGTCGCCGGTGGGTTCATCCTGCCACGGTTCGCGGTGTGTGCGGGGGAGGGTGGCGCCCGGACTGGGCTGAAGTTCGGTGTCCGCCGAGCTCGGGTGTAGGGACCGTCACTGCGAGCCCTCGCTTCGTCAAGGTGAGCTCTGTAGGAGAAGGAGGGCATCCTGCGTGCCGGCAGGGCAGCATTGGGGCTTTAATGCCCAAAACTCTGCTGGAGCTCAAAATAATGAACTATCCCCACAGTCAGAGGTGGGTCCAGCAATACCTGAGCTATGGGACTCAACCCAGTCTCTGCTGAGTGTCATGGAGGTGGGGATGCTGCGAAGTGGGATTCTCTGGTGCTCTTTATTGCTTTGTTTTAGACATTAAAAATATTCTAACGGTAGGCCAGGGATTTCCTTACCCTGAGGGCGGGTGGTTTGACACAGAGATGGGGGTATTCTTGTGAGGCTGGGGACTCAAGGCCCAGAAGTGTTGGTGGCTGCTGCTCACCAGGGCTTGCACCTTCTTCTGTCTTGAAGTGTGTTTGACACTGCTGCTGTCTCCTGCTCGCTGGTAGGTCTTACTCTTCCCTAAGTTTGTGCCAGGTTTTATTGGACATCTCTAGAAAGACTGGAACTTTTTAGTGAGCACAAGCCTGATGATGCTCTGTAGCAAGGCTAGGCTGCAGCTCTGGCATGGATTGTTTGGTTCAGTGTACTTTTATTCCATGGTTTGGTAGGAGGTTCAGCTGAGCCACTGCTTTAACTCTTCTTTTATCTTCACAGAGTGGTCCCTGAGGGTTCTGTGTTCTGTCTGAGGATAGGATAACACTGAGGGCAAATCTTCTCCTGAGCTCTCTGGCTCTTCCAGTCTACAAGCGCTGCCCAGAGAGGGGGAAATGCTTTGTGTACATCCCTTGGGTAATGGGCTCGATATCCAGGCTACAGAAGGAGCTCTATTTCACAGAGCTGTTTCAGCTGGGGTGGGATCATGTTAGGATTTGCATTGACACCTGTAAAATCTAACCCGGTAGCTTCTTGATTGCACAGTGTTTGGTGCATAGCTTGTGCAGAGAGACCGATGTTCTCGGGCAGTGCCACAGCAGTGCTGGAAATCCAGTGACCCACTCAAGGCTGAGCTGAGAGGGCCCTGGGCACCCAAACACGTGCCTGGCTGTGTCCAGGCAGAGCCTAGCCCTTTCCAGGCTGAGAGCAAGTGGGGCTCCAGTTCCACACTGGCTTCCCAGTAGCTTTGCAGGGATGCAGGAGAGTTTTCAAAGAGAGCCATGGGGGAAGGTTGATAGAGAATTGCCCACATTTCTTCTAAGACCTGACATGAGCTGTCTTCTTTCTTGCAGGGGGAGCTGCTCCCTGAGTTGCTTCCTGCATCCTTCCCAGGTGTGAGCTCATCACAACCAGCACGAAGAAGGGCCTCCTCTTGTCTTCAAGGCACTTGCCTCTGCCTCCTGTTCTTTTGTCTAAAAGAAGGAAAAGCCAGACCAAATCAGTCCATAAAGAACTTGTGCTGGTCTAAGGAGGAGGCTCTGGAGTCTCTTCACCTCTTTTCTTCCTAGGATCCTGGCTGTGGGCTGGATTTTCTGGTCTCAGCTTCAGGGGATCAGTTACAGGAAATCAGGATCTCAGAATCTTTTGGTTTTGCATTTACTTGAACCCTTTCAACTGGGAAGTTGAAGCTATCATTGCTAAAATCCCATTTTTTTTCCCAAGCATGTCAGAAAGCTGGCAGCAGCAACAGCAGCAACCACAGCAGCCGCCGCCACCGCAGCAGCACCACGCTGGGGCAGCCGCCCTCCCAGAGCACTCCATCCCTCCCAGCACTGCTGACAACCCCTTGGGCTGTGCCGTGTACGGCATCCTGCTCCAGCCGGACCCCGGACTGCAGCACCACCAGCACGCCCCCATCCAGGCTGGAGAGCCATCCCACAAATGCGGTGTGTGTGGCCATGACCTCACTCACCTCTCCAACCCCCATGAGCACCAGTGCTTGCCAGGCCATGACCGCTCTTTCCAGTGTACCCAGTGCCTGAAGATCTTCCACCAGGCCACCGACCTCCTTGAACACCAGTGTATCCAGGTGGAGCAGAAGCCCTTTGTGTGCGGGGTTTGCAAGATGGGCTTCTCCCTCCTGACCTCGCTGGCACAGCACCACAATGTCCACAACGGCAACGCTATGAAGTGCTCTATCTGTGAGAAGACCTACAAGCCTCCTGAGGTAGAGCATTCACAGCCTCTCGACCCGTCGGAGAAGCCCTACAGCTGCTCCATCTGTCAGAAAACCTTCAAGCACCTCTCGGAGCTGTCCCGGCACGAGCGCATCCACACGGGCGAGAAGCCGTACAAGTGCACGCTGTGCGACAAGAGCTTCAGCCAGTCCTCCCACCTGGTGCACCACAAACGGACGCACAGCTCGGAGCGGCCCTACAAGTGCACGGTGTGCGAGAAGACCTTCAAGCACCGCTCCCACCTGGTGCGCCACATGTACGCGCACTCTGGGGAGCACCTCTTCAAGTGCAATGTCTGCGAGCTGCACTTCAAGGAGTCCTCGGAGCTGCTGCAGCACCCCTGCACGCCCAGCGGGGAGCGGCCCTTCCGCTGTGGGGAGTGCCAGAAGGCCTTCAAGCGTCCCTCGGACCTGCGGCAGCACGAGCGCACGCATAGCGAGGAGCGGCCCTTCAAGTGCGACCTGTGCCAGATGAGCTTCAAGCAGCAGTACGCGCTCATGCGCCACCGCCGCACCCACAAGGCCGAGGAGCGCTTCAAGTGCAACCTGTGCGAGAAGGGCTTCGTGCAGCCCTCGCACTTGGTGTACCACCAGCACGTGCACGGCATAGAGAACCTCTTCAAGTGCAACGTGTGCCAGAAAGGCTTCAACCAGTCCTCAGAACTGCTGCGGCACAAGTGCGTGCAGAACGCAGAGCGGCCCTTCAAGTGCGCGGTGTGCAACAAGTCCTACAAGCGGGCCTCGGCTCTGCAGAAGCACCAGCTGGCCCACTGCGCCGAGAAGCCGCTCAAGTGCACGCTCTGCGAGAGACGTTTCTTCTCCTCCTCGGAGTTCGTGCAGCACCGCTGCGACCCGGCCCGCGAGAAGCCCCTCAAGTGCCCCGACTGTGAAAAGCGGTTCAAGTACGCCTCGGACCTGCAGCGCCACCGGCGCGTGCACACGGGCGAGAAGCCCTACAAGTGCTCCTCCTGCGAGAAGGCCTTCAAGCAGCGCGAGCACCTCAACAAGCACCACAGCGTGCACGCCCGCGAGCAGCAGTACAAGTGCATGTGGTGCGGGGAGCGCTTCCTGGACTTGGGCCTGCTGCAGGAGCACAGCGTCCAGCACACGGCCGAGGGTGCCTACCAGGTGGCTGCCTGCTTGCCATGAGCCTCCCGCCCCGAGGTGGCTTTCAGCTTGCATGGGACGCTCCCGAGCCTCAGCCTTCCCTTCCCTCTCTTGGGTCGTTGCAGCCTCCAGGGAGTGGGGGGAAAAAGGGGGTACGGTGTGTGGGCAGGTAAACTTTCCTCTGGCCTCAGTGGTTGATGTGCCACCTGTATCGAAGTAGCAGCAGACGACGTGAACATCTCAAAGGGTTGGAAAGGAAAAGAAAGGAGGGAGATGGAGAAAGGAAACCATGCCTGTAGATGCCTGGTGTTCTCTGGACTGTAGTTCATGCTGTACCTGCAGTTGCAGTCCTGGGAGCTCAGCTGTCTCTTGCAGGCACCAGTTCTTTGCGTGCAGCCTTTTTCCCCTGCCCTGCCTGGCATGGTTGGTAGGGAGTATTGGGTGGCTCTCCTTCTGGAGAGGGTTTAGGAGCAAGGCAGAGGCAGCCCTCCCTTCTCCCAGGGTGTGCTTCTTGGCACGGGAATAGCAGATTTCTGCTGCTGGGGTCTCCCAACTTGGTCCAAGCTCAGTTGAGGGCACCATTTCAGATCATTAGTATTGACTGACTGCCCCAATCTCCCCTGCTCTCCCTCCTTCTAGAGTGTTGAAAGGGAAAAGCCATGGGGCTTCACAGCTCCAAAAAGCACTTTGGCATTGCTGCTTTTGCAGTCGCTGGCTGTCACACTCTGCAAGGGTTCTGAGTTAGCGTGCCTGCCCCCTGTCCCTGCCAGCTGCACAGGGAGCTGTGGGAAGCACTGTGCTGCTACCAGAAAGCATGACAAGGAGCACTGGGACAGTCTGCCTGGGAGGAGATCATGGATTCTCCCTCTCTGGAGACGTTCAAAACCCACCTGGACATATATCTGTGTAACCTGCTTTAGGTGACCCTAGCTTAGCAGGTGGGTTGGACTAGATGATCTCCAACCCAAACAGTTCCATGACTCTGTTACAGCATTCATACCCTGCTCCTGACCAAGAGCCTGGCATTCAAGAGCTGCTTCCCAAGGGGAAGAGCTGCTAACCCTTCTGCTGAGCCTTGCCTCCAGCCCCTTGAGCACCCCCTGGGCTGACAGCGGTACCTCCAGCAGGGTCAGGCAAAGGGCCGTCACAGCTCCAACACTAACGGGTGAGATGAACACTACAATAACCTACAGCTGCACAGGTGTTGCCATGGCCAGCAGTAACCCATGGCATGTGCCAGGGGCTTGGTGTCTGATTTGCTGGAGGAACCAGAGCGAGCCAGGAGGATCCTTTCTGGACTGCAGGCTCGGCTCCATGAGGAGGGCAAAGTTAGCAGTGGGTAAAGGAGAAGTCTATTTTTTCCCCTCTCACAGGAATTCTGTTTTACCCCTTTGCCCTTTCTTTACCTCGTCTGTATTTTTCAGGTTTTGCACACTTCTTGTAAACATCACTTAAGAATAAATCTCCCCTAGCAAGGTTGATGCAGCCTCAGGTGTTTTCCTCTGCAGGAATTTGCTGGCTTCTCATGTCCAAGAGATCCATTACATGTCAGTTAGATGCCTTGAAGGTTGAAGATGTGCCTACTAGCTTGTCCCCCAGCCTTCCCCTCTTCATCTTTGGAGATATTAAGATGTTAGGTATCCATCTGTGGAGATGCTCAGTCCCTGAGTGAATGTGGTCCTGGACAACCTGCTGTAGCTGATCCTGTGCAAGCAAGGAGTTGGACCTGATGGTCTTCAGAGGTCCCTGCCAGCCTCAGCTCTTTGTGGTGTTGGCTGGTGCTCTGGTGAGGCAGTGAACAGCAGCCAGTAAGTTGCCTATGTGCTGCACGAGTGATTAGGATGAGGTTAATAACTCATTGTTCATGGCAATTGTAGACAGATTAACCTTGCAGAGGGTTGGACTGGGCCTGCATCTCTCCTGGGGGACACTTGTCTGAAAGGTGGAGAAAGGCTTTGGTTTTCCATTTCCAGCACAGTGAGGGGGAACACGGTGCAGTGCAGTGACAGGGTAGACCCTGGGGCTGAGTCTTCTTCATGTGCAACTTTAAGGAGATGAAAATAGGCCATGCTCTCTGCTGCCCAAGGAAGAGGGACCCATGATGGTTATCTTACTTTGTGCTGCCTCAAAGATGTAGAACTTCCTACCAAGTTTTCCATCTGTGTTTCTTTTTCCTCTTTTTTTTGTTTTACCTTTTTTTTTTAAAGCAGTTTGTTAAAATTCATTAAAAATACTGTATAGTTTAACTTGATGTCATAGTGGATCTTTAAAAAAAAGAGATGTGGTAACTTGGATTTTTAAAGAACTCTTTAGTTCTAGGTAGCTGTTTTTTGCTGTTTAATATGTAGTAAGTTCAGTGTATGCTTTACTGTAGGAGTAAAACAGAGTCCAAACAAAGGAAGGCTAATCCTGTCTTTACAGAAGGGCTTGGTGGTGATGGAGGCTGCAAGTGTGGGACCAGATGAGGACTGTGGCACCCACCTGAACCCTTGCTCTGCTCCTGCCTTGGGCCATGGTTCCTCTGCTCTTGCCCAGCACAACTGCCAAGGGTTCAGTGCTCACCCCAAGCACTTGGGCACAGCACTGGCAGTCAGGGTCGGTGCCCAGGGCTTAGAGAGGCTCATCTTTGGTAGGAGGAGGGTGTGAGATAGATTTAGCTGCAGTCTCCACGGGCTTTGTGGTTTTGCTCTTTCTTTCTGGGTCAGCTGCTGGCTAGAGGAGGGTTTGGAGAAATCATCAGCTGGCTGTGCCCTGCACCCTTCCCTCCCCAGGAGGCTGGGACAGCTGCCTGGGTGACTGCCTGGCACTTGGAGCAGAGGATGGTGGTGAGCCCCAGGCACAGCTCCACACTGTGAGGGGCCATGGAGCTGCCAGATCCCACCCCCTTGATGCAGCTGGACTGTTGGGTGGTGTTTCTCTTGTGCTGAGCAGCTGGGAAAGCTCTGGATATCCCAGCGAGGGGCTATGGCTCTGCCTAGCATGTGGCAATAGCCAAGCAGTGCCCTGGGCAGAGACTCATCAGGGCTGTGTGCATGGGACCCGTGCCAGCGAGAGAGGGGATGCTGTGGGGAGCTTGGCAGGGATGAGCCCAGCTCCAGGTCATCAGCTGCTGAATAGGTGCCTCCAGGTTCAAAAACATCGCGGTGCAGGATTAGAACATCATTATTAGGACTGGCTGTGAGTCCATAGTGACTGAGTCTCTTGTTTCGTTTGCTGCCCTGGAACAACCCAAATGCTGTAGAAGCCCATGGAGAACATGCAGCTGGAGCCTGTGGGTGGAGGACCTGTGCAGGGTCACAGAGAGTTTGGGTATGTTTTTATGGGAGCATTCTAGTTGGAAGCAGCAGATCCATCTCTGTTGCTGTGCCTTTGGGTTGTGTTTTGTGCAGTGAGGTGGGAGGTGGTGGAAGCAGCAGGAGGCACATGAGTGTCAGGAGAGCTGTGCTGCATGGGGAGGCAGGGCTGGCCTGGGAGCTGATGTCCCTGGGGCATCACACTGCAGGGCTCTCTGCTGACTGCTGGTGTTTCCTTTTCAAACCAAAGAGCAGTTGGAGCCAAAGCCCTTTGGGGAGTAAACCATGTCTCTATACCTGTTGCACTTCACTTCTGGTGTTTACTTCAAACAACTTTCAAGCTCCTGCCTCTGCTTGGCATCTTGCATTCCTGACTGCCCTGCAACACCTAAAAGAGTTGCTGTGCTGGAGCTGGTGTGCCATCAGCTCTGTGGCAGGTGCTCGAGCCAGTTCCAGACCTGGTTGTCAGACACCTGAGGATGCTGTGTGGGGTTGGGTAGCGGGTGGTCCCTCCTGAAGGGTGGTTCTCCTTGGCAGGCAGTCTGAGCATAGGATGCTGCTGAGTAGGTGGAGAGGAGGGTTAGGTTGGGCAGAGCTTGTGTGGGTGATGTCCAGGACATAAGTCCTGCTCTAAGGCTGCTGTTCCTCTGGCTCCCTGGGTCCCACACCGGTAATCTGTGACCTGGTCTTTTACTGATCTTCTCTTCCCCTGACCCTACCTACAGGATGCCTTTAGCTGTCTCAGCCCCTTCCCTTCCACAACTTATACTTTAAAAAGACATTCTTAGCTTCTTTTCTCTTTGTTCAGTTCTTTATTTCTAAGCAGTGGTTTGTTTTTCATTTCTTCTTCCATATTGATTGGAAGTCCCTTCGTTCCCACCTCCCTCCACTCCCCCAGCCCCAAATTCCTTTCCCAGGCTGAGGCTGCATCCAGGTGATACCAAACCACTGATGGTGAGATGAGGTGTTAGGACCTGAATCTTGCTGGAATCCAGTGGGTGTGTCTGGTCCTTCCCCACAGCAGGCCATCCTTTTCACTGGGCATGGGCAGTGCCTGTGACCTGGCAGCTCAGCTCGGCCAGATCCTGCCTGTGTTCTGACAAGTGAATCCAAGCCAGGACCAAGAGCCAGAACAGAGATGTAGGAAATGGGGGCTGGGGTGGGAGCAGCCATTTCTATCTCCAAGGCTGGGGATTAAGTCAGTGAAGGACTGACAGTCATTCTTGGGGAGACATCATGGCACTGGGGTGGGCTCAGCACAGTTAGTTAGCTGTGGAGCAGCTGTCTGGATGAAGCAGGTGGCTGAGCTGAGGTAGATGTGGCATGGACAGCCCTGGGACCGTGGGGATGCTCAGGTGGCCATATCAGCCCTCTGGTGAGCAGATGCCATCTCTGCAATCTGAGTGGGAAGATGTGCACGCTCTGGTCCTGGGGCCCATGTGCTGGACTGGGGGATAAAGGGGAAAGCATCCTTTAACAGAGTTTTGGGACCATCTCTGGGCACTCAAGTCTGCCCTTGCAGGGAGAAGAGGAGGGAAGATAACCCTTTCTGCACTTCCCTTGGGTGTTTACCATCAAGTTCAGGCTGCAGCTGAAGCCTGTCCATTAAAAACAGGCAAAACTCTCATGTTACTCTTCAGAGTTTGACTCTTTTCCATTGGGTGGTGAGTTCACCTGTGGGAAGGTTCCTGTGCATGCTGCTGAAATGCTGATTCAATAAGGACAGGCCAGTGAGGTTTGGGGCTGGCAGCTCCCCCAGACCCAGTGAGCACCCAGCTTCTCCCCAACTGCGCGGCTTCCTCTGCAGCATCTCCTGGCAGCCGACTCTGACACTTTCTGGATGTGAAGATGCTGCTCTCACAACGTGCCTGGGATGCTCAGTGGGGAGAGCAGGACCACAGGTGGGAGTTGGACCGTGGGCTTGTTTCTGAGTGCCTCCAAGCCATGGATCTGAGGGACTTCATGGTCAGTGAGATTCTTAGGCGCCTCCCAACCTGTGGTCATGACTCCAGTAGCGTTCCCAGGGCTGTTGGAAGTTGCAGCCAAGGTTGCTGAGGTTTGTGTGGCTTGCAGTGCCTTTAACACTGCTCTCCATGTGTTTCTAAGATGATACTCCATGTATGTGTGTATATATATTGTAATAACACATCCCGCTCTTCTGTGTGAGTGTCAAATGGTTTTGCTTTACTAATAAATTTATAGTTATTTATACCTTCCTGTGGGTGTGTAAGATTTCTGGAGCAGAGGCCATGTGCCAAGCACTGCCTCCTCATCTGTCTTTTTGCTCTGTCTGGCTCTGCTTGGGGTTTTTTTTTTCATGTTTTCTTTCTTTTCCCTTAACTTTTTTGAAGTAGAATTGATGGTTCATCTTCCTGGTAACCAGAAGATGCAGGGCACGAGCAGGCTCCCAGAGGCCCAAAGCAAACACAAGCAGAGTATGATGAGTGGTTTTGCCCCTTGCTAGAATTGGAATGATCCCTCCCTGAGAGCTTCAGGGCAGGAGCAGGCAGGAGTGTCTTCCTGGCAGAAAGGAGCAGCTGTTCAGGGGGCAGCAGCTGCTGCACGCTGTGCTCTGGGGATCCCAGCCCCACATACAACTGTTCAAGCTTTCCTGAGGTTTTGTTTTGCACCCCCTTCCTGTGATAGCAAGAGAAGAGCTTGCTACAGACGTGCTGGGGCCAGGCAGGATGGGTACTTGTTGCCCACCAGGATGGAGACACCCATGGAGCCAGGGAAGGAGGAACCAGCCCAGGGAGCTCAAACACTTCTCTGGGAAGCTCTGGAATACAGAAACAGGCTGGACATGTAGCAGAGAAGCCATGCTGGTACCTGGATTCCAGGGTGTCACTGCAGCCAAGATTAGGGGCAGTGGGAAAGGCTGGAAGTCGTGCAGGGCTGAAGGTAAACGGATCAAGCAACAATTGGCAGGCTCAGCAAGGGAAGGCTTAGCTCAACCCAGCCCAGATTTGCTCTCCTTGCTCTGGAACTGGGGCAGAGCTGTGGGTGGAGCACCCTCAGCACATCACCTTGTGTCACCCTACAGGGTTTCAGCAGCTCCAGTGCTGCTCCTCTGCACCTCCCTGCACCCACCTGCACATGGGTGAGACGACTGCCTTCCCCACAGCGCTGCTGGTGAGTGCCTGTGGCAGCTTTGGTGACTCCAGGGATTTTGAGGGTGCTCAGGACTGCTTGATTTTGGTTTTTTTTTCTTACTGCACCGTGCACCAAAGCCAGGCTGACTGCTGGAAGCCTGGGCACTCAGGACAGCTGGATGCCAGTAATCCCATTTGCAGGCAGCACAGGGCTAATCCTTGCAGAGCCCTGAGCGGATTGAGGTGGCTCGGGGGGTCAGTGGCGAGCTGCAGTGGCCAAGGAAGCCCATGCATCCCAGGAGTGGCTTCCCAGGGAGGCAGTGGTGAGCCTGCAGGGGTAAGTGGCAGCGATGGAGGCGAGGGATGTGGCCGGGATTTTTGCAGGGCCACCTCTGCACATCACAGGGGGGTTTGGTGATCTGAAACGGAGTGAGAGGATGAGCTGTGCCAGTCCATGGGGAGTGATGATGTGAGGGATGGGTAATGGGGAGGTTTGATCAGCTGCTGGGAGGGAGGGAAAGGCCATGGTGCTCCCTGCTCCAAATGAGGCTGTGGGTCTGTGCCCTTCTTGCTCTTAGAAATGAGACTTTGCAGGCTGGCAAAAGGAGCTGCCACAACAGGTGGTGGCACCGCTGGGTGCCTGCAATGCAGCAGGGTGCATAAGACTGCCAACGCTTTCATGTCATTGAAGGCAAATCCTGGCTACTTATTCCAATTTCAGCAGCTAGTTTTGTGGTGACCCATAAATGTTTCTGCCCATTTCTTGTTCAGATTTGGCAGAGGCACAGCCTCTGCCCTCCGCTTTCTTTCCCAGACCAAGGACAGGCGTATGGTCCAGGCTTTTACAGCTGCACCAGCTCATGTAGAGGGAGAAGGAGCCCTTGACTGACAAGGGGGGCTCGTTGCAGCCTCAGGGGGCTTTCTCCAGGATTGTTTGGGCTCAGTTGTGAACCTTAGGCTGCTTTGGAAGCGCAAAAGCATGGGTAGAAATGCCTCTGCTGCACAGCACTGGCAGCTTTTCCTTGCTGTTCCCAGGGCATTTGCAGCTCCTTAAGCCCTTATACCCAGTGAGAGATACAAGGTAATTGAATTGGTTTCTGGTTGTCAGGCCTCTCAGGAGATGTTTTATAGCCCCTCTGTCCAGCTGTGGGGTGTGGGGGTCTCTGGGGGAGCTGCCCATGGTGTGCTGGGGGCTGGAAATGCTGCAGGGAGCAATGCTTTGGCTGCACCCAAACCTGGCTCCTGGCAAGCACAGGGCTGAGGACACACCACCCTTCCTGTAAACCCCAGCCTAGATTTACAGAGCCAGGCTGTGGAGAGCCCCCAGTGAGCCATCTGAAGGGAACTGGAGATGTCCTGCATACCTGAAAGCTGCATGAGGGGTTAATTCAAAGAGCCCAGTGCTGAGCAGCTTCCAGCCTCTACCTACTGCATGTGGGACTGGGATCTTGTGTGTAACTGGGATTGAAACCCCTGTGCAGTCAGGGTGGAAGGAGCTCAGCTTTCTTTTGCCCTTCACAGGTATCACCTGGGGGCTGTCTGAGGTGCTCCTGAGCCCTTCACTGAGCAGAGTGGGCTATCTTTAGAGGGGCATTTTGGGCAGAGCACAGCCCTTCAGAGGGGCAACAGCAAGTGATACCCCCAGTTTGAGCTGGATGAGAGACCCCAGCTCTTGTTCAGTACCTAAGAAAGGGAATGTGCAGCATCACTTGGCTCACTGGTGCTGTATCCCAGCCTGAAGCTGCTTCATGAAGGGAAGGAAGGGACCCGAAAGAACCGGGCAGCAAGAGCTTGGACAGCTGAATCCCTGCTCTACAAAACCTTTTACCTACCCTGTCAACATCACAGCAGCCACTGCTGGATGCCTTTGCTGCCCTTGCCAGACCCCCCAGCAGGTACCTGCCCCAGCAGCCACCATATCCCTGGGGTGTGGGTGAAAGGCAGTGGAGCAGGGTTGTTTTGTAGGGGCAGAAAGAGAGGATGGGTGTGTTGGGACATGAATGTCCTCAAAAAAATTCTGTTCAAATTACTGTTCAACTTCCCTCAAATGAAAAATGATGGGGAGAGTAGAGGACCCTGAGCAGAGCATCACAATTTCTGTGATCTATCTGCAATGGCTTTCTAGTCAGGACAGGTTGTGAAAATAAAGCATTTAACTGAGGAAAACCAAGTTTAACTGCCATGGTGAGAATAAAACAGAACGTCCAGTTTGCCCACAACAGCAGTGAGGGATGAGGAGCTGAGCTGGGCTTGCTCTGGCTGTGCTACAGTGCTGTGTTTCCCAAGCAGGACGTGGAAACAGAAGGACACCAAGGACCTTTCTGGGCTGCTCAGGAGACAGTGTGAACAGCTGGTGCAGCTGGTATTGCCTGGGCAGTGTGCACCCCTGCTGCAGGGCTCTTGCCAGCTGGAGACCCCTCGGCACTGCCCGCAACCAGCGGGATGATGGGCTGGATTGACCGGGTGGTGCCACAGCCCCCCGTGCCCCATGTGACAGAGGAGACCCCCGTGCAGGAGCTGGAGCCCGCCAAGGTGAGCAGGGAGCCAGCTTGGGGTGTATGGGGGCACCATGAGTGTGATGAGAGGTGCCCGGTGCCTTTGTGTGCCTGGTCCCCTCCAGCACTGCAGCACCCAGGGATGCTGCACAGCATCCCCAGGAGGGATGGGGGGCCAGGATCCTACTCTGAGCTGCTGGGAAGCAGCAGGAGGACGGGGACTCCTTGAGGTTTGCAGCCCCCTTTGAACAGGACAGTGTCTCCTGTGCCTCATTCTCTGACGCCTTCTGCCTTTTGCCCTGAAGGCACCAACAGGAAAGGCTGGTGGCCCCACACATGCTGCTGACCAGGCACGAACTGAGGGTAAGCCCCATCCTGGCTCAGGCTGCACATCAGGGCTCCTTTACCCACCTGTCCCACTCCTGCCTGGCCTCCTGGGGGCTGCCAGAGTGGTGATAGCATCTTGCCGTATTTTCCCCTGCTGCCATTGAAGAAACGGAAAAGAAAGTGGCCTTTGTGGTTTCTGAGGATTCAGGTTCTGTGTTTGACAGGTACGGCTCCTGCACCCTTCATGCAACATGATTTGCTTGGGATTTTGCTTTTTGTTGGGGGCTGGATGCCTTGGATGGCATTCCCAGCTTGACTCCCACCCTTCCCTGGCAGTGTGGGGAGTAGTGTGCTCTCCTGGCTCTCCTATGGGCTGGAGAAGGTGATTCCCCAGCCAGCCCCAGCCCCAGGGCTGCAGGCACTCGGAAAGAGCTTCGAGACAAGCATCGACATTGCTGATGAGGTAGGAGACAGATCTGGGAAATGGTTTGGTATATTTGAGCTTCTACCTCTTTTTACTCTTTCTTCTTTTTTCTTTCTTATCAGTCTCCCGGTGCTGACTGGGAGCACTGAACCTGCCCTGCACGGGTTTGTGCCTTCATCCATCCCTGGGGAAAGGGCAGGCTTCCCTCCCCACTCAGGGGGATGATCTCTCTCTTGGGCTGCTGGATTTTCAGACAATATGTTTGGCTTTTCAGACAGAGGTCCAGGTCCTTGGGGATGAGGACGACGATGGTCTGGGTAAGGAGAGCTGGGGTTTGTAGTTCGCAGCATCCCGGAACTCCCCCATCCCACCTCCCCGACACTGCTGTCCCCTTGCGCTGGCTGATGGGGGGACCTGAAGCTGCCAGCAGAGCAGATTCCCCATGCCCACAGCAGTGCTGTCCTTGCAGAGATAACTCCCTTCGATCCCGAGGAGGACGTGTCCGAGGGCGAGCAGGAGACCGCCCCGGAGCAGTGGTGGGTGCCCGGGAGGCTTGGGGGGATGCGGGAGGGCAGGATGAGCTCCCCGAGCACGAGGCTCTCCCCGCAGGGCAGGAAAGCGAGTGCTCAGCTGGCTGTCACAGGGCTTCGAGAGGATTCTGCCGCAGCCAGAGGGGATGAAAAAGCCGGAGGTGAGCGCTGCCCGGCTCGGGAAGAATGGGGGCTAGCGGGTGGAGATGAGAGGGGGGCGAGCTCCCCACCTTCATCCTGCTGCACACCCCACCTTGGGGAGGAGAAACCCGAGGGAATTCAGCTGAGCAAAAAGAGACTCTGGGTGCTGTCCCGGGGCTCCTCCACCCTGATGCAGGGAGGACCCTTCATGTGGGACTGACCTGCTGGTGTCAGCAGCGCTGGTGTTCGGGGTAAATGGTTGTGATGGCAACGGGCCGGACCACAGCGGGCGGGTGTGGGGCTGAGCATGTGGAGGAGGGGGCAAGCCCGCCTGGGTGGCCTGAGGCTGCAGGCAGTGCTTTGCCACGTCCATCCGTCCCTCTGTCCCTCTGTCCCTCCGCAGACAGAGCCGAAGGAGAAGAGCCAAGGTGCGGTGGAAGGTGAGAGATGCGATCCCCGTGCTCCGGCTGGGCTGGGACTGCCCTCCAGCATTCCCACTGTGCCGGGAGGGCTGGGGACACGGATCCAGGGTGGGGACACAGGTCCAGGGTGGGGACACAGGTCCAGGGCTGGGGACACGGATCCAGAGTGGGGACATAGGTCCAGGGTCCCGCTATCAAGGCACAGCCCGTACAGTTTCTGTCCCCAGGCTGCCCATGTCGTGTCCCAGGCAGGCTGCCAGGGCAGCCTCCGAAGTCGGTCCCTTCCCGGCTTGCTCCACCTCCCAACTATTTATTACTGCTCCATTGCCTATCCTCCTCCTTTTGAATAAACCTGAGCAGGCACAAAAGAGACTAAAACCCAGGCGAAGCCAAAATCCAGCAGTTCAGCCGCACAGAACGTCCCAGCGGCAGAGAAGGGGCAGCCGGAGGCGGTGACCGCCCTGAGCCCTCGGTCCGTGGCTGGGGACAGCAGCAGGTAACCACAGTGACACCTTCTGCAGGCCTCTGGTGGCCAGAGGGACGGCTGGTGCGGGGCAAAGGCTCTGGCTGCAGTTCTAACAGTGGTTCCTTGTCTCCAGGATGTTCAGCTGGTTTGTGCAGGGGCTGGAGAAGGTGATGCCACAGCCGGTGACCAGGGAGAAGCAGGACACACAGGTATGCTGTCTGATGGATAAGGACAGAGCACTGATGAGCAGGGTGTCCCCTGCCATGAAGATGCCACTGGATCAGTGCTGGGACCTGCTGTACTTTGGGTGTCACCAAGTTCTGTCAAGAGAACAAGTCCCCATGACCTGCTTAGCTGACAAAAGCCCGTGTTTGGCTTCTGAGCTGCAGGAGATGCCATAGCATGTGCTTTCTTTACTATTTCCTTGCCCTTCTGTGCAGCACTGGCTGGTGTCTAGGCTCTGGCATCTCATACAGGTGTGGTCCCAGCTCTAAGGAGAAGCAGCAGCAGCTTTACAAAGCTCTCCTTTCCTTGCCTGGCCCCCAGGCAAACTCACTCACCTGCTCCTGCCCCGTTCCATTGAGTGTGGGGATGCCTGTGCCCAATGGCCAAGCCATCCAGCTTGCTACAAAAATGGGGTATTTAGGGTAAAAGGACCACCTTTACTGAAAAGGGGACACTGGGGGTAAAAATTAAGGCTTACTGAAAATGAGCAATGTCTCACGGTTCCCTTCTCCTCTTGACAGGGAGCAGCCACAGCAACCTCGACTCCTGTGGAACAAAGTAAGTGATGGCTCCATTTCTTCATGGTGGTTTGACTGCCAAGCTCATTATTGGCTTGGGTTGCTGGGAAGAGGGGTCACTGGCATCTTTTATCCCCTGGCCTGCCCTGGGTGCCAGCTCAGGAGCCCCTGGGATCCCCCAGGGAAGCCACAGGACATTGTTGACACTTGAGGGAGCTGTTTCAGAGCTGTGGCGTGGGCTGGTTAAAACTCAGGCTGAGGGAGTCTCCAAGGGCAGCATCCCACATCCTCAGCTCCTGGTTTTGTGCTGATGTCAAGGTCTGTCCTGAGCTGTGCTGGAGCTGGAGGGATTTGATCAAAGAATTACAAGGGAATTCAAACCTGCTGCTTTCTTTCCCTCCTTTGGTGTTTGCCAGGCCTGGTGTGAGATGTCTAGGAAGGTACCCCAGGAAAACAAAATGCTGGGATTAGATGTCTTAGAACGGAATCTGCATGGCTGTGGGAAAACCTGCAGGGTTCACACTGCTGCATGCCTGTGGAGGGGATCAAGCACCAGCTCTGCAGGCAGGGGGGCTTGGTTGCCCACCAGCCACTTTGGGGGATGCTGAACAAAGTGCAGAGCACAGCTGCCTCTGTGGATGGTCTGGGTAGGGTTGTACAACCCTGAAAAGGAGAGGCTGTTTGGGCTGTGGGAGCTACTGATGGCAGCAGGGACCTGTTGAGGCACATGGAAAATGCACACCCCCAGGGATATGCTGAGGATACCCCACAGGCCAACAGCCCCTTGGCAGAACCTCAGAGAGGGAAATCCTGGGGGAAGGCATTTCTCCATGTGTTGGTACAAACTGGAGGCTGTGTGCTGCCATGGACCTTGGAAAGAGGCAAAGCCAGCGATCCTGCTGCGTGTGCTGGGTGAGCACAGCCTTGGTGCCCAGCTGGCTTTGGTGCCTTGAGGCATCTCCAGGTCACGTACCCTGCCCAAGGAAGGGAACAATTGGGTCAAGCAAGAGATCTGCCCTGGCACCAAACTGCCATCACGTTCATTAATGTTTTCCTTCTCCTTTTGTTTCAGGGGGCAAAGGGGCTTAGCGCCTCTGAAACAAACGGAAAATGAAGACCGTGGCAAACCAGCCCTTCCCACACCCAAACGAGACCAGCCTGAGGAGAAAGCACAGCTGGGGAGGAAAAGCAAAGGGGAATCTGCCAATGGTCTCTAGCTCCTTCCCAGCTGGGGCAGTGGGGACCCAAGGCTGGCACGGGGACCCAGTCCCAGGGCTGTCCCACTTGGGTCCCTCTGCTCTGGGAATTGGAGCTACTGGTTTTGCAGGATGATGTCTATGAGATGGGAGCTATGATTTACAGGATGGTAGAAAAGCATCAATCAGGACACCTCGGTGGCAGAAAGCCTCTTGCTGCAGTCTCCCAGCACTCCTGGCCCTCTCAATACCCCCACAACATCTGAATATTCACCCTGAGACCCACAACTGAAATCTCCAGGCTTCTTTCAGTAAATTTCTGCCTCTGAGGTGCAATGTTATAAACCTCTTGAAGCTCTTGTCAGCTCCTTGTTGCTTTTCTTCCATAACTGAGTGTTTTCTCCCAGCCAGTGGAAAGGGCTCTGATTTGCAGCAGCAAATCAGGTGGGTGAGGATAATCTCTAGGTGAATGGGTAGGAGTTAATGGTGAAACATACTTGCCCAGGCTCTTCTAAGAGAAATTACCCCAAACTGTCCTTACCCCCAGCTATGGCTGCTCCCTCCTGAAGCTCCCAGCTCTATGGATGCAGCACTAACTGCAGCAGCAGCAGGAATGCCCAGCAGGGAGGGGATTCCAGGGGCTGTCTCCAGCCCAGAGGCTGCAGGCAGGCATAGCCAGTGCAGGCACTCTGCGCTCAGGGTGCCTGACACCCCAGGTTTTGGATACAGACCTTGGAAGAGCAGACTGGTTTGGGTTGTGAGGGACCTTTGAAGATGATCTGGTCCAACTTGCCTGTCCTGGGCAGGGACACTGTCCATTAGGTTGCTCCAGGCCCCATCCAACCTGGCCTTGAACACTTCCAGGGATGGGACAGCCACAGTGCACTATTCCTTCCTTATGTCCAATATGCATGTCCACTCTTTCAGTTTAAAACTGTTGCCCCTTGTCCTTACAAACCTTGGTAAAAAGTCTTTTTCCATGTTTTGAATAAGCCCCCTGGTGTATTGACAGGCCAGGTTAAGATCTCCCACTGCTGCACCTCTTTAGGACCATCCAGGCAATTGTAACAATGAGCTGTGAGCCAAGAGATCGCCCTGAGATCCATCCCCTGTGTTTGTAATGAATCTTGTTTGTACCAGGACAGAGTTCTAGTATTTACCTCATTTTCATATAATGTATCCAAAAGTCATGGTGTGCTTTACAAGCCTTTTCCCTGATTGCTGTCCCATGTTTTAACTAATGGAGATCCAGAGGGAATGGGCTAAAGGCATTGTGGACACTGTGGGGTGGGTAAATAAGCCTCAGATATGACACTGCATGGGTTTCCTGCCTTTCTGTAGTTCAGTTTGCACATTTCCTATTAGCTTTGCTGTGGACATGTAAGTTTTGCTGTCAGGCAGACCTCAAAATAAACTGGTTTTACAGTAAGCGGATGTGCTTCCTCCTCCTGTTTCTCTGGTGTGGTAGGATGGGATGGGTACCCCTGGGACATGGAGAGGGCTCATCACGGGTCAGACTCCTCCCTCTGCAGCTGTGACCTGCTGTGGGTTTTATCCCAGAGATGCTGACAAGTGACAAAGGGTGTGGGATGTCCCTTGCCTGGGAGAGTGCTCAGAGTGGACAGGACACGGTGCTTGAGTGTTGTGATGTGGGCTCTGGGTTGGGTCTTGCAGACCCAGGGCCCTTGGGCAGTGCAATTCCCTGGGGGTTCACAAGGGGAAAAGTTTTGGGCTTTTCCAGATTGCAAGGAGAGAGGAAACATGGCCTGGAGATGGGTCAGGTGACTGCTGGTGGAGGTGGCTATATGTGCTGGGAAACCAGCACTCATCTGTGTGCAGGGGACTATGGCTTTCATAGAATCACAGAATGGTTTGGGCTGGAAGGGCCCTTAAAGCTGAACCAGTTCTGCTATGGGCAGGGACATTTTCACTAGACCAGGTTGCTCAAGGCCTTCATGGGGTTTTGGCGGTGCTTGGCACAAAATGATGAATTTCCTTCTTCCCTCTGGCAAAGGAGCCCAAGGCGTCTGTGCAGCACAGCTCAGGGGCAGAGGAAACCTGGGGTCTGCCCTGGCCCCACCCCAGCCTCTGGAGAACGTGCTACTGTCAGTCCATCACCTCCTTTCCCCATTCCTGTTTCAGTTCATGTAGCCCCTGGGGAACAGGAAACCCATCCCATCCTGAAAGAGGTGGATGATGAGCAGATTGTTGAAGAGATGGCAGCCTGGGCTCACAAGGCTGAGCTGGAGGCTCATTCCCTTCCCACCATACAGGAGGAGCCTCAGGAAGAAGAAAACAGGTAGGGGAAGGGGGATGCTGTTGATGGGCAGGTCTGTGCTCTCCAGTCACCAGCGGTGGCCAGGGCAGGGGACAAACCTGTCCCTGGCCATCCCTCCTTGCAATGCTGCTGGTGGAGCCGAGGTTCCTGTTCCCGAGAGCTCACACATCCTTTTGGATTTTACCTAATGAATTTCTCCCTTCCAGACTATGCTTGTGCTCCCCAAACACTACCAGGGGGGAAGAGGAAAAAGAGGAGGAGGAGAAGGAGGAGGAGAAGAAAGAGAAGGAGGAGGAAGAGAAGAAAGAGGAAGAGGAGAGGAAGCAAGAGGAGGAGGAAATGAAGCAAGAGGAGGAGGACAGGAAAAAGGAGGAAGAGGAGAAGACGACAGAAGAGGAGGACAGGAAAAAAGAGGAAGAGGAGACGAAAAAAGACAAAGAGGAGATGAAGCAAGAGGAGGAGGACAGGAAAAAAGAGGAAGAGGAGAGAATGATAGAAGAGGAGAGGATAAAAGAGGAGGAGAAGAGAATAAAAGAGGAAGAGGAGAGGAAGATAGAAGAGGAGGACAGGAAAAAAGAGGGAGAGGAGAGGATAAAAGAGAAGGAGGAGAGGATAAAAGAGAAGGAGGAGAGGATAAAAGAGGAAGAGGAGGACAGGAAAAATGAGGAAGAGGAGAGGAAGCAAAAGGAGGAGGAGGACAGTAAAAATGAGGAAGAGGGTAGGAAAAAAGAGGAGGAAGAGGAGAGGAAGAAAGAAGACGAGGAGAGGAAGGAGGAGGCGAGGAAGAAAGAGGAGAAGAGGAAGAAGGAGGAGAAGAAGAAGAAGAAAGAGAAGGAGAAGAAAAAAGAAGAGAAGAAGAAAGAGGAGAAGAGGAAAGAGGAAGACAGGAAAGAGGAAGACAAGAAAGAGGAGGAGCAGGAGGAGAGCGCAGAGTGAGTGGCTCCCGTTGCCTTTATGGCTTTGTCGGAAACGAGCGTGATTGCAGCTGTTGTTTGAACTGCGTTCAGCAGCTGGAGAGGCTGAAACACCAACGGCAGAGCGGAGCTGCCAGCCTGGCGGGCGGCTGGGGAGGGATGGGATGCAGGAGGGATGGGATGCGGGAGGGATGGGATGCAGGAGGGATGGGATGCAGGAGGGATGGGATGCGAGAAGGATGGGATGCGAGAAGGATGCTCCGGCAAACCAGCTCAGCCCCGGGCTCGCTGCTGAAAGCTGAGGCCCCTGGTGACAGGCGAGTGTCTCCTGGTGACAGGCGAGTGTCTCCTGGTGACAGGCGAGTGTCTCCTGGTGACACGGGCTCCATCTCAGCGACCGCAGCCGCTCCTGCGCCTTCACGGGAGCGGGAGCAGCAGCCTCGGGAGATGCTCCGTGCTATTTAAATACCCATTAATCCAGGGCGCTCGGGATTGTTTTGGGTGTTACAGAGCTGAATGTAAGCACAGGATTATGTGTTGTGTCTGCAAATGCTGCTTCGTACAAGTAGGTACAATTTTATGGGTTTTTTTCCTGTTGTAGAAAATAAGGGAGTTCTTGTCAGCTGTGGAAGGTAGTGACTTTGGGCTGGATGGTATTGGGAGACATCTTTCTGCTCAGATTAGTAGTTTGCTCTGATTTCACATGAGATAAACATTTAGGGATTTATTACCTATTGCTACATTATTATTCTGCGTTAATTCCTCTAAGTAGCTAGATTTTCAGGAAGAAGCTGAAAACACAGGATTACTCAGTGTCAAACACATATGGTTGTGCTTTATCAAAATCTGTTCCTGGAGCTTCACTGTAGAAACTTGAGCTTCAGTTGTGGGGTGAATGAGGTGCTACTCCATCCTTCGATGTGTTTGTTTATTGGGAAAAGAGAGAGAGACCAACAGGTCTTCTAGTTTAGGATGGAAAGATTTGTGATCACCTTTGAAGGGAGCATGATTTTAAATACTAAGGGGGAAAATTATTAAAAATAACAAAACAAATATTTTCGTGCATTTAACTGTCTTTAAAATTCTTCTCATTATCCCAAATCTCTGCTTTGCATTGCTTACCAGGAAAAAGCAAATCAAGAGATAAATGCACAGAGCAACATTTGAGGTGCTTTTATTTCAGTTATGAACTTAAATTAAAGCAATAAAGTCAATCTTGAGATCCCCTTTGTCAGAATGGCAGAGCTGAGGTCCGTGCTTGCTGCTGAAAATGAGAATTATGTGTCCTGGTGGTGTCTTGCACAGGCAAACGTGGGATTTGAATAGTGCTTGTGGGAAAGCCTTGCCTGGAAAATTAGGTTTTGGCTTTTTATTTGGACCATTTTAATTATATGAGAAATGATTATGCACAGGAGGAGAAACATTCCGCCTGGATCTTTCTGCCTCCGCAATTTTTGCTTATCCATGTGCAATGCCCTGTTTTGTTTATGTGCCTCTCACCTGCTCTCACAGACAGTATTTTTTCTCTCCCTTCCAGACCCCTGCTGCAGCAGCCTTGTGTCCCTGATGAGGGTGTGGATGAAGCCTTCCTTGCTGAGGAGCCCCTCAGGGTTGAGCATCTGGAAGAAGTTGAGATAAGTAATCTGGAAGGTGCTCCAGTGCAGGTACAGCATCGCTCCCTGCTCGGGCTCCTGCAGTGAGCTCCTGCTGCCCTGCTGGGGGCTCGGAGCTCCTCCGAGGGGATGCAGTGCCTGGGCTGGCACTGGACAATTTTGCCATCCCTGAAGCTGGGGCAGCAGAAACAGCTGTGGAAGGAGGGAGGGCTCCTTTCACCCCGCACAGGGGGCACTGAACAACAAGCTGAGAGTCTGGCGAGTAGGAGGGATGTGGGGCATCCAGTCAAGCTGCAAATTCTGCTCTTTTACTGACAGAATGGGCTTTTTCTCCTTAAAATGGCTTTTTTATTCATTTTGAAGGTGGAAGAGAAGACAGCTGAAGCTGCTGAAACTGATGCTGAAGGTACAAGCTGTAGCAGTGTGGGATGAAGTGAAGCAGGGGATGCAGTGCCTCGTGGGGGGAGAGCTGAGCTTCTCCTTTCCTGCTGTCAGGGAGCAGGCAGCTGACTTCTCAGCCAGGGCTTTTCACTGGGGTAAAACATCCTGTGGGCACAGCACAATGGCAATATTGGCATTGTCTGGAGCTGGCTCTGCATGTACAATGCTTAGTCCTGTTGATTAAGCAATCCCTGATGTGAAATAAGAGTTTCTCCTCCAGCTGAAGAATATGCAGGGATAAAAAGAATTTTCTCTATCACTTTTCACCATTTGGGAAATAGCCAGTGGCATAAAACACATTCTAATATAATGTTTTAGGAAGTAATGTTTGGTAATGAAAATTAGGTGGTGACTGAACAAAGGCACATCCTGGCAGAACTCCAGTGACATCAGAGAGTTGCACAGGGAAAGGCTTGTCCTTAGCCTGAGATTCTCTGCATGCAGCCCTTGCAGAGGGGCAGTGATGCTAGAAAATGCTGATTTGCCAGGAACTGTAGTGACAGGATGAGGAGTGATGGGTACAGATTGAAAGAAGAGGAATTTAGGTTAGATTATTAGGAAGAAGCTCTTCACAGTGAGGGTGGTGAGACACAGTTGTGACTGTCCCAACCCTGGCTGTGCTTAAGGCCAGGCTGGACATCTCCCACTGCTCAAGGCAGTGCTCAAGGTCTTGAGCAACCTGGAGTACAGGGACATATCCCTGCCCACGGGACATGATCTTTAAGGCCTTAACCTTCAATGATGCCATGAAGAACACGTGGTGGGCACCCTACCATCCCACCTGTGAGCCGCAGGCAGCCCCAAGCCCCGCCAGCCGCGCATCTCTGCCGTGACACAGCGCTCCCATCTCAAACCACTCTGTGTTTTATTGCAGCCTCAGACGCCTTGCCCTTTGCTTGAAGCTCCTAGCAGGCTCCTAGAGCATGGCCAGGCGGGCCTGGGACGTCGAGCTGGACCGGCTGGTGCATGAGAAGCCGCTGGCTGGCAGGGATCCCTCCCCTCCCGCCCGCGGGGCTCTAGAGCAGCTCCCCAATGTCCCCAGCTACCGAGCTGCCACCCGCACCCCTGTCCTTGTCAACACGCCAAAGGCTGGAGTTGTCAACCCCAACTTTTGCACTGAGGAGCAATCCCCACTAGGTATTAGAGATGTTGGCTTTGATGATGGGGATCATTCCTGGAGTAGCTGCTTTTTTTTTGTTGCTTTCTGGTTGGGGGTGAAAGAATTGAAAAAAATAAAAGCACGCTTCATGTTACAGCACAGAGGCTGGGGAATGAAATCCACGTGTTTGTCTGCTTCTGCCTCATCACTATGTGCCTTTTCAGCTAAGCCTAGAGAGTTTGCAAATGCTGTGTGTTAGAGCTGCTCAGGAAAGCTCTCCTGAAGGAGCTGCAGGCAGAGGGTGCAATACCACCACACACAGCTCTCTCCAGCATTTGCACAACCTGCTCGTTCTAAGAGGAGAGGAAGATGGAGATTTGTTGTTCACGGCTTTCTGCCTTTTCTGCAGCTTTGCTTTGCTTTGTTTTTTTAACCAGCAAGCTGAATTCTGCTGCTTTTCCTTACATGCAACAGGATTTTAACTTCGCAACCCAAACAGGCCTTTGCTCAGGCATTTAATCAAGTCACACTCTGATCCACTAGCTTCACATCAGTGTGAAGGAGGAGGTGCATGGGGTCTTTCAGATGTGTGAAAACCTCCCACAGAAGAAATTCTGCAGGAATTCATTGTATTTTGAGAAATAGCTAAGAAAAGACATCACATTTCACAGCCAGTGGGGTCTGGCCAAGGTAGCCCCCAGTGCCATTTCTCCTTTGGACAACTGGCATCTTTCTTTACCCACTATAAACATCCAATCTTCCTGCTTCTAACCTTGCCTGTGGCAGCAAACAGTTATTACCTCTGCAGAAGAAAGAAGCCATAAATGCTTATTTAAATAGTGCCTTATTCTGCATGAAAAGCAAACACTGTGTGGTTCAGAGTGTCACAGTCTGTGCCACAATCCATATGTTTACATTCACAAAACCAGGAGAATCTCTACTCCCAGGGAGGGGGGTTTGCTCCTGGAAATCCTGGGTTCCTGCATAGCCCCTGCAGCTGGGAATCCCAATCTCCATTGTTTTCCAAACCACAGGGAACCCAACACTCAGATGGAGTAGCTGCAATCACTGCAGGCTGGGCAAGCAGAAGGGGAGCAGATGGCAGTTCTTAGAGTGTTAAATATTGGGGGAAAAAAAAAAAAAGATAAAGAATTGTTCCAAATGTTTAGGAGAAAGGAGAGCCAGGCAAGAAGGGAATGGAGGGAGAAGGAGAGTCCTTCCATGTGCTGCAGGACCTGGGGCTGGCTCTGGGGAGCCACCCTGGCTGCAGGAGGGGCCCTGCACCCCCTCACCTGCCATTATTGTCCTTCCCCACGGAGCAGGTAATTGCCCCACGGTGGAGATCAAGGATGTGGACAGTGCTGTGGAGATCCATGGCAGCCATGGGCTGGTGCCCCCTGCTCCCAACCTGCTGGCAGTGCCCGGCGCAGCATCCCCCAGGTATGGCTCTGCTCCCTGAGCTGCCAGCACAGCAACTTCTGAACAGCCGTGTGGAGACACTCATTGCCAGCAGATCTGGACAGGGGTGTGTGTGCTGGGGTCATCCCCAGCAAAGGAGGCAGTGGAAGTCTTGCCTCTCGTTGGCGTTTTTTAATTAAATGGTCACATTTTGGTTAAAGCTTTTGTGGCCAGGAACAGCTCTGGCTGTGTGTCCTCCTGGAGGTGGGCTTGATCCCCAGGCCATGCTCAAATCCCATTTGTCTGTTGTGCACCTGTGTCTGTTCCCACATTCAGAGCACACAGGGTCTAGTGCTGGATATGAGCCTTCATCTCAAAAATAAACAATTTTCTCCTTGTATTTTTGCTGCAAGGGTTTGCAGGATGTCACCCCTGGGTTTGTGTTTTCAGAGGTGTGGTGGAAGCCCCATCCCTCAAAGTGTTCAAGGCCAGGTTGGATGCAGCATGAAGCTGCCTGGTCTAGTTGGAAGCTGTCCCTGCTTATGGCGGGAGCTGGATTAAATGATGTTTTAAGGCCACTTCCAACCCAGATCATTCAGTGATTCTATGCTTGGAGAGAGGGAGGATTAAATTGAGCTTTAAAATTTAGGCTGGAGGAAGCTGATGGATTTTTTGCCTGTTGTGGCACTAGGTTTTTTTGAGGCTCACTCTTGCAGAGGATTCAAAATGAAAGCTAAAGTGGGATTTTTTTCTGTGCTGAAAACCAGATGCTGTAATCATTCTCACTTAATAGTTCAGATTTTTAGTAAATAAGCTCCTGCAGGGGCCAATAAAATGGCAAAAATGTCCAGAACCCATTCTGTTGAGCAGCTATTTAAACTGGGACAAGGCTTCATGTAAAATACCTGCAGTGAAAATACTGACAGCATTAGATAATTTGCAATTACACGTGTGAGCATAACAACCCTCCTGCTGGCCAGGGAGTGTCTCAAAACAACACTGGATATTTTTAAAAGCAAGGAACTCCTGTCCCCCCACATAAAGAAATTAATATTAATTATTGTGAGCCAGAAGGAAAATGCTCACGTCATGCTGGTGTTTCCAGAGGAAGGAGACACAGCTCTGCATTGAGCAGTCACCCATCTCTAAATCCCCTCAACTGACCAGTCTTGAGTTATTTCCTACATGGCTCTGTGAAGGATTCAAGTGAACATTTGACAGAGTCATAAAAGACTCATTGAAATGAGCCCACAGCTGACTGGAGCCTGGAAACAAGCTCCTGAGATAATGCCAGGACACTCTGGCTACTGCCATAAGGGAAAGAACCCTGTGCATCGCACATGTGGCCTCTGGCTGCACCATTCCAAGGGCACCAAAGCAGAGCAAGGTTTAGGCTGACAGGGCTTCCATCCCAGCTGGCTGCTCACTGCAGGCTGCCAGGGCAGGCACCTGGGCTTGCTCAGGGCTGAGGACAGGCCAGTGGGTGCCCCAAGGGCACAGAGGCAGGGGAAGGGCAGCTGGAGGCTGGTGAGAGGCAATGGATGCTGTCCTAACAGACCTTGGCACAAGTACTTCTCCAAAATGATGTTTGGGAACCCCTCCATCCACATTTGAGAGTACTTTAAAAGCGGGGGTTGTCTCCCTGCTCTGGGCACTTGGGAAATGAAGGTTCCTCTGCTCCACCTCCCAGCAGGACACACCTGAGAGCCAGCAAGGCTGAAGGTGGTGGGTTCACAGCGTTTGGCTTTCTCTGGGAGATCTGTGCTGGCAGGATGAGCTCCCTCAGCACCCTGCTTTCTCCTGCTCCACACACAGCACCGAGGCATTTTGTGCCATGGCCAGTGGGATCAGCAGTTGTGGTGGCAGGAGACAATTTCTTCATCACAGCTAAAGTTCTGGACTTGGCTGCAGGTTTGCAAACCAGTCTAGATTTTTGCTGGGACTGCTATCTTTGTGTTCAGCTTCCTTTCTGACACCTTTCTTGCCCACATGTAAGGAAATCATCTGAGAAACCCATCTGTGCCCGAGGGAGCCCCCAGCTGTGCTAGGACACAGCTTTGAGGTATTGCTGGCACTGCACTTTGCTGGCATTGCACTTTCCTTGCCTGCCTCTTCAAGTGCAGTCATGTGAAGCTGTGGCACTGGGGACGAGCACAGGATGATGCCTGCGCTCCGTGAGTTTTGCAAGGTACCCAAAATGAGGCTGCATGTCCATGGAGCCAAGGGCTTGTTGCTGCTCAGGGAAAACAGAGCTTTAGCAGGAAAGGAGCTGGGGGTTCACTCCCATCTACTCTAGGCAATGTCAAAATCCTGGGGAAGCTGGCCCTAGTAGGAGAAGGGGGAACAGAAAACAGGTCACAGCTGGGAGCGGGAGGAGGAGGGAGAGGAGCTGAGCTGATCCTTGGTCACTGTGTTTGTGTCTGCAGGAGGAAGCGACTGCTCCCAGAGGATGGACTGGACAAGGGGCTGAGCCAATCCCCCAGCCAAGTGCTGGGATGGGATGAGGAGCAGAAGGAAAGGTGTGTGATGGGCCCAGGGGCTCTGGATCCGCCAGGGTTCACATCCTGGAAATAGTGAGGATCCCAGAAGTGACCAAAGGGCCACTTTGAGTTCTTCTCACTACACAATTCCCAAATAAAGGCAGGTAAATCCTAATTCAGATGCTGCAGGTTAAAGAATGGGTCATGTCTGGGCCATGGCTCGAGGCCAGGTTGGATGGGGCTTGGAGCAAGCTGCTCTAGTGGAATGTGTCCCTGCCCATGGCAGAGAGGTTGGAATGAGATGAGCTTTAAGGTCCCTCTAACCCAAACCTTTCCAGGTTTCTGTGATCCCGTGAACCTGCCCTGGGGCTTTCCTACACTCCTGAAACACCTGCTGCTCTCCCCACAGGCTACCCGAGCGCATGGGCTCGGCCACGAGCCTGAGCAGTGCTGTCATCAACACCCGGCTCCAGGAGCTGGTGAGGCTCTTCAAGGAGAGGACCGAGAAGGTGAAGGAGAAGCTGATTGACTCTGATATCACCTCAGATGATGAGAGCCCTGCGGCATGTGAGTTCAGCTGGGGCTGGGAGGATTTCCCTGGTGGGTCCCCATCCATGCTGTGGTTTCTGGGAGGCAGCTGTTTTATTAACAGTTTAAAGACCTTTAAAAAAAACTGCAGTAAGATTTTTCTGCCCTTTGAAATAACTGTGTGGCCTCTCCCAGCTCCCACCAAGCCAGCACCTGCAGCAGCACCGCTGCCTGCCCCAGGAGGGGAGCTGGAGGGGGACAAACCTTCGAGGGATGACCATTACTGTGAGATGCTGTGCTGCACATTCAAGCACCAGCCCTGGCTGGACCGCCTGAAAAGCTACAAATTCCCCAGCAGCATCGACCCCCTCACCAGTGAGTGATGGAGCCTCGTGCCTGGGCTGGGGGCAAGCTGGTGGCACTGGGGGAGAGGAGAACTAAGCAAGAAGCAGCTTAGTTTTCACTAAAGCACAGAATTTTGAATTCCTCTGCAAGGCACAGGCTTTCCTAAATATTTCCAGGTGTCAGGAGCATGACTGGGTTTTCTGCTTTCCCTGTGGTGTAGATAGCCTCCCAAAAAATTAAAATCACAAAAGAAGATTCCACTGCCTTGTGGCCACCCCACAGAAGCCCAGCTCTTTCCTTAGTCTTTCATATTCCTCAGTCCTTTGGAAGCTTCTGGGCTCAGGCAGCTGGACACCAGTTCAGCATGGCTGGAGGGGAAAAAGAAAAACAGGGAAGTTGGAGTTGTGGGAGCAGAACAAAAGCCAATACAGTTGAATGAGCAAAGTTAGAAGAAGCTTTCTGATAAAGCGTGGTGTGTTCTGTGACCAGGGGTGGTCACTGTGCTAGAGCCCAGCTGCAATTAAACACCAAGAGACTTCCTGCAGGTTTTCCTGTTTGCTGAGGGCAGGTCAGGGCATGGAAACCCCTCTGTGTAGCAGACTCCTGCACACACAGGACGGATGTGTTCCCAGCTGATGGTGGTGCTGGTCCCTGTGCGCAGATCTGATGTACGTGCTGTGGCTGTTCTTCGTTGTCATGGCCTGGAACTGGAACTGCTGGTTGATCCCTGTCCGCTGGGCTTTCCCCTACCAGACTGCAGCAAACATCCACTACTGGCTGCTGGTGGACTACCTGTGTGACCTCATTTACCTGCTGGACATCCTCATCTTTCAGACCCGGCTGCAGTTCGTGCAGGGAGGAGACATCATCGTGAGTGGCAGGGCACTGCATCCCCCACTGGGGACAGCTGGGGACACCTCCCATCCCCCTGAGGAACACGGGTGCTGCTGGTCTCTGAACTGAGCTCTGAAGATCTCTCCCCATGGCCATCAGGGCTCTGTCCACTCTCAGAGACCACGAGCATCTCTCCTGACAGGGCTGGATAAGCCAGCAGTCTTTTTGTCTGCCCAACACCCCGTTTGTTCTATAAAATCAATACCATCCTACCCAGAAATGGTGTGGTCTGTGGTCCTGTTCCTGGGTAGGGATGCCTGCAGGGTGCAGCTCCATGGGGTGCTCATTGACGGGCCCTGGCACTGCCATGTGGTGCCAACCTTGGGCACGGGTGTAACAAACTCTGGGGTTGATTTTCAGGAGCACGCCAGGCAGGATGAATCAGCAATTGCAATCTGAAAACACAGATCACATGCCTGAGATAAGGGATGCCTTTGATTTCATTTCCATATTCAATTACACAAACTGCACCTTGAGGGTACAGTCTGCCCATGGCCATGCAGATGCTCAGACAGGCAGCTTCCTCTTCAAATGCTGATTTCTGTGGTGCTGGCACTGTGATGTGCTTTTCCTGGGATGCAAAATCAGCACAGGATGTCCCAAGGTAGGATGGGAGGATGGCACACAGCCAGGACTTCTCTGTTGCTCTTCCCTTTCCAGGCACAAAGGGAGCATCTCCCCTGTTGTGGTGCAGAGGAGGAAAGCCAGGCATGACCATGTTGGCCCTAGCTTTCCTTTCTCTAAGCCGTAATCAATATTTCTCTCTCTCTCTTTCCTTCCTGTTCCCCACCAGACTGACAAAAAGGCCATGAAAGAAAATTACCTGCGATCACAACGCTTCAAGGTTTGTCAAAATTTTCTTTGTTCATCTGGATCTTTAATCTGCCCTGTGGGATTCACCCCCACCCCAGTGCTCCTGCAGGTCCCCACAGAGGTTTCTCCCTGTGTGGATTTCAGATGGATGTGCTGTGCCTCCTGCCCCTGGATTTCTTCTACTTCAAAGTGGGTGTCAACCCCCTCCTGCGCTTCCCTCGCTGTCTGAAGGTGAGTCAGAGCTCACAAAGTCAGGCAGAACAGCAGCTGCCGTGGACATGGAGGAGCCCTGTGCTGGCTGAG
The DNA here is from genome assembly GCA_013186435.1 of Turdus rufiventris. Lineage (NCBI taxonomy): Eukaryota > Metazoa > Chordata > Aves > Passeriformes > Turdidae > Turdus > Turdus rufiventris. The sequence continues at coordinate 55,284 of PYHW01010768.1, read as the reverse complement.
GTGAGCTATGGCTTGTCAGGCTCACTGATGATGACAGGAGGATTAGAAAATGAAGGGAAGTTTTGTCCCAAAGGCTTTGCAGGGCTCTTGGTCAAACACTTCATTTCAATCCTGAAATACTAACGTTCAACTAGAAGGGCACTTATGGATGGAGAGAAATCTCTCTGTGGCAGTCCATGCTGCAGAGGGGCTGCAGAGGGGTTTTGTGGGGAGGTGATTCTCTCAGCAGAGAACCTGGAACATGCAGCTCTCCTTCTCCTCCCAGTACATGGCTTTCTTTGAGTTCAACAGCCGCCTGGAGGCCATCCTGACCAAGGCATACATCTACAGGTGAGGGGCACTGGGGGAAGGAGGGAACATGCTGTTTGCCACTAGGGAAACATTCTGCTCTTGTTCTGGGTCCCTGATTTATTTCCCTGCTGTGGCTGGGCTGGCTGACATGGACTTGGGCTGATATGATGGGTTAGAGTCCCAAATCTCTCTCCAAGGCATGGGGACAGGGGTGCTGGCAGTGAAGGAGAGCCATCAGCAGATAAACTGCTTTTTCTGGAGCTGCAGGGCTGCAGGAGGCAGCATCAGGGGCGGGATGCTCTGTGATTCCTGCATTGGCAGGACCTGTATGGTCACCACCTCAAGGCTCCTGGTGACACCAGGGGGAACCTGCCATCTTTCTCCAGCAGACATCACCTCCCTTCCTGCTCTCTCCTGGGTTTTTCTGCAGAGTGATTCGGACCACTGCCTACCTACTGTACAGCCTGCATGTCAACTCCTGCCTCTACTACTGGGCCTCAGCCTATGAGGGACTGGGCTCCACCACCTGGGTCTATGATGGGGAAGGAAACAGGTACGAGCCAGAGCTAGGATCTCACATAGCACAGCCTGTTGTGATGAGCTGGAGCAAGAAGGGAGGTGTTGGGATGCAGCTGGATTCATAAAAACCCCTGGAGCAAAGGGTTGGGAGTGCCAGGAGAAGATGTGGAGCCAGGGAGAATGACAAGGATGGAATGTGCAGTAATACACAGCACTGCAAGGTGAGGTGGAAAGTAGTGGCAGGTTGAAGTGGCTGAAAAAGTGGGATCCTGGAGCTGGGAAGCAAAGGAATGCTCCCTGGCCAACCAGGATCAAAGCATGAATCCTGTTTCTGTCTGTGTTGACTGTTGCCAGGTTGGGATGGAGGAGTGACACTGTGTCCTGTGAGATGGGGACAGTGCCAGCCATTCCCCTCACCATGGCAATGCCTGTGTTAAATGTCCCCTGTGCTGTCAGTGATTGATGCTACAACAGAGTCCTTGGCTCACAAGCTGAATGCCCACACCTGTGTTAATGCTGCTGCTAGAGTTATTTTGTATGATACACAAATCTGTGTCCATCTTCAGGTGGAAACAAAACACCCAAGGGAATGCCCAAGACCAGGGAATCAGGAATTCACTTGGCTTCTCCTAAACCCCATTCCAGCAATTTGCTCACAAACATGTTTTTTCCCATGATGATTTCTAAAAGTGTAAATATTGCTGAAAATACGTTATCTAAAAGTGATTATCTAAATCATATATCATATATGAGATCTAAAAGTGAAAATGTTGCTGGTTTATGACAGAGTTGTAAGGAGCAGAAAACAGGAGTAACCAGAGCAGCTGAGCCTCCCAAGAGGAGGTTCCTGGAGGGACCATTGGTTCCCCTGCTCCTGTAGCATCTCCAGAAGCACCTGCAAGTGTGGTGGGGAGTCTGAAGCCCTTCAGTTTTTCCTTTTGTCATCCATAATTTCTCAGCAGGCTCTGGCTTGCCATGGCCAGAGGCTCTGAGTTTGGTGCTGAGGAGTGAACAGAAAAGTCTTCAGAGCTTCCTCCTCTTCTCCTCCCAGCTACATCCGCTGTTACTACTGGGCAGTGAAAACTCTCATCACCATTGGGGGCCTGCCAGACCCCAAGACCCTGTTCGAGATCGTCTTCCAGCTGCTGAACTACTTCACAGGGGTCTTTGCTTTCTCTGTCATGATAGGGCAGGTGAGTTGGAGTCAGGGGAGATTTACAGCCTCAGGTGGGGTTGGTTTTGGAGGGTTTGATCCAAGGTTTGCTTCTCTGGGTTTGTTTTCCCCATGGGAAGACCTGCTCAGCAGTGGTGCAAGACAAAAAGGATTTGGCAGATGCTCTTAGGGCTTGGCTTACATGCTTAACCTGCTGCTAGATAAGTGACAGCAACTTAAATTTCTCCTCCACCTCTTCCATTTAGATGAGAGACGTGGTTGGTGCTGCTACTGCAGGGCAGACTTACTACCGGAGCTGCATGGACAGCACCATTAAATACATGAACTTCTACAAGATCCCCAGAGCTGTTCAGAACCGGGTGAAGACGTGGTACGAGTACACATGGCACTCTCAGGGCATGCTAGGTGAGATCCAGCCCCTCCAAGGCTGAATGCTTGAATCTTCTGTTTTACTGTGGTTGCTCTGCAGAGCTGAAATGTTACTGTCAAATAGCACTACAGTGTGGGGGTGGAGGGTGGCTTATTCTGCTCTTCAGTATAGGGGCTTGTTTGCCCACCTGTAGAGATTACAGACTGCCACTGGGTCACAGCACTTTGGTCCAGCATCCCACTTGCCCTGGAGAGAGTCAATCACTGGCCAGAGTGTCCAGCAGCAAAGCCACCAGCTCACCCTACCTGTAAATCATCAGGCAGCACCAGAACCTGTGTGCCCACCCTCCTGGACAAGAAAAATGGTGACTTGGGCTCAGTGGTCTGTTTATGAGAGCCATCAGGGCAGGGATAATGCAAAGGGTGATTTCACATCACACTTCAGATTTAGACCTGCACGTTTCTGGATGGGCAGAGGCTGGAGGCGACCCTTCTGTGTGAGCTGGGCTGCTTTCCCACTGCCACATAAAGAACACACTCTCAGATCAAGTATTGGAAGCAGCCACTTTTCTGCTTTGTGTCACAGATGAGTCAGAGCTGCTGGTGCAGCTGCCAGACAAGATGAGGCTGGACATTGCCATCGACGTGAACTACAACATCGTGAGCAAAGTGGCCCTTTTCCAGGTACCCCCTGCTCACAGCCCTGGCTGGCACAGCCTGCCCTGCCAGCACAGACTAATGCTGGCATCCTCTGCCTGTGTTTGGGCTCAGGGCTGTGACAGACAGATGATCTTCGACATGCTGAAGCGGCTCAGATCAGTGGTCTACCTGCCCAATGACTACGTGTGCAAGAAGGTAAAATGAGATTCTGGGGAGTCATGGCCAGGCTGTGCAGGGCACTAGGGAAAGCCAGGCCTGGCCCATCATTTTCCACCTCACAGGGAGGGAATTTGGAACAAAAATCTCCTCTGTTGCAGCTGGTCTTGTCCAAAGACTGACCTCTTCTGCTGCAAAGCAGGGGAAAGCTTGTTGGATCTTCGGGATGCTGAGATGAGAGTGCTCAGGAGTGAGCACCACCAAGACATTTTGGGAGCTTGGTCATGGGGATTGCCAGCAAGATGCTGCTTAGGGCATCTATGATGTCCCCCTGTTTCTGGGCATCCCACCCAGGTCCCCTGTTCCCTGCAGGGAGAAATAGGCCGTGAGATGTACATCATCCAGGCGGGACAAGTGCAGGTGCTGGGGGGACCCGACGGCAAATCCGTGCTGGTCACTCTGAAAGCTGGCTCTGTCTTTGGGGAAATCAGGTGAGTGAAGCTTTTTCAGGAAAAGCAGCTTGTGGGTGAGGAGGGTGGGAGGTGGAAGGATCAGCAGCATCCCAATTAATCTTTGTGACTGAGAGCCATGAACACTGGGCAGCGGCTCAGACACAAATTACAGCTTTCCTGCTGTTTTTGTCATCGTGCTGTCTTCTGCCTGGGGAGCTGGTGATGGGAAACCAAGGAATATGGATGGAGAAGTGGGAAAATTGATCAGAAAAGGTGTTTCACAAATAGAGTCTCCCAGTGATTGATCCACCCCTTTAATGGGAATGAAAAGCCCTGTACCAGTTGGTAACACAGCAATACTGCTGCCTCCCCACAGCCCAGCAGACACTAGACTGGTGCAAAATGCAATATTTAACCCTTCAAACCACACATTATTTTATATATAGTACTCCATGCAAGGTTTCCCTTAATCATTATTTAAAAATTGTAAATAAATTCAGTCAGGAGTGAGAATTAAACTCTGAGTCCCCTGAAAGAGAGATGTGTAAAGGAGATGTGTAAAGGAGATGTGACGTTTTGAGCTGTGAGCAGAGGTGTTGATGCCTTGCATTGTCTCACCCAGCTTGCTGGCAGCGGGAGGGGGAAATCGCAGGACAGCAAACGTCGTGGCCCACGGCTTTGCCAACCTTTTTATTTTGGAGAAGAAGGACTTGAACGAGATCTTGGTGCATTACCCGGAGTCTCAGAAGCTGCTGCGTAAGAAAGCCAAGTGCGTGCTGGGCTGATGCTTTTCCACCTGTGGGGGTTTGAAAGCAGCAGAGGCTGGGCTGGGCAGTCTCAGGGGGTTTTGTCTGAGTGTGAAGCCCTGGGAAAGCTCCTCTGCAGATGCTGAGCTCCCCTTGCCGGCGGTGTCTCCGCTCCCGGCTGAGCTGCGGTCCCTCGGCAGAGGGCACCCGGCTCTCGCAGCGAAATTCCCTCTCAAAGAGCGTGGAGATGGGGAGCCAGCATGGCCAAAGTGCCTTCGTTAAAAATCTGTGACAAGATCCGGTTTAGGTTTTAGCATTGCTTAGGTTTGTTATTCTGTCCTCCCTAAGACACATAAAGATCCCTGTCCTTTCAACACTTGGTTTCTCTGCATTATAAAACCCAGCGGATGGGATGTGCTCTGACATCGCCTCTCCCTTTCTGCAGGAAAATGCTGAAAAGCAACAACAAACCCAAAGAAGAGAAAGGAGGCCCCGGAGACCCCCTGATCATCCCCCCCAGAGCTGACACCCCCAAGCTGTTCAAGGCTGCCCTGGCTGCCACGGGCAGGGTGGGGGGCAAGGGGCCCCTGGGGCGGCTGCGCTGGAGGCTGAAGGAGCTCAGGGCCCTGCAGCAGGCACAGGTCAGCACTGCAGCCTGCCTTGGCTGCCCTGGATGCCCACTGTGCTCTCCCCTCCAGCTCTGGAGTGCTCCAGGTGCCGCAAAGGACTGAGCTTGGGATGATGGGGTCTGTCAAGACCCAGCCTGTGCTGAGCCTGAGTCTAATTCCTAGCTAGGCTATAGCCACGGGTTAAAGAATGAATGTCTCCTCCATCCTGCAGAGATATAATTAATCCATGTACTGGCAGGGGCACCCAGCACCCACAGCCCAGCTGATGTTTCAAAACTTTCCCCAGCTGGTTGGGGCAGTGTCCCCACAGCAGGCAGTGCCATCCTGTCACCTCTACATGAACCCCCTTGCTTCTTGTCATGAGAAGCTGAGAAGGAAAATGGTCCTGTCCTTTTATTTTTTTTCCTTTTTTTCTTCCAACAGTCTCACCTAAACTTGTAAAGGAAGTTCTGTCTCCATGCAGACCTTGCTGTTACTATTCTCAGCATAGAACCAGGCACACTTATCACATCTGGATGTGTAGAGGGAGGGCAAAGAGGAGCTGATAGGGAGTGCAGTGGCCTTGTGGCTGGGTAAACACCAGGCTGATGCCAAGCATAGCTGCATTTCTGCAGTCCTTCAGAGGCACAAGAGGCTTCAAACAATGTGGTGTTTAACATTAATCCATAACCAGTTAACAGCAGCAGTGAACAGTGGCACTGTGGGCTCAGAATGAGTGAAAACAAGTCCAGCTGCTGAAGGGTGCATGTATTGGGAACTAACCCCACTAATGGGTGAGCAGGACCCTGCTAAATCCCTCTCCATGGCACATCCATGGGGCAGGCTTCTAAGGCTCCTCTCTAGAGGACAGGGCAGCCTGGGGCTGCTCCCTACAACAGCACTAGTGCCATGTTTGGCCAAGATCACCCCCTCCAGAAGCTTCAGGAGCAAAACAAGAGCTAGTGCAGATGTGAGGAAGCTCTGCTGTGCTCCTCTCTCTGTGTTTCTCAGGACATGCAGGGTATTATCCAGCAGCCCCTCTTGCAGGGAGCATCTCTGGCATCAAGCTACATCCCAATGCTGAGATCTGGGGGGAACCACAGAACACCTGTCCAGATTTGCCATGTTAGGGCTAGTGGGCAAGGATCTGCTAAGGTTGCTTTTGCCTTTTTTACTTTTTATTGCAGGGTTCCAGTGTGAGCCCAACCCCACCAAAATCACCAGTGCACCAGAGATCGCCTGTCACATCCCACAAAGCACAAACCCGCCCGGGAGAAGAAATATCCTCAGAATCTCCTGATCATTCAGTCACCATTCGTGTGATTCCCACAGCAAAAGAAGATGAGGAAATTCTTGCTGCTGAGATTTCAGAGAAAGATGAAAAAAAAGAAGATAAATGAAACAGCAGCAGGTCCCGGGGCAGGCGTAGGAGTCAGGCAAATGCTTGGGCTAGCAGATTTTTGTTGTTAATGATTTCCATGCGGTGACTGTAGGTTTTGCTGTGTGCTGTGGTTAGGATCTGCCTCTGTCTTCTGCCCAGTCCCTCAATCACTGCCGATAAAACCCTCTGCCATTTGACCCAGAACCAAATAAGGTTTCTATGCTCTGCAGATCTATTGAGCACCTTTATTAATTTCCCACTAAATCTCAGGTCAGCCCTCTTGCTTTGAAATCCAGCCTTGTGGAGAGAGAGCTATGGAAAAATTGCTTTTTATGGCTCTGGATGGTTAATGAGTGTTCAGACAAAGCATGAAGAGTTATTCACCTCTGACAGCTGAGTCACCGCTTGGCTAGAAACAACCGAGGAAAAAAAACAACAAGGTTTCTCTGTTGGGCTCAAGGTTGACAGCAGCAGTGGGGAGTGATTCATCCCAAAAGGATGTGGACTGTGCTCACAGGCCAAGCACGGAGCAAATCAAGCTGTCATGAGAATGCCAAGCTCTGTCCCCAAGTGCACAGACTGCAGGATGCTTTGCACCCTGCGTGCTGCCAAGACCACCTTGGCTTTGCCACTGGGAAGAATTCTGGCCAGCTGCCCACCCTCCATTGCTCAGGGTTCTTGTGGAGAGATTTGATGAGCATCTTTCAAGGATAGAGAAGCACAATCTGGAATGAGATGTTCCTGGAGTTCTTCTCCAGCCTTGGGATTTTTCTGTGCTGCCACTGCTGGGAGGGATAAACAGAGAGCAGGAGGGGAGAAGCTGAGTTGGTTCCCAGCTGGGAGGGGAAGGAGAAGTGCAGTAAGTGCTCTCGTTTCCCACACAGTGTTTCAGAGTCAGCTCAGAGCCTGTAACGTGCCAACAAGTGTGCACGAGCATGCAGGTGCTCCCCTGCCCTCAGTGACACCCACATTTCCAAGAGGCAATTTCCAGCCCTTCAGCCACTTCAGGCTGGCTCTTGGCCACATTTCCCGTGGAGACAGAAACCACTCTGGTACTGCTCATCACTGAAGTCCTGCAGTCCCTCTCCCAGCCGTGCTGGGACCAGGTGCTGGAGGGGAAGGCAAACATCTGGTCTGCAGCCAGCTCCAGCTGAAGGCTCGAGGTGTGCCATGTCCTTCCAGCATCACCAGCTCCTTCCTCACCCTCCTCAAAGCCAGCACCAAGCACAGCAAGCTGCTGCTGAGCTGAGAGGTGGTGAGAAGCAGGGCCTGAGATGGTGCTGGATGAGGTTTTGCAGATCCTCCCCAATCTTTTGGCTGTCCATGCACCTCTCCATCGAAAGGAGCCACTTTCCATCCTCCGCAGGAAAAGCTGGGGCAGGTTTTGCTGCAGGGAGCAGCCCTGTCACCATGGCCAAGGGATTTCTCAGGTGTTCAGCAAATGCTGTGAGCAGTGCTGCAGGTTCCACAGGTCTGGCTGTGACACAGCCAGGCTCTTGGTGAAGGGTGGCAGCACTGCTGTCACGCCTTGGGGGATCCCTCTTCCCATCAGCAGCCCGGGGCTGACCTTCACCTCCTTTAGGATCTTCTTTTGTTGCTTTTTTTCCCCCCTCTACTGCAAAGTGTATGGGTTTCTGTGGCAAAAGAAACCCAACCAACCAAACAAACAAAAAATCAGAAAGCCAGAATAGATGTTAGCATTAGTTAACAATGTCTTGCTTTCTTTATAAACAAATTTAATGAGCTCTGCTACACTGTAGGAGGGTCTGAAGCCATCACAATTGCAGAGGAGAGTCTGCACTCACCCAAACCTCTCTCTGAATATTTCTCAACCCCAGTCATTTGCGAGTGGTTTCCTGCCAGGTAGAAGACTTTGGTGGGGAGTAAGTATTTATATAATCCAACCAGGAAACGTGCAAAAATCAGACTGGGGCTCTGATTTGCTGCTATGATTTAATATTCTTTAGAAAGAGCATTTAAATAAACAGTGGGCTGTAATTGCTCTCATAATTCACTGTATCTGCAATAAACACCATGTAGATTACCATTCACTTGCTATGGATTTATTTCAACATTACAGCTGTTTTTCAACTTCTTGCTCACTCATGCACTGACAGAGCCAGAAAACCCTCACATGAAGTTTCAGATTTCTTAACAAATATTTGAGACGCTCAGAGGTCACATAATACTGGTAATAGAATTGTAATTTGCCTTTAACCACTAATAGGAAGGGAAAAAATTATTCTTAAATAGCAAAGATTGCTTGAAGATCTTAGTTTTCAACACACAACATGAGATGGTGATGGATACACAACTGGTAATTCTGGAACCATGGGGAGATCTGAAATTATCCTTCTCTGTGATCTGTTTATGGCTTTAGTTCTTTGCAGAGATTATTCTCCAGGTAATAATTAAGGTCAAGGTAGGGCTAGACTTGCAGGCTGGGCTGGGGAGTTGAGCTCAGGCCTGTTTGCTCTGCAGGGCTATTTAGAGATGGCAGAGGACAAAGCCTCTTGTTTTGGGGGTTGCCATGGATTGGCTTTCCTCTGTTGGACTTTTGAATTCCATTCATTTACCAGTTTTGCCGTATTTGCAATGGGCTTCCCTTTCATTGGCTCCAATAAATACCTTGCAGAGGGCACTCATCACTTGGTGTTCCTTCCACTGCCCTTGGAACATTCCTGATGGATTTGGTAACACTCCATGTACCTTTACTGCATTTCTTATTAGCTTTTCCTCATTCCTCTTGATGTCCTTAGTCTCGGGTCGATCTGATATGAGATCCTCTCATAATATTAATGCAGTACTGGGGGAATCTTGATGGGCAGCTGCTTATTGCCATAGAAACCAGGTCTTCTTGCAGTGATATTTTAGCTGTTGTTGCTTTTTAGTGAAATAAGTGGAATAGAGAAATGTTGGAGGAAGAAGCAGAGCTTGTCTTTGGATCATAGGAATGTGGTAGGTTTTGCCTCACTGCCACCAGTAGCATCTTTACTGGAGGCTTTATATACACTGTTTATATATATATATATATAATTTTTTTTTTTTTTTTATATACTGGGGGTGTATTCATATTCCTTGTGGCCTGTGTCTTTCAGAGAGCTGATACTGATTCGATGTTCTGTAGGAAGTTAGAGGAGACAAATGTCTCCCATTAGAAAAATCAGCTGACAGAAGGAATAATAAAACGCACCACAGACATCTGACAGTGGAGGAAGTTATTTTCCCCTGGACAGAAACAGGGCAGGTAGCTTCTCTGTATTTATAGCCAGGGAAATCTTTTAAAAAGATTAAGTGCAATTGCAGGTTAATCACTGATAAGGTTGTAACGAAAGTAAAAGCAAATAAGCAGGTTTGGGGATTAGACTCAGGTCCAGAAAGAAATTGCAGGATAAATGGAAAGCCCAGTTAAATGGTGTTTAATTAGAAAGCTTGAAATAAAATTAAGCACTTCAACCTTGAAACCTGCAGACCTCAACTAGCAGGACACACTCCTAGTTCTGGGGACAGTCTGTAACCCACTTTTTGTGTCTATATATATTTTTTTTTCCTTTGTGTAGCTCTGCTTTGAGCAACTCTTGCATATAGATCTGTCTGAATCCCTTTTACCTTTCCCTAAAATTGAGCTAATACAGTCTGATTTCTCTGCTATTAGCACACAGCTCCTTTTAAGTGCAGTAATGGTCCCACTGGAGTTAGCACCCTGAAAAGATGCCAGACCACCTTTTGGGAAGGGGCCACACAGAGATTCACAAACCTATGGATGCCCATGGCAGCAGCAGCTTAGGCTTTTCCTTTCTCATTCTTTGCTCCTTTACCTGTTCTCGTTTTCTGGTTTTGGGATGAAACTTGCCCACTTCGGTTCATGCCCTAGGGTGAATGTTTAAGGGTGGTATCAGTGAGATGGGTTTGAAGAACTGAAGCCTAGGAACCTGAGCTCTTTCATGCAGCTTTCCCTGCTTTCAGAAGTCACTTGATGCATGAGAAGAGCTGGAAGTCAAACAGTTAAAGTCTCAAAACTGTTTTCTTGGATAAACTGGAGGAAATCTGAGAAGAAATGTAAACAGCTGGAGAAGTGAGATAAATCAGGTTGTGGGGATGCCAGGGAACACTCCTGCCAGCTCCGGGCTGTGACATCCTGGGGACAGCCAGCATGCCCCACATTGCTTCACAGGGTTTGCAGATGTCATTCTGCAAACCTGAGCTCAGCGGGACGATCACTGCTCCATCCCCAGCTTTATCTGCCAGAAGTGGTGGGGAGGGCTGGCTCTGCCCCCCACACTGCGGGGCTGGGTGAGCATCCAGCGCATCCCGGAGCCTCCCGTCGTGATCTGGATGTGTCCCAGCGTGAGCATCCGTGGAGGGTCCGAATTTCCCCCATGGTGAGCAGCATCACATGAGCTCCCCGTGGTGCTCTGCCTTAGCAATAACCCGAGGAATGAGGAGCAGCCAGCCCGGTTACTCGCTGTAGATAAGAGGCTCTTTTGTGCTGCAGAAATGCCGATATCACGTGCGGGTCCCTCCGCTGCCATGGTTACTGGAGCGGCTGTGGCACCGACAGGGCTTCTGCTCTTCCCTTCTCAGGGTGAACCCCAAAACCCTGCCCTCTGCCCCAAAAAGGAGCCCTGTGCACACCCGGCATCGCGGTCAGCAGAGCTGTGCCCCGCCACCCCGCACTGAGCTCTGGGCTTTGTGAATTCCTCGCTGATAGCCTGGGATAGCAGCGAAAAAATGATAAAATAGTGCTGAGGCTTGGGTGGGCAGAGAGGGGCTGTGCCCCATCTCCTGCTTTTCTGGCATTAGGAACAGCTTGACCTCTTGGCACTCTTGCTTTTTGCACTAATGCTCTTCTCATTAAAGTGCTTTCCTGAACACTAATTAGGGCGGTTTTCCTTTTGTAAATTAGCCTGATACGATCTGTGTGTCTTGGCAGACACCCTCCGAGCAGGAACCCCGGGCTTTGCGTTTGATCGCTGTTTATTTTGCAAATCTCCCCAGTTTCAATGTTCTTAACTGCCTTCTAGAAAGTGCTGGCAGGTGGAGATTAATGGGAAGGAAATGGAGCTTTCCAGCTGGCCTGCCTAGAGAAACAGGAGAGATTTTGGTGCTACAGGGGCCTTCCACTTGCTGTGGGTTAATGGGGTGCTGTGGGCACACAGAAGCTCCTTCCCATCCCATCGTGGCATCCTTGCTTCGTGTGCAATGGAATAACAGGGCTGCAAGGACACTGCCTGAACCAACCTTTTAACAGGCAATATAAAAAAGAAAATCCAATCAACACATTCATTTTCTGCAGTTAAAGCACTTCTTGTGGCCACAGGAAATGTTCAGACCCAAGCAACCCCAAAGCCATCTAAGACTGGATATCTGCAGACAGAGGGAAATCCACCTGTCTGCCACTGCCCCTAAATCAGCAATTTGCTGGGGACCAATGGTGCTCAGGAGGGGATGGACTTTAATCAGCTCTCATTTCTTAATGCACTGGCAGATGGGAGCGGAGGGGACGGCGCAGTCTCCATCTCTGGCCACGGATGGGACAGAGCCACAGGAGATGGGCTGAGAAATTCCGTGGTGAAGGCAGCACTGGCTGCAGGAAGCCATCCTCTGCCTTGGCTTGCTGGGGAGGCTGGAGCGAGGGGAGCATCCCTGGGGAGCCCCACCACCCTGCACCAGCACTGGGACCCTTCTGGGACCAGGCACCATTAGGGACCAACATTGCAGCAGCATTTCCTGGTCCATAATAAGGGAAGAACTGCAGGGAGGCTTCCTCAGAGATCCCTGAGGCTGGGACAGAGTCAACAAAGCCCCTGATGAAAAGACAACGATTTTTCAGAGCTGGTGTGCCAGCCCTGTGGCACCACGTGTGAAAAGCACGGTGAAGGATCCCATCCCAGAGAGCTGCTGCCAGCATCAGCCAGCCCAGCCCACTCCTGGTGTCTGAGAGGGCTTGAGGAGGGCTCCCCACGGACCATTCCCAGAGCTCAGCCCCTTGCCAGGCTGTGCTGAGCCATGCACACTCTGTGGGTGCTGGCAGGACTGTCGGTGCAGGGCTGGAGCTGGGGGAGCAGCAGGAGGAGCAGGATGCAGGCTGTGGAGAGCATCCCTGCCCACAGCAAGGAGTGTGAGCGCCACAGCCTCGAGGGCTGCTCCTGCAGACCCATGGGCACCATCGGGAGACTCACCTGGGGAGGAGGATGCTTCCAGAAAAAGTGCCCTGGACGAGGGTTGGCCTGGATGGTTCCACAGGTGAGAGCAGTGGTGGGGGCTGGGGGCAAGCAGGGTCTGTGGGGTCGGTGTCAAAACCAAGGCTGAGGATGAAAACCAGCACAATGCCTTTGGATTGGGGTTGTTTTCATGAAACATCCCTGGATGTTTGCACACAGGCTCTGTGTTTATTTTGCTGTTGCTTCCTACGGGGGTTAATTCAGCTGCACATTTTGTCTGGTGGGCTGAAGGTGAAGATAATTAAATAGAGATGCCTGGGCCGCAGAGAGCCCTGGTCCCACCTCAGCTGGGACACTGAGCGCCCTGGCCATGCCTTGCTCCCACCTTGTGTACCATCTCCTTCTCCATCTCATCCTTATTGTTTCACCTGACACCTCTCTTGGATTTGCAAACAGATGTGAAAGCCCAGGAAGGTTTACACGACGTTCCCAGCGAGCTGGCAGTTACTCCATGTCAGTCTGCATAAACCCTGCCTGTGCTGCCAGCTTTCCTTAATGCCTCCTGTTTTTCCAGTTGTGAGTGATTGCTGAAGGGATCTCCTGGCACAGAAGGCTCGGGTTCACCCTTCACGTCCCGTTCACCTCTAAGGCACATGCATGGCAATCTGGGTGTGGGTCTGCTCCTCTCCATAAGGAGAAATTAAATCTGCTCACGCGGCGCCGGGCGCAGGCAGCACAGCTGAAGCGTGTGGCTGTTTAATATTCATTGGGCGTAGATGTAAAACTTTTCTGTTCTAAAATAGTCTTGCACAGTGCTGTGCTGCTCCTTTTTCCCTAAACCTTAGCAGGAGGCTGGAATTCAATGTTTCCTTTGCTTGTCTTTCCCATTTTCCCCCAGCTCAGCCAGGAAGTAGGAGACCCTTACTGGGTGTAAAACCTTCTTTGAGGACAGATCCTGGCACTGTGTTTGCAGTTTGTAATTCTATAGTCCGCTGAGAAAGGATCTTTGAAGCACCAACACAGGAACAAGACATTATGCTTTTGTTTTGAAACAGGATGAGCTTCCATGGTAGTTATGCATCTATTTTTGTGTTAATAAGAAAACACCATTTTTCCTGTAAAATTTTGGCAGGTAGATTCATGGATCTCTTTGGTTACTGAGTGCAGTTTTCTTCACTATGTCAATTGCACATTAGAATTAAAAAAAAAAAAAAAAAGAAAAAAAAAAAAAGATAATCTGGTCCCAGTTAGGTCCATAATAATTAAATAACCGTGAAATATGCTCCAGTAAGTTCAACTAGAAAGACCTCAGCCTTTCTCCTTGGTGAGTGGGAAGCTGTGATAGCATGGGGTGGGCTGGAATGCTCCAGCTCAGTGCAGATAAAAGTGGGGAAGAGCTCACCCAGCAGTGAATGGAGGCAGTGGGAGCATCCCCACGTCGCCAGGGAAATGGGGACTGGATGCAAATGGACACCTGGGCAGGGCTGGGCCCGGGCTGTGGTGAGGGATTGCTGCTGCGGGGCTCTGAGCAGTGCGGTGTGAGCACTGGGATACCATTATCCACGGAAAAATAATGTTTCCATCCCCCTGGTGCCAAAGCATCCCTCACACACCAGCCCTGAGACGTGGAGCGGCTGGACCGTGCCTGTGAGCATCCCCAGGGCACAGAAAGGTGACACGGAGCGACCAAGGACCTGAGAGGCAGCATGCTGAACCCGAGCCACGATGGACTCTCAGTGGGATTTTGCAGGCAGCTGGATATCGAGCAGTCAAAGCCGGTTAGCAGGAAAGCTGTGTAATTCCATCGGTGATTATCCCACCTCTTTTGCATATTCATCCCTTTGTCGGGCGCAGCTCTCGCGATGCAGCCGGGATGCAGCTGAGCCCATCGCTCATCACAATATTTCCCTCTGCATGGCTGCATTTGTTTTATGACCACAGGGCTATTTCCCTCTTCCCTGCAGAGGCTCTCGCTGATTCACCTCTGGCCATGCCTAAATCAACCGGATGTTATTTGTGAGCCCTGCATTCCTCCAGCCCCTGCCCCAGCATAGCACAGCCATTTACTACAGCCCCAAAACTCTATTCCCTAAATTATTCAGAATTACTGCGTTTGCTTCATTTCTCCTCCAAAGACAAGCACATTTTGGAGGGCACTAAAAATAAATGGGTTTGCTGAGAACTGAATCTATTTCTTAAAGAGATGGCTCCCCTCCTTTCTGCCTGTGCAGAGGGAAGCCTGCCACTGCACACCGTGTCACCAGTGTCACCCAGCCAGGGTAACACGCTCAATGGCATTGTGGAGGCTTGGCTTCAAAGAGAAAATGAGCATCAGAAGTAGTAGAAATCTTAAAAGATCCCAATTGCACACCCACTTCAGATATTTCTTTAGTTAAAAAGAATTGCAGAAAGCACCCAAGGTCCTGAGCAGATGGTCCCAAGGATGCCCTGGAAGCACTGGCTGGGGAGTTCTGGTGGGCTCCTTCCAGACCAGGATTTCCTCCTGGCATGCAGCCATCTCACCACTACAGCCAGAATTTTTATTTGCTAGATGAAATGGCCTTGGTGGATTTCACTTGGTGTCAAGCTTCCCCCTCTCTGGGTCTGCTCCAACCAGCACGGGCATTCCCCAGCCAGCAGAGAGGGTTTAGCCTCAGCAAGGACACCTCGTGATTATTCTTAGCCTTGTTTCCAAGAAGTGCTTTATAAGCAGGAGCCAGTGTTGATTAATGCCATGAAACATTAATGACTTAGGAGGTGAGCTGCAGTCCTCCCACAGAGCAGCTCTGCACTCCCCAGCAGCCAGAGAGGCACAAAGACGAGCCCAGCGCTGTTTTGCTTAGGCAAGGCACAGGCATTAAAGCCAAATCCAAGCTGTACCTGAAGCCAGCTGAGAAATATGACAAAGGTAAAAGGTAGGTGAAAGGGAGAAGGAGGCTGAGGTTTGGTTAGATGGTGTGCACTGAGATAAGAAATTCAGAAGAGTGGAAGAGTCACCCACCCAACAGCTGCTGCATCTCACATGGCACTGCCCTGGCTGCCAGCACAGCAGAGGTTTCAACCTGCCTGAATGCAGCAGGTTGAAAAAGGTGTTGCTTTTGCCATTTGCTTGATCTAGAGGGGGTTTGCATGGGGGACACAGGCAGAGCTGAGCCAGGCATGCTGCAGCTCCCAGCCAGACCAGATTCTTGGCTGTGGACAGGCTCTGGGCTGCCCTGGGCTGCCCAAACTCAGCCTAATGGCTCGAGGGGCTTGGCCAAGGTGCTGAGCTGCAGAGACACCACCACCAGCCAAAGCAGCATCCCAGTGTGTTGGATTTTGGCAGCGATCCTTGAAACACCCCTGCCCAGCTCCTGCTCTCCACCCAGTTCCACACAACCCTATCACAAGGATCAGAGCCTCAGGGTTGAATTAATGCAACTTGGGAACTTTAAAATGAGTATTAAATTTCTCAGGAGCATGCTAAGCCTTAATTAAGGCTCCTGTCATTGTGTGAAAAAGCAATGTAGGAATGTAGGAATGCAGGGGGCTCGTTCCTGCTTTGCAAAGCATTTCATGTCAGCTTGGCAAACCATGCCTCAGCAAAGCCGAGAAATCCCCTCACCTCTTCAAGGAGGAGCAAAATTAGGATAATGAGCTGGTTTATAATTAATTGTGCTCTGGGGACACGTTCTCACGCTGTCTGATGCCTCAGATGGGAATTTTCTACAGGGAGCATCCCAGCATACAATAGGTTTCAGGTATCAGGTGAGCTCCCACCCGCATTCCTAGGCCAGGTTATCGGGTTGCTCCAAGGGAGAGTAGGAGGAGTTACATTTTTTTCTGGCATTTGGGGAATTTTTTAGCTCTCTTACAGATATAGGTTAAATATTTGCTCAGGGCAGAACAAACACCCAATACAAAGGGCCTCACTCAGTGATGTGTTTCGATCGCTGGAGCTTCCCTTCATCCAAGTAAAAGGCGAATTAACCTGCCTGACTTCATCGCAGCACAGCAGCGATGCTTTTCAGCTACAGCACGGACCGGGCTAAAAGCAGAGCTAAACCCGAGCCGGGGTCACTGTCCCCGGGCAGTGTCTGGTGCTGTCCCCGCTGGGCAGATGTTTTAGCACTGATGGTCATGGATGTATCGAGCCTCCCCGCTACCTGCTGGGTGCTGGCAGGAGGTGCTGCTGGCCGCCAGCCCTGCTCCTCGTTTCTGTTCCTCTGCCTGCCTGCAAAGCGGCATTTCTAAAAATACCTCCGGCGATGTCGTCAGCCGGTGCTCGCTCAGGTCACGGAGACGTGACAGCCAAGTAAAGGAGGATGGGAGCATCGCTGGGGGACCAGGCTGAGATTATCCCGGCCAGCGTAGGTGAATCCCTGCAGAGAGGGGGGCATGAGCAGGGTACCTGCTGCCTGCACAGGCTCCCGTGTGTGCCTGCAGCCCCCCAGACTGTCCAGCAGCGAGTGGGAATTCCCTGGGATCCACTGTGCTCCCTTGAGCCAAACAGCATTGCAGTACAGGGAAAGGCAGCTGGTACCTGGCCAGCAGCGTGCATGCAGGGTAACCCCACTGCTGGATCCCTGGAGAGCCTGTTCCTGCTGTGCTGGGGCTGCCAGAGAGCCACGCCATCCTTGCCAAAAACAGCCCAGCAGCTGGGAGGGCTGGGTTTTGTAATGCTCACAGGTGACTATTTGAATAGGGCTGTTGGCACAAAACCCTTCCTGCATCTCGGATTTTGCTCCATGCTTATTCATTGAGTTATTCTTCTAAACTGGGGAATTCACACATGTGCCTGCTTAATGTAGACTTACTTGATGTAATTGATACAACTTATGTGCTTTGCATAATTGCAATACCATTAAAAACCTGAAGCATTCAAAAGCCAGGAAATTACTTACCAGTTAATGTAATTTACATAAACATTTATTTTATTCTTTACAGCTCATAAATGAAGTCAGCGATGATATGGCTTTACAGTTGCTATTGGAAAGGGAAAAGTAACTTTCTGTGTGTCAATATTATTCCCAAACCAGCCTCAGGAGCTGCACAGATAATGGGGTACTCATGCAAATTAGGCACTGCTTAGGCCTCCATGGGTAAATATATGTACATATGGATATAGGCACACACACCTATATCCATCCATGCCAGGATCCATGCTGGGAATGCCAATAAACCTCTGATGAAGGGAAAGGAGGCTGGGAGGTTTTCACTGGCTGCAGGGGAGTGGCAAATGCAGTGCAGAGCTGGAGGCAGCTGCCAGGCCAGGATGGCATTGACTTCTGAAGGGCAAGTTTCTGTGCCAGCAGCATGGGGACATGGAGGTGACCCTGCACAGCCCTCTTCCTCTGGCGTGAGTGGCTAGAGCAGCTTGTCCCCTCGCAGCAGTGAGTCCCTGTCACCCTCACCCTCGTGGCTGCCTCGTGACAGTGTCTCATGGAAGTGTCTCTGAGGATGTCCAAGAGAGACAGACCAGGATGAAAGGACAAGGCTGAATCCTGCTCCAAACCTGGCCAAGAGTGAGCAAAAGGCTGGGACTGAGTGCGGAGAGATCGGAGATGGAGGACACATGGTGTGAGGGGAGCACAGCACAGGGCTGGCATCAAACCCTCCTTTCCCAAGGGACAGCCACTCCTGTGTCCCCAAACCTGTGGGTCAGCCTGCCATCAGGATGTGAGCCATCAGCACCCGCTGCCACCACCACGGATGCCAAGTGGAGCTTTGTTGTGGGAAATATCCGGTACTGCCAGTTCATTACCATGAACAAGTCATGAGTGACTTGTGTCACCCTAACCAGCCATTACTGTGAGAGCTGTGTGTGCAATACAGGCAGGCAGATACAAATCACACCCTAAAAATGCATATATATTACATTTAAAGCAGGATTTTCTATTGCCTTTCTGACACCAGGACCTTTGTAGAGGTCTTGGCATGTCAGGCTGTTTTCTCTACGCCTCTGGGTTAGGAAAAGGTTCTTTTTCATGTGATATCTGTGCCCCTGGGCTCGATGAGCCTGGGGTGCCAACTGGCATTGCTGCCAGTGGATGTTTGGGAGCAGTGGGGGTATGCAGAGTGCGAGGAGGGCACAGTTTGGGAAGGCAGGTCCTTGGTGTGTAGGTCATCTGCACCACTGTCCCCATGGTCCTCCAGGGTCACCGTGATGAGCGATGCCAGGAGGGGAGCACAGGTGGGATGCGGTTACACTGTCACTCCCTGAAGAGCACCGGGAGTGGGGTGGGAATGGCAGAGAGTACCCGGGACACACCGGGAGCCCCCAGCGCTATGCCAGGGCAGGCTCAGGGAGCACGGTGGGGACGAACCGCCCTGGGAAAGGCACGGGACACACCGGGGCTCCCCTGTGCTTCCAGGGCTCTGACCAGAGCGGCCGCGGTGTCCCGGGACACACCGGGAGCCCTCCGCAGCCCGGCCGCCCCTCCGGAGCCCCGCGCCCCCGGAGCCGCCGCTGCCCGGTGCGGGAGGGGAGCCCCGCCTCCGCCTCCGCCGCCCGTCGGGGGTTTCACGGGTTTCCGTGGCAACGAGTGCGGGGCGGAGCTCGGCGCTTCCGTTACCGAAGTGCCCGGGAAGGCGGGGACGGGCCGGGACTGGTGTCGGGTGCTCCGCTGCTGCCGCCGCCCCGCGCCCGGTGAGTGGCCCCGCGGGGCGGCACCGGCACCGGCGGCACAGGGGAGCCGGGCTGGACCGGCCCGGGCCGGGGTTCCCTTTGTCTGCGGGCTGGGAGCGCTGGCACGGAGCGCCCGGGGCGCGGCTGGAGCGAGCGCGGTTCCCCGTTAGCCTGCGGCGGGCGGGGCCACCGGGACCGGGACCGGGGCTGCGCCTCCTGCCCGCTGACACCGGCACCGGCACCGGGACCGCCCCGCTGCCCGGAGAACAAGGGACCCCAGGGTGGGCTGGGCGGCTCCGTGTGCTGTTCCCCGCCGAAGCGGCCCCGGTGAGGTGCGGGGAGCGGAGCGGGCGGTGCCGAGCGGAGCGGAGCGGTGTGCGCGGGGAGCGGAGCGGAGCGCTGTGCGCGGTGCAGTGCGGTG
>PYHW01010768.1:0-26127 GCA_013186435.1 Turdus rufiventris | reverse complement strand
TGCTGTTTCCCCAGTACACCCCATCTGTGGGTACTTTCCCCTGCAGTACATCATCAAGACGGTGGAGGTGGAGTCAGCCAAGGCAAAACAAGCCCTGTGCGAGACCCAGTCCCGAAACCAGTACCTGCTGGAGCAGGTGGGGATGCAGAAGCAGGTGCTGAAGGAGATGGAGCAGCAGCTGCAGAACTCCCAGAAGACAGAGGCTCAGCTCCGAGCTCAGGTCTGAGTGCAATAGGTGTAAATCAGAACCCTTCCCATATTCTCTGCCTGTTTGCCAGGTGACCCGGTGTGGCAGCAGGTGGGCACTGTGTCATCCCTCACTTGCTCCTCTCCCAGATCATGATGTACGAGGCTGAGCTGGAGCGAGCCCACGGGCAGATGCTGGAGGAGATGCAGGCGATGGAGGAGGAGAAGAACCACGCCATTGAAGAGGCATTTTCCCGCGCCCAGGTGGAGATGAAGGCAGTGCATGAGAACCTGGCAGGTGAGGGGGGTGCAGGGGGCTCCCAGGGTGCTGCCTGACTGGTGTTGGGGTGTCTTCATCTGCCCCTCACCCTGCCTGGTGCCTGCAGGTGTCCGGACCAACCTGCTGACACTGCAGCCGGCGCTGCGCACCCTCACCCACGACTACAACAGCCTGAAGCGTCAGGTCCGTGACTTCCCCCTGCTGCTCCAGGAGACCCTGCGCAGCGCCAGGGCCGAGGTGAGACCCCCAGGACCACCACCCAGCACCCCTCCATGCGGGATGGAGGTGCTGGAGAGTTGCTGAGCCATTGCTCTCCACTGTCCCCAGATCAGCCAGGCCATCGAGGAGGTGCACAGCACCAACCGGGAGCTGCTGCGCAAGTACCGGCGGGAGCTGCAGCTCCGCAAGAAGTGTCACAACGAGCTGGTGCGGCTCAAAGGTGTGCGGGGCGTGGTGTCCCTAAGGTGGGACAGGAAGGACACAGGAGCATCCCCATAAGGGGGCTGGGTTGGCTGCAGGATGCTTCATCCCCACCGGTGTTTGATGGCTGATTCCCTCTTCTCTCCCCCAAGGAAACATCCGTGTTTTTGGACGAGTCCGCCCCATCACAAAAGAGGATGGGGAGGGCCCTGAGGCAGCCAACGCTGTGACCTTCGATGCTGACGATGACGCTGTCCTGCACCTCCTGCACAAAGGAAAGCAGGTGTCCTTTGAGCTGGATAAAGTCTTCCCCCCACAAGCATCCCAGGAGGAGGTGGGTGCTACCGTTCCACACTGCTGGTGTGAGGGGGGAGGCAGCCACCTTCTCCTCACTCTCCTCTGTCTCCCCCAGGTGTTTCAGGAGGTTCAAGCCCTGGTCACCTCCTGCATTGATGGCTACAATGTCTGTATCTTTGCCTATGGGCAGACAGGGGCAGGAAAAACCTACACAATGGAGGTGAGTTTGCTTGGCTTCATTTCCATCTTCTTCCTCAGTTCCCCACCCTGCAGTGCCCAGTCTCATCACCCAGGCTGGTGGCCAGCTCCGACCTGGTGTGCATCAGTGATGGTCACTGCTGCTCCACAACATCCCCCTGGGCTTTGCTTCTGCTCAGAAACAATACAGAATAAAATGCCAAAGGGTTTTTTTTCCTCATTTTTCACTTCAATCCTTCAGGGGACGGCAGCAAACCCCGGGATCAACCAGCGGGCCCTGCAGCTCCTCTTCTCCGAGGTGCGGGGCAAAGCAGCCGACTGGGACTACACCATCACCGTCAGCGCTGCAGAGATCTACAACGAGGCACTCAGGTACAGCCAGGGGGAAGAAGCTTTTTTGGACATCACCCCGTGCTGCTCTCCCCCACATCACTCCACCCCTGCCTAGGCCTCACATTTTGTCCTAGGGCTCTGGGTGCTGCATTTGGACCTGCAAGGATTTATTTTTAATTTATTTGGTGCACATTTTCCTTCCCATGAGCTCCACTGCTTACACAGGCTCCCAGCTGTGCCATCACTCCCAGCAATGGGGGTATCCCCTTCTCCCCCTGCCCCTGGACACTATATTTAGGAATTTGTAACTGGGAGCTGAAAGCATGAGAAATATTTTCCTTCCTAGTCCAGCCACGGGAGGGGAGGAGCGTGGGAGCACATCCATGAGAATAACCAGGAACAGGGATAGGAGCGTGTCTGAGTTGGGTGAGAGGATGCAATTGAAAGCCAAGAGAGTTGAGGTCTATAACAGGGTTATGTGCAGCTTTCCTGGGAAGAGATGGCTGCTCTGGCAGCGTTGTCATACAGCCCTGAGCCGCAGAACGGATGCCAGCACCCCCTGGGATGGGAATGCTAACGGGTGCCCCTTTGCCCAGGGACTTGCTGGGGAAGGAGCCGCAGGAGAAGCTGGAGATCAAGCTGTGCCCTGATGGCAGCGGGCAGCTCTACGTGCCTGGGCTCACCGAGTTCAGGGTGCAGAGCGTGGAAGACATCAACAAGGTGTGGGGAGATGGGGGCAGGGGGCACAGGAGGGTGGCAGCAGGGGTGCAGTGAACTGGGGAGGGGTCTTTGGTGCGTGACTCCTGGATTTCTGAAGCCATGGGAGCAACAGAGACCAAAATAGGTCCCTGGGTGTGATATGACAGTCACTGTCCCATGGGATGAGCCACAGGGGGTTAAAAATAAAAGCGTGGGGCCCAGAGAGTTCCTGAGGGATTAGTGGGTGCGGCTGTCACCGCAGTGCCCTGCCTGTCACCCCTGCCTTTGGTGCATCACCCAGGCTGAGACCTGACCGAGGTCATTGCCCTGATGGGCCGGACACCCCATGGGGGGCTGATGCTCAGATTACATCCCTGGATCACAGGGGATTTGTGGTGGGATTGGGGCAGGTTGGCCTCACCCCCTCAACTCCCTGGGCTCCCCCAGGTCTTCGAGTTTGGCCACATCAAGCGGGTGACAGAGTGCACCAACCTGAACGAGCACAGCTCTCGCTCCCACGCCCTCCTCATCGTCACCGTCCGCGGCCTCGACCGCAGCACGGGGCTCCGCACCACAGGTGGGTGTCACAGCAAACCCTCGCCGAGGCACCTGGGCTGGGGCATCCCAGGGCTGTGTAGGGCTGGGCGCTGATAGCAGTGAGGTTTGGCTGTGTGTCCTCAGGGAAGCTGAACCTGGTGGACCTGGCGGGCTCGGAGCGGGTCGGGCGGTCGGGTGCGGAGGGCAGCCGGCTCCGCGAGGCGCAGCACATCAACAAGTCCCTGTCGGCCCTGGGCGATGTCATCTACGCCCTGCGCTCCCGCCAGGGCCACGTGCCCTTCCGCAACTCCAAGCTGACCTACCTGCTGCAGGACTCGCTCAGCGGCGACAGCAAGACCCTGATGATGGTGCAGGTAGGGCTGGGCACCCAGTGCCTGTATCCCCACAGGCAGTCAGTGTGATTTCCGAGTCCCTCCTCGCCCCAGTGCTGAGGCAGGTGCTGGGCTGGAATCAAGGGACAGGGCTCACCCGTGGGACATCTTCCAGTCTGCAATCATGGTGCCAGCAGCAGCTCTCTCCCTGTCTCTGCACCCTAGATGAGGCCAAGGAATGGGGAATTAACTCAGAGGTCCAGGATCCTGCCCTGCCTGCCTGCACATGGATGCTATCGCTATGGGCATGATCTCTTCATATATTGTCATCTCCCCATCCCCTCTTTTTCTGGGAGGATTTTGAGCTCTGACAGCTTCTCCCCCTTGCCCTGTGCCCCCACACTCCCAGCTGCTGGCACCTACACTGAGCCCCAGCGGGGGCTGTCTGAGCCCCTGCACCTGCCACAGCTATTCCCAGCTGCTCCTTGCACTGGGGCAATTGGTGACAGGGAATCCAGCTGGATCAGACACTAGCCCAGGCTTGGATGGACGGGGCTAGCCTGGGAGGGGCAGGTTAATAATATCTCACTATCCAGCAGCAGCAGGTTTTCTAGGGGGGAGCCCCTGGGGTGCACAGGCAGCTGCCAGGGTGACTTTGTGCCTGCTCCTCCCTGACACAGGTGTCCCCTGCTGAGAAGAACACCAGCGAGACGCTGTGCTCCCTGAAGTTCGCCGAGAGGGTTCGCTCTGTGGAGCTGGGTCCTGTCTCCCGCAAGGCTGAGCTGAGCTCCTGGACCAGCCAGGAACACCTGGAGGTACTCAAGACACTGCTGGTGCCCTTCCTCCTCACCCTCACCCCAGGAATCCCCCGTTTTGCCCCCACATGTGGTCCCCAGAGCTGCTGGGTGTTCCCCTAGAGCCACCTCCACTGGGGACAATCACCTGGTGGGATGCAGGTTGTCCCCAAAGTGCAGTGTCCAGCCAATGCCACCTTGGCTGTTCCACGCCCTGTTTTGCAGCAGCCCCATGGTGGCCCCTGAGAAGATTTGGACACCACTACCCAGGCATGCACTATCTGCCTGCAAGCCCATCCCCATTCCTTTCCCTCTGGGGCTGGGCTGGGCTGACCCTCAGGCTGTGTCCCCTCTCCTCCCAGGGTGACTCGCCGGGTTCCACAGCACCACCTGGCCGGGGCCACACATCCCCCAGCCCGGGGCAGCTCTCCAGTCGCTCTGCCTCCATCCGCAGGAAGCTCCACACCTCAGGTGGGTGGTGGGACAGCTTGAGAGCCCAGACAGGGTCCCTCTGTCCCAGGAGGCTCCAGCCACCAGCCCATGGCAAAGCCTGCAGGGGAGAGTTAGCAGCTCTGTAGTTAGCTCATTAGCTAATAGCTAATTAGCCATGGTTGGCACTTCCCTAAGAGTGCCCTGGTTTTGAAGGCACTGCTGATGGCACAGGGGGACAAGGGGAGGGCAATGCCACCAGGCTGAACCTCTTTCCCCTTCAATTGCAGCCTGACTTAGGGGCAGCCGTGGCTGCCAGGTGAGTGCCTGCGGCCGGTGCTGGTGGAGGGCTCTGCTTCACCCCGCTTCCCCAGGCAGGGCAGGGCTGCTGGACTGTGCAGGGATGCTCCTGGGAACGCTTGTGGTACCAACTCCTGCTACAGTGCCGCCAGACGGGGCTGGGGCACTGGTGGCTGTGCCCCTGCCTGCTGTAACCTATGGATGTCTCTCCTCAGGGAAGCTGAGGCCAGTCCCCCTGTGATGAGTGCCAGCATCAAACGCACTGCAGGACCCAGCCCCTCACAGTGACACAGAGATGGCTGCTGGAAGACATGAAGGCTTTGGTGCTGGTCCCTTGGCCACCAGGACCCATGACCAGAGGGTGATGGCACGTCTCACCATGAGCAGCATGGGGCCAAGGGTCTCCCAGCAGCCAGTCCCCCACTCAGGGTAGGGGACAGTGGTGCTGGGCCGAGATCTGCCCCCTCAGATGCTCAGTTGTGTGAGTTTTATTTTTGCTGGACAGATGTTTTTAGGCAGAGCAGGGAGCTGCTGGGAGCTGCTCCCTCCAGCTTTGCTTTTACAGTAAAATCTGGCTGGAAGGGGTGCACAGAGCCAGTCCAGCCCCTGGCCCTGCCTCAGGCTGTGGCTACTGCCACAGGGCCAGCCTGGCCCCAGCTCCTGCAAGACTGTGTTTGGGCAGCTGCCCGTTGTCTTTCAGAGCAGCACTTCCTCCATGTTAAGCAACAAAAAATCCCAGCAGCTCCTGTCCCTGCCAGTTTCTCAAGCCCTGTTGTTGCATGAAGGCCCCCGGTGCTGTGCATGAGCCGAGCTGCTGTTCCTCATGGTGCTGGTGCTGCCAGGGTCCCACCCTGCCTGCAGTACATGGCACCAGGGGGGATTCAGCAGTCTCAAATGAAGCTATTGTAAAGTTATTTACAATATTTACAAAGTTATTGTAAAGTTGTCTTGTTAAGAGAGATCACAGTGTGGTCGAGATGAAAGTGTTTGAAATATTTATACCTGTTTACATGGTCTTGGAATGGAAAAGTAGTGGAAAACAAAAAGACCCCAAACCTCCAGCCCAAAAGCCTCTTGGCTTATGTGTGGGGATGGTGGTTGGCAGGGCATGGGAGGGGATGGCACTGCCCTTGGACCTCTCAACATGCACCTGTGGGTCCATTTCCTCCTGCTGCAAACCCTGCTGGATGCACTGATGGCTCTTTCCACCACAGCCCTCTCCTCTTGCGCTTCCACAGCGTGTTTTATTCAAAAACAAAAAAGGGAAAAGTAAATTTAGCCTTTTGTAAGATTAGATGTTTCTATGTATTTTAATAATTTAAAAAATATCCTGTTTTGTAACAAAACTTATTTTAAATAAACTCTTAAAGCCAATTCTCTTGCACTGTGCTGTTCTTGAACCCTGCTTGCGGTGGGGTGGGTGCTTCCTCCCTCCTCCCAGCAGCTCCTGTAGGGCTGGAAAAGCCCATCCTATTCTTCCTTTTGCAGCTGCCCCCGGGGCCAGCCTGGCAGCACAGTACCCACCCATTTTTCAGCTATCAGGCTCCTGCAATAGCCGGACTGCAGTGGTTAAATCCAGTGAGGCCCAATGCCCCATGTCCTGCTCCACCTTGTCCTGCCCCACCTCACATCCCAACAATAGGCTGGTGGCTGGCAGAGCCTTTTCACACCTCATGGGGGTCCAGGCATGGGATTATCACCAGGTACAGCAGGAAGCAGCTGCAGAGCAGGACACACACACTGTGAGTGTCTTGGTGCTCCAAGCAGGCAGCACTCACCGCCAGTCCTGCAGTGGCTCAGTGCCAGGGCCTCTTGCTGTATGAGCTTTGGAGCTGCCTCCTCCAGAGCCAGGAGCAGGGCAGACACTCCTCTTTGTTCCCAAAATTTCACTGTTTGGATGAAGCATCAGCAATGTGGGGACTGGCTTTAGCTTTCCTGATGGCCCCACTCCAGATGGCCCCAGAGGAGCCTTCCAAAGGGCGTCCCTGGCTCAGGAGCAGAGGCACCTTTGCAACTCCGCCCAGATCCGCTGGAGAGTGCGGGAAGGAGATCTGTGTGCACCCAGGGAGAGAAGGACGAGCCCTAAATGATGACAGTGCTCCTTGGGCTGGGAACGACCCAGCAGAGCGAAACCACCCCCGGGATTTCCACAAGCCACCTGGCAAGTGCTGGCTCTCCCGTTGTTCACCACAGCCTCCCAGCAGGAAGGGTGAGAATGGTCAGCTTCCTCTGGGATAGGCAGGGAACAGAGCCCTGCTTTTCCTGGGCACTCCCAGCCAGGAGCCATGCCAAGGTGAAAAGCACTTCAAGAGATTCAGGCATTTAACACAACTTTAAAAAAAATTACAAATATTTTAATAAAATTCATTATAAGTTACAGATTCCTGGAGAACAAGCTCCAGCGTATAAAATGGGAGACAGGCTGGGAAGAGCAGGGAAAGCACCAAGAGGAACCTCTTTCCCCAGAGGAAAGAAGAAAGAGGGACAGAAAGGTTCTGACAGACATTTATTGGGGGAAAAAAAAACCAAAAACCTCTAAGAATGGTCCAGGGGATGTAGAAAGACATAACTCAGTCCATGTCCCTCTGCTCCTCCACCCTTTCAAATCCTCACCCCCAAAGGCAAGCACATACGATGAGTCCTGTTTAAGTCACATATTTTAACAGGTCCAGGTAGACCTCAGATCCAAGGACAGTCTGAAGACACTGATCTTCTGCAGCCCTGGTGCCAGCAGGGATGTCCGAGAGGCCAAGAGAAAGGCTCTTGGTTCAGGTCCTTGAGATGCACTGGCACAGCGGCACAGTGTCCTTGCCCATGTCAGATGAAGCCAAAGGGGCTGGTCCCCCATGGTAGTTGAAGTCCCTTCTGTATGGAAAGGGCATCCACCCCACAGCAGGCATTTGTGGGGCAGTGGCTGCAGTCCTCAGCAGCTGCACAGCAAGAGCGGGGCCCTGGCCCACAGGGCCAAGCGACAAGAACTGACAGCACAAGCGGGAAGGAGGGGTGACAGCAGGCTCAGAGCCCTCCTGCAGGGACAGGCCAGCACACAGAGCAGCCCAGAGCTTGATGCTGAGATGAAGAGCTGAAATGAAGCAGCTTCCCTAGGGGGCTTTGTGGGGCCCTCCACCCCGCCAGGGCCCCTCACACAGCACACACGTCTCTCCACCCGGGTCCTCCATCCACCCCGCAAGGCACCAGGGCTGGGGGGAGACCAGCCAGGCAGGTTCCACTTCCTACCATGCTGGAGAGGGGCAGGGGGAAAAGACGGACGCACGGAGAGATCTGAAATCCAGCCAGACCACGAGCAGGGGGAGCTTGGCCACCTGTATTTGTACATGAGGAGGTGGTGGCTGTTAGTCCAGGACAGCCATGAGGAGAAGCAGTTCCCGAAAGGCACTACCATGGCGGCCGCTGAGCCCAGACTTGTTCTTGACAACGTTGCTGATGTTTTTCAGCTGCTTGTAGCACAACTTGCATTTCTGAAGCCTGGAAAAAAAATGACAGCAGACACAGCATGAATCTTTAGTTGCCTGAGGCGTGGCTGTTCCTGCAGTGCCAGAGAGGCTACTCAAGCAGGAGAGAAAAGCCCTGAAAACAGCCTGGAAGAGGCTGAAATATGAGCACAGCTCTGCAAAAACACCAGGCATTCAGCCCACGTCCAGATGAGACAGGAGAATGGCATCCACATAAAGACTCTTTCACCCCTCTTCCCTCTTTGGCAGTACAGTCCAGGGAAAAAGCAGGTGCTGTTTTCCAAAAGCCAATTTCCACAGAGGAGCTATCCTGTGAATGAACTCAAAACCCAGGGCCTGGCTACCAAATCATGTTTCTTGTGAGGCAGAGAGGAAAGCCACAGGGTGGTTTTATTCCCAATACTTTGTTTAGGTATGAGTCAATGCACAGAGGCAAAAGGAAAAGCAGTCCTTGGCCTTTTCCTCTGAGCAGGAGGGATTGGGGTTCGCAGACAAAGGGAGGGCATGTCCAGTCTGGTATCTGAGCCCTGATGACAAGGACAAAGCTCACCCAAGAGAAAGGCTGGTCCCAGGAGGGATCAAGTGGAAGCATGTGCCTCACCTTTCCTCTCTGCTGATGTCCACTCCAACAGAAGGTGGTGCAGCGAGGATATCTGTGATGAGTGGCAGGAATCTCTGGAGAATGAGTTTCAGGGATGTGCAGCCAGTCTGCACGTAACTGAAAAACAGAGAATTGGGTTCCACTTCAATATCATTCCTGTCCCCCAGAACAAGCCCTCAAACAATTCTACTCCACCACCTGTAACCAGGAAGGAGAGCAACAGCCAAGTACCAACAACACATCTGAGTTCCAAAGCTTTCACAAAGAGAGCCTGTTCCAAAGGTCCTGGCACATACCCACCCAAGTGGGACCTCTCTGCTCAAGGGCAGAGATGTTCTGCCAACGGAACCTGGCAGAAACCTCTCTCCCAGAAGAAAGGAAGAACAGAAACTCCATCTTAAGAGAGGTTGCAATTTTTTACCCCTGAAGATGAGTCCCCAGGATGTTGCAGGACTTCATTCCCCTTGTCCCAAGCTGACAGCTTCACTCCCAGCAGTGTGCAAAGCCTATTTGTTTTACATGACCCCTCCTGGCTGCCAGAGCTGTCTCAAATCCAACACACCTCAAACAATCCCACTATCCTGCTCTTCCTACCCATGCATACTTTCTGTATCTTTTCCCATACACACTGGCAACTCCATCATTCTTTTTCAGGTGTCATATCAGCATGATACTGTGTCTGCAGTGATTTCTCAGGATTCTCCTTCAGGTACAAAATACACAGCACAGCTCCCCTATCACTACCTACACCCAGTCCCCCAAGCACACCATGCTCTTGAGGCCTCACCTTTCATATTTACTTTGGAGTAGTTTTTCTATCTGTGGCAGGACTATAGTACACAAATCCAGCTTCCAGAGAGACCTGAAAAGAAAAAGACATATCCTGAGACTGGAGACTGAGGCTTTACAAAGCTGAGCCTACAAAAATAAGACTTCCTGGCAAATGCCCAGACAGACAGAGACACTCAAGTTCACAGAGCAAGTTCACTGACTCCCTCTCGTGAGAGAAAGTGGCAGGTTCAGACATATTTCTTTGACTCTCAGCAGAATCACTTTATGAAATCCCAAGACTTTGATTTTCCTTGGCCCCAAATAACTCCAGCAGTTGCTGTCACTGCAGACTTGAAGATGTGACTACAAGCACATGAATTTCATGCTGCCATAGCCCACTGGACACAGGGCAGGTACATGCAGAGCTCCCAACTCCCAGCCAGAGGCTCTTGCACATCCCAGGACCTGACCCCATCCAGGACTCACGCTTTTTGGTTGACAATATTCAAGAGATCCACGACAACAGACAGATCATTGATTGCCACTGCAGAGTCCAGAGAGTTCTGAGAGAGAAGGGGAAGAAAATGTCAGCTATTGCAGAGGTCAAACTGGTTAGACTAATGCAAATTAATATCTAGTGCTGCTTTTCCAAAACAAGGTAGAGGACACACAAAGTTGTCCAGAGAAGAGAACTGTCTCATGAGAAAGTTTTCCCCATGTTTCTTTCTGACCATTCAGCTGCAGCACTCTGGGGGACAAAAGCTGTGAGACCCTGTGTTTTGTACGAGACAGAATCAGCCCCAGAGAAGCAAAGGGAGCTGTTCAGCTGCCCCCCTCACGAGCCTCATGCTTGCCTTGATGTCACTGGTGCTCCACACGGCGCGCACGGCGTCCAGGTTCTTGTGGCGGCTGGTGAGCACCACACACATGGTCTCGTGTCCTTTCCTGATCTGGGACATGGCCTCCTCATCCACCAGCTCTGTCTGGCTTTGGTTTTTCACAGCCTGGAAGTACAGACACCACTAACAGAGCAGGATGGCACAGAAAGGTGGGAGCATTCTCTGGCCTAGGTGAGAGCCAGTTTTGGTGCAGAGAATGTCAGTGAAAACCTTTTGAAATGGAAATGCTCGATTTGTTCTGATTTCAGTTACTTGTTTCCTGCTTTTTCTACTATGTCAATCACAAACATTTAAAGCTTTGGAACAAAGGTGAATTTAAAGCAAGTTTTCAAAACCAGTATATTTTCATGAAGAAATGTTTTCACATAAACCAAATTTTTTAATGTGAAACACTTGTCTGGGAACTGCAAGTTTTATTACAAAGCATAAATCTTACATAATTCATTAGATTCTCAATTTGCTTTCTGCCCAGGCAATGCTAAAACCACTACTTCCTTTACTGATATTTAGAGTTTGGGATCATCACAATGCTTTTGTCTTCCCTCCTTTTTAGGACAAGGGAATATCCTCCCCAATAGAGACCAAGCAGCCTCCAAGAAGCAAGAGGCAGAGATTCCTGTGAAATTATTATGTGTAATGGCAGACACCAAATTTTTTTATGAACCACTGTTTGGTAAATGGAATAGTTCAGTGACTGTCTCACCCCTTGATCTCTGCTTTGGTAACAGGCTCTTCATGAGCAGAGCTCAACTCTGCTGTATTCAAACCTATCACAGCGGGGCACCCCCCTTCTGATTCCACCCAACACAGACATTGGCTGGAAAACATTGTCCAGAGACACTTACTGGGAGAAAGTCAGAGGCCTTCAGGCCAATGGGCTCATTCCTGGCTGCAGGAATCACTGATGGCTCTGTTCTGGTCAAAGAAGTTGAGGAGCCAATTGGTGGCCTCTGGACTGGATCAGGCTGCAGGAGAAATTGGGATAAAAGCTCTAGCAGGAACAGTCTGGCCCTAGTGTAATGACCTTCATTTCTGACCTGCTTTCTTCTCACAGCAGGGTCCTAACACAGAGGCAGTCTCCAGTTTGCTAGCATAATTTAAGAGGCAATAAAGTGTCTCTCAGGTACACACCAGATGTAATGAAGGTTTGTAAAGAACATGGAGATGTGCCAGGAGAAGTGCCAAGTGCTGTTATTGTTATCTGAAATTAGGGCAATGGGCTGTGGCCAGCCTGAAGGCTAAAAGAGAATTCTAAAGAAGCCAGTAAAACAAATACTGGCCCATCAGCTGCTTGCACTTTTGGCAACAAAACAGCCTCTGTTCAAGCACTTGTAGAAACCTGGCACTTGGTTCTCTGGAGTGTCCCAATTTTGAGATGCAAGAAGCATCACTGCAAGCACAAGGAGCAAACTAAAACAGAGCCTGTCAGAGGCTTGGCCTTGGTTCCACAGCTAAGGCAAGATACTTGGCAGCACAAAGCCTGGAGTTGCACTTTTACTGCCCTTCAGTGAAGGAATCGGCCTGAGCAGAAATCACAAATTCTCCAGCTCTGCACACTGTTCACAGAGGGAGCAGGAACAGCAATTCACAGATCACACAGTACGTACAAGCTCTTGCTTTGGCAACGAGGTCTGGACATCCACAGCTTGGCTGGGCTTGACTGCTTCCTTTGCAGTTCCAGGCTCTACCAAGAGGGAGAAAAGTGGGAAAGCAGAAACACATTGTTACTTTCAAGAATTGAGAGCAAAGGTTCTGTTTAGCTACACTGCAAAGAGTAATTTCTGCCTTAGGCAGCTCTCCCTCTTTTGAGGGCCATTAACCCCATCCCCACCAAGGGGTCATTTCCATACTCACCATCCTCAGGAGGGGCAGGAAAGGGCTCATTTCGAGGAGGAGTTCGGCCTACAGAAAAAAAATTAAATAATAAACAAATGAAGGAGCATCCAAGGCTAAGATAAGTGGTAAGTCAACCTTGGAGCAGAGAAATCTCCAACAATTCCACACATGAGGCAATCAGTGATAAAACAAGCAGAGTTATCTCCTTTGGAACTTGACACTAATGTGGACTTTAGCTAAAAGCTTTCAACCTTCATGGATAAGAGGGACAAAACTGACCCCTGTGGTTCACTGCTGCTGTAGAAGTGTGAGACAAGGCACTGTCACAACAAATGATATTAGGAAAAATCCACCTCCTGTTATGGATTAATATAAGTAAATAAAAATAATTGCTATGAATTCCTCAGAAAGAGTATCTCATTTTTATCATTTGCATAAAATGACACTGCACAATGCCTCCTAAACAAGAGTCTTTGCTTTAACAAAACATGTTGCCTTCTTCAATGAAGACTGCTGATCTTATACATATCAAAATTTGAAGCTAATAAAATTCCCTTAACACTCTATTCAGAAAAGGAAGGCAGCACATTTACAATGAAGCTCTGGATTCTGAGCCAGGCCTCAAATAGACATCAGTGTACCCTAGTAAAGGTGCCACCTTTAAGCCATTCACCAACATGACCTGGGCATCAGTGTCCAAGCACAGGATGTTAAGAAAAAGCTTTTTAAACTCTCCAGTCACAGGTAAAGTCTCTGTTATAGTATGCCAAAGGCCAGTTCTATTGAATCAGTTTAGCACCCTGATCTCAAACCCAAACAATACTCAAAAGCACAATAAACCATGGTACTGACAGATTGCATTCTTGGGCTGGAAGATCTCTTTGTAATCCTCCTGGTTCTGGATCTCAGCCCTTGATTCCTTCTCATCCCGGTCATCTTCACTGCTAGGACTGTGCCTCTCACTCTCTGAGTTGTGCTTCACTCTGCTGTGGAAAAAGAGTTGTTGTCAGGGGAAGCCATATTGTCAGAGAGAGAGCACTGAGTGCCTGGGACATTTTCTTAGAATCTTGAAACCCAACAAGCCAGCAGATTCCCTCACCTCTGTGACTTGCTGCAGCTCGTTGAGGGCCTGTCATAGATGCGGCGAAGGGAGGAGCCTGTGGGGGTAGGTGGCACAAGAGGCTGGTCGTCCCTGATCAATCCATGAGGAATAGAATCTGACTTTGGGACTCTGCTGAGATCCACAACGAAGGAAGAGACTGTGCTTTGTGCAAAGGAAACTCCTATCTGCAGAGGTAAAAGATCAAGATAATTCACCAAGGTGCACACCAGCCCTTGTGAGAACAGGTGTGATGGAGTGACCCTGAGCAACTGTGCTTGAGGACTGCTCAGTTCAGTGCTGCACATTTTTCAACCTGAAGTTGCCAGAGATTTATGAAAGGCTTGGATAAAATTTTTGCCAATCATAGTTTCTAAATACCGGTCAAACTAAGCTCCAGTTCTTTCCTCCAGAAGCCTCTGGGCATGCTGCAAGCCCTGACACAAGTTTACAAGTCTCAAGGCCTGCAAGAAGGCAGCAGGATTTTATCTTGTGTTTCACAGCTGCCTACCCCCACCTCAGGAGCAGTGGCTTACCAGCTGGTTGTTGCTGATAGACAAGTCAGCTACTTTTCCCCAGTTGACCACGACCACATCAAAGCAGCGCTCTGGCTCCCAGCCGTACACGCGCAGCGAATCCTGGAAGCCGCTGTACAAGCAGCAGCCATCCGGGCTGAAGAGCACACACCTGGGAGGAAGGCAGGAGGACAATCAGGCACAGCATTCCCACCTTGCTCAGTCCTTCTGGGTCTCTGACTACACTGAACACCTTCAGCTCTGTTCCTAACAATGAACCTTGCAATGTGGTGTTCACCTGTGCAACTTGGTGGGCCTGTGCAACACCTCCAGCAGCCCAAACTTCTTCCCAGTAAAGTCTCTCTCTGAGGAAAGCCCCCCCTTCACCCCACCTTTAGTCTCTGCCCAGCACATTTCAGTAGGAATTTAATGTACCTGACAGGAGTAGCCTCCTCTTCAATACAGCTCACAACTTGAAACTTCTCCAAGTCCCAGAACCGAACAGTCCTGTACACACAACACAACAAAATTAATTGCTCTATAAATTACAGTAGGATCCAAATTTTAAACAAAACACTAACAATTACAGTAACCCTATCCAGAAGATGCATGAATCCAGACAGAGATACTTAGAGGCCCTGGACACAGACAGGCATTTAGAGCTGACCCAGAGCTAAGAGAACACCCTGCTAGCTGAGCAGGGCTGCCTGCTGTTCACACAGGATGTCATCTGGATTAGTGAGGGCTTGGGGCTACACATTGGGTTCTAGAGTGACAGAAGGAGCCATCAATTTTGGATGAGAAGGGAAGATCTCCATGTTCTGCCCATCACAGATGTCATGTCCTGCTGTCTAGATGTCTGGCTCTTGCAATAGCAGGTTTGAGTTGTGCGAACATTTCTCTTTGCCATGTTCCTACAAGGAAGGCCATCAGGAAATGGAACAGACATACACATTTCCCTTCTTTCTCCCTCCCCTTATGTACCTGTCAGAGCTGCCAGAGGCCAAAAGGTATTCATTGGGATGGAATTCAACAACGTTTACTGGGCCAGTGTGTCCTGTAAACTCAAACATTAACTTCCCAGCAGTCAGATCCCACAGCTGAAAGGAGGAAAGAACAGACACTCTTGAAGAGATTTAATGTTAGAGATTTCCAATACACTTGAGATTTCCTTGTAATGGTAAGCTTCTAATACTTCCCCACTCCATGAACAGACCCAAGTCTATCAAAGAAGGCAATAACCAGGGAAAAAAGGATTTTTGCATTATCTTTTATTTTCCATGTAATTTGTCGCCTAGAAGTTTCTGGTTTTTATTTAGAGACTGAGATAAAATAGCAGTTCCATCTGTCCCCACAGACTGTATCTCAAAAGTAAACAAACAAAAATCTAAAAGCTCTGAATCCCCTATCAATTCCTTCTTCCTGTGTTCTAGTCTCCACTTGGAAATGCAGTGAAATAACTGATCAGTTAATTTCATGTGAAACTGAAAATAAAATCAGTCCTTCATCCCCATTCCTCCATACTCCAAGTGAAACAACTGAAGTCACTACTTCAGTCAATACTTTTCCTTCTCTTGCTCTGCCCAGTCCTAACAGCAATTTTCAGACTGATAATCATATGTCATGTGCATAACACAAACAGAGCCAGAAATTAGTTAGATGAAGCAATGTGCTGTGGACAATTCATTCTACAAGGTTTACTGAGGCCAACATTCAGGTATCACAAGTCCACTACCATCAAAACATTGATTTTTCTGTGCACAGTCTCTCCCAGTGTGTCTGCTGGATAAGGGCATTTCAACCCATTCAGCTTTTCCATGGGTGTTGTGGGCCATCAGACACGATCCCCATAAGAAAACTGATCTCTGCAAAGCCACAGGGCTCAGCCAGCTGCCAGATGAACTAAGGGTATTTATGAGTGAGTGCTGGTAATGCCTGGTAGAAAGACAATCCCAGCATTCCCATGTGCCACAAGCACATAAGGAGGGTGTCACAATAAATTACCTTTACAGTGTGATCATCAGCAGCAGAGGCCACCCATTTCCCATCAGGGCTAAAGCGGAGACACCGAACTGCTTCTGTGTGACCCTGAAATGAGGAAAACAAAAAGTACTTTGGCTTTTGTTTTTCAACCCTGTACATTATAATAAACCAAAACCAATTAAGTGTTTTACAGAGCTCACAGCTTGCAGAACACCTCTACTCAAGGCACTACACCCAGCCACACTAAATGTATGTAATCTCTCTTACCCAGTCATTTATGCCATCAGTTTAAGTATGGTAAACACAGATCTGACTTCACTAATAACAATCAGTTCTAAATTAGATACACATATGCTCAGAGAGAAGTGCTATGCCACTTAGTGTAGTGGTTTTGGTTTCTCTGGTTTCTACATGAAATTAATATACAGCAAGTTCTTAAGGTAGAAAAAGATCCCAATACAGAATTATCTCAGTGCAGTGTTTATACCATTAACAATATAAAGAAACCCTCACTGATGCTGTCCATCCCCCACCGAAGCCATCCATACCATAGCACATGATACCCATTGATATCCCATAATATCCATTTCATATTCCCACACAGCTCACAGAGGCCTGCTGAGGTTTGCCAGGCCACTTCACAAATGGAGCAGATCTTATTTCCATGCTGGAAAACCAGGTAGTTCATTGTACATAATCACATTTAGATTTGCTCCCAAGTCCTCAAAAGAAAGATTTCTCCCCTCTTTGCCTGAAACCTAATGAAACATTTTACCTTGAATGTGAAGATACAGCCTTTTCTTCTTACATCCCAGAGCTACAAGGAAGAAAAGCAAATTATATGTTTAGAGCAGTATGCTGGGAGCTCAAGGGTCCTGTCAGAACAAGAGATCTCTGTGCCACCAAGCTAACAGATAGTGCAGAATGAATGGGCTGCTGAACCCCTGTAGGCCCTAGGGGTATTTTCTAACTCCCCAGGTGAGAATCACTCCTGGAAGGTATCTCTGACTACAGCAGCTCAGTTCTGACAGTCAAACACCAGCCTGAGGAAGTTAATACAATCCACAGCAAGCAGGACATCTGTGCTTGCTGACACCAGGCCTTGGCTGGCTCCTTACTCAGAGCCACATTCCACACCAGAGGAGTCACATTCATGAGCTGACTGTGAAAATACACGCACAGATTTCACAAACACACCTGCCCACACATGGAAATGATGATGTGCAGCATCCACCAACAGCTTGACACAAAACACGTTCTGGTACTCTTCAAAACAAAGACACAGCAAGTAAAGAGGAAAATCTCTAGTGGAAGCTGGGTTTTACCTTAATGTTGG
Organism: Turdus rufiventris; assembly: GCA_013186435.1. Lineage (NCBI taxonomy): Eukaryota > Metazoa > Chordata > Aves > Passeriformes > Turdidae > Turdus > Turdus rufiventris. The sequence goes on along the minus strand of PYHW01010768.1, from coordinate 8,809 downwards.
TGTCCAAAGAGCCAGATGCCACAAAGCTTCCAAAAGGATGGAAATGAAGGCTGCAGATATTCGCTTTGTGACCTGGTAGGGTACGAAGAACTGGGAAAAGGAAAGGCAGAGCAGAGAGGAGGAAGAGAGGGAAAATATTTAATAGCTTATTTCCACCAGACACCATGTGGAAGTGTAGCCATACTATCCCCACCATTTCATATATATTATATATATATTTTATGTATATATACATATATCATGGAAATATACATTATTTTGTGGAAATGCCTCTGACTTTACCCCAGCAATGCAAAGAAACAGCACTAGAAAGCCCATGATAATGAACTTAATGACAGTCCTGTCCCTAGGTACGGATAGAACTCCATTTTCCTTCTGAAAATGAGGCAGCTGACAGGCAGTGCATCTTTCCATTTGCTAAACAGACAGTAAAATGGGCTGGAGGAGGAACAGTTTTAGCCAGGAAGCGAAGTGAAACAGTCTTGACTGCCTGCAGCCTTCACCTTGCAGTTATTGGACAGACCCTTTCCCAGGACTGCACCCCATCCAGGCACCACTTCTTAAGCTCCAATATTCACCCTGGACTCCTTCAATTGCCCCTTGCAAGAACCATCATAAAGACAGGAAATGGATGCTTAGGAAGCAGGAGACAAAGAAACGATCAGTGTTGCAGCAAGTCATCAAATAACACCCCCTGTAATTCTGGAAACCAGAAAGGACCAGTAGAACTGGTACATCATATCTCGGCAAGCAGTGACAAATGCAGAACTCAACTCTAAGAAAAACTGCTCAGATAATAACAAGGGCAATTCCTCTCCCTCATCTGTCATCTGGAACAAGCCAATGATTCCCCTGGCAGAAATTAGCTCTTGAGCCAGAGCTGGGGTGGTGATTGGCACAGACACTGGCTCATAGGTCTTCCAATAAATGCAGCCAGATCAGCTACTCCCCACAGGCAGAGCCAAACTATTCCATAACTGAACTGATTCTAACTGTCTGAATGACAAAAGTGCTTTTCAGTATTGATGCTGCCTGTGGTTTGCCTCCTTAGCCCAGTCAGTGTAAGTCTATTTTCATTACACATTCCTTCTATGAACAAGTAGCAACCAATAAGAAATATTCAATCATTTTCTGGTATTCCTGCTGGAATGCACTCAAGTGATTCATGACAGCTTTGCAAACTCATTCTAGGATTTGAGGAAAATGCAATAAATAAAGCATGACTCAACAGTGGCCTTTAAAGGAGCAGAGCTTGATGAGTTAATAGCTTTTACAGTTTATTAGAAATTAGGTCTATTTATGTAGCCATGCAAGGGCAGGAGAGCTGAAAAACTGCTTGAGGAAAAAAGAAAAGTCAGAACCTAAGAACAAGAAGTCAACAAGCAGAGGATTCTGCATTTATGCAGAACCTAAAAAACTTTAAACTTCCAGTCTGGTTTGGGATCCTTTTATTAAGGTTGACATCTCTAAGCTGAGACTCTGAATACAAATTCTACATGCCTAGTTATCTACACATGCATAGAAACTGATCTGAAATATAGATTTTGACACACTCAGGTTCAAAACATAGAAAGCGGTGCCTCAGATCAGTGTCCTCAATACATGTCCAAATTTCTGCTGAAGCATGAATACACAGCTGTACAGCCTCAGCAGAAGGGCAAAAAAGAGATGCAGATGAAGACAAAAGCAATGCCAGGCTCCTGTTCCTTCTTAAATCAGGAACCTTCTGGGTCAGTACAGGCATTCAATATAAGGATTCCCCAAAAAGTGCGCACGAACAGAAGCAAAAACTCATGGGCACATACCTTTGGCAGCTTCCAGGTCCCAAACTCGAATGGACCCTGACCGGGACCCTGCAACTATGAGCTTCTCATTTGGGTTCACTTGTAGGCTCTCGATGGGGCTTGTGTGGCCTGTCAAGCTCTGCAGAGAAAACCATCAGTCTCAGCCCTGTGTGCTGGCACTGTTCATACTCCAGGGGTGACTCTTTAGCCATGAGCTGGCTGTGCACAGTCCTTTTTCCTCAGCAGCCAGCAGGATGGCAGAGCTCTCTAAAGGCCATCACTGCACCCAGCACTGCACACCTGTCTTCCCACATTATCCCATTTTCTGGGGCACACTGACTAAGTTTTAAAGGATGCATCAACAGAGACACAGGTAGTTAAACATTAGGTGTGGATGCTCAGACAAGGCTGACACATTCTTACATCATAAAAATTATGCTGTGGTAGCACAGTGGCACCGTGTTTGCTCTAAATGGGTCATGTAAGTGTCATGAACCAGTTACAAAATCAAAGCAAGAGCAAAAGCAGGGCTACTTTGAAACCTTCACACAAGCAGGGAGCCATAGGTTGCTGCCAGCAATGGATGTCACAGTGATAGCGTGGTGTAACACTGAAGTACTGACTTGAGGCATAAGGCAGTAATTCATATGTAGGAAGTTCCTTTCATCCTTGAGCACCCAAAAGCTTACAAATTACACCAGCATTTTGAAAAGGCTTATATTTTAGTAAACACAAGAATATTTAAAACGAGCTCTAGAAACAAATTCCACCACTGCAGACTTTCTGCTTGCCTAATAAGCAGTATTCTCTGCTTTAGTCCATCCTCAAATGTCTTTTTAAATAGCTACACTAGCTCTGTGCCTCCCACACACATACAGAGGCTGGGAATGCCAGTTGGAAGCTGCCTGTTCTGATGGAGCTTCCCTAGGAACCCATGTGCAGTTGAAATCCTCTACAAAATCCACAGTTGCAACTGCCATTACTTAGTGAAAACTAGAGTTCACACTTAAACCAAGTCACAACATTACTTGAAGAGTTCCTCTTCTCCCTCTTTCCCAACACAAACATCCATAATCATTATAATACAAACACTAAAAATTAATTTCAGAGGAAAACCCCAAAAATCAAGATTCTTTTGATATACAAGAAAGGCACAAGCAGTTTCAGTCAGTCCCGGCCTCTCAGAAGCAGCAGTTCTCTGTGGCTCCCAGGAAGCACAGAAGAGGTGCAGCTCTGCTACCACAAAAAGGGACAGGGTCAGTCCTTCAACCTTCTTCTCTGGTAAGGCAATAGTCCAGTTTCAAACTGGAGTCATGCCACCACCAAGAGCTTGAAAAGACACTGCTAACTACACTATGCAAAAAGCACAGCTCTGCCAAAGGTGACCTTACATACACTTAATGAACAGAAAAATAAAGTGGACAAATTCTCCTTTTAGCCCTTTTGACCTGACTTTCCTTATTTCTTTCCCACAAGGCTCACACTGGCTAGAGCAACGCCCTCAACACCACAATATTATTGTGTTGTTAATTAAACAAATGACAAGTGCTACACTTGGTTCTATACAACACCCACTCAAAGTGATGCAGGATAGATATCTGTTAAAGAGATATTTATGGTGCTCTTTAGTGATCACTGCTGGGGTAACCCTACCCTTGCTAACACACTGCCAGAGTTACTCCTCCCCAGCCTACAGCAAACTATCGTGGCAATCTTTATGCTGACAGCTAGGGATGGTGGCACAGGGGGAATGCATCCTGCTGGGACTGCAAACCCCAGGCTATAAAACTGGCCCCTGTAGCCTGCACTATAAAACTAGCTGCTCTTGTACAAAATTCTAATTATTTATAGACTGGAAATATAATAAAGCACAATATTTATTATCCGAGTTAAGTACTGGTCCAGCTCAAGCATTCCCACAATGTTTCTAGAGCAGTGGTTTTACCAGGCAACAAATTAATTCTGCACCTATCTTTAGCTTGAATCTGGTTACAGAGCTTTGTGTTGGCAAACTCTACTCAAAAGTCCTACAGGCTCTACCCCAACAATCTTTCCCCTCGTTCTCTACCCTCCAGATCTCAGAATTAACATTCCCATCCCCTAAAAGCTCAAAATAGATCTGTTCTTACCATGATGCAGTTGGGCTTGCTAACTGACCATATGTTGACCCGACAGTCGTCTCCTCCAGTGGCCAGCATCCGGCCTGAGCCTTTTCCCAGGACCACTGAGGATACATTGCTGCTGTGGGCCATGATCTCTTCTGCACAAAACAAAGCAAACACTTATTACAGATCAGTTATAAACATTTTCATCCCATCCCTCCAAAAGCTTTAAAAAAGTATTCTTTCTCCAGAAACACTTCCCAGTTTCCACTGGACAAGCTGCAGCAGCCCACTGTTCAGATAAGAAGTCACATTATTATCTTGCTTTGAACAGTCCTTGGCTCTGCCTGCTGCACTTGAAACATTTGCTGACCAAAGTTTCATGACTCCAGTGCTCACATGGCTGCCAAAAAGCATCTTCTCTCACTTGCAGCAACTCAGGAGCTTTCGAAGATTTGCTCAAGTGCAAAGTGATCACAGAAAGTACTTTACCTGCAATAATGCACAGCAGCCAGAGTCATCTAGTGAAAGGCTCTCTAATCCTGTTCTAGAGAGCAGCAGCAGACAGTCCAACCTGAGAGGAACTGGCAGAGGAGCAGCAGTACAGTTTGTTACCTTACCCAGAAAAAAAGCCAGACTCAGCAGTGGAGAGAGGTGGAGCTCCCTTCCCTGAGCTTTGGCAGAATCTTTGCTACATCCCCACAACATAACACAGGCAAAATAAGCACTGCAGGGCATGCAGTTGTGACAAAGGAGGGTGAAGATCCATCCACATGTGCAGAAAATAACAAATCTGATTGATGCCAAATGACTGTTAAAAACTAGGGATGCTCTGATACTGCAACAACAGAACTCTGTGGAAATCTCATCAAAAAGAAACCAATTTGGGGAAAAAAAATCTGAATTAGCATATTTGCTTAGACATCTCACAGTGGAATTTTAAATTCACTCAAAATTTTGGCAGGGGCTTTTGGCAGATGCATTTACCAATACCTTCATCTTACTATTCTCTTCTTTGAAAGGTCACAGGATATGCATGCCTAATAATTATGAAACTATAAGAATAGTTATGACTCTGTAAAAAGGCTAGGTAGCATCAATTCAGCTCTCATTCAGATTGTTTGGGTAGGAGGAGCAATTTGATCATTTTACATGCAACGTTAATCCAAAAGGATTTTAGATGGCTGCAATAATAATTACAGGTACTTTGATCTCAAATTCTCAGGAGTGCTTTTTTGAAAACAAAACTACGCAACTTTCACTTGGGCTGGAGAAACACCTTTCAAATTACAAAGGTAACTGGGCCATAAATTACATGTGAAGGGCAAATCTGAAAATACACCTGCATTGTGTTGAAAGACCAAACTTCCACATAAAAATGCTAAAACAAAGCCAGTATGGATACACAGACTAGAAGGTAACCAAAAGTACAATTAGCATTACTAGACCAACTCACTAGATGAAACTGCAAGGACAGATGCTAAGCATTGCTGCTGAAAAGAGTGTGTCAGCAGCTCCACTTTTTCCTCTCTTGATTTTCTCCTTAACAATGATACAAGTTTAAAAGTCATTGTGGAAGCATCCAACCCTCTTGGGTGATAAACTGATATCTGCCTTGGGCAGAGAGGTTCATTTGCTCTCCCACAAGTCCTTTAAACACACAAAGTTTTTATTTTATGAAGTTCTTGTCACCAGCTATCACCCACCAGCCCAGTAACACTGAACTCCTAATGAGCATTGCTGAAACATCCCTAACACTCAGAATGCTTCTCCTTCTAAAGAAGATGCTAAGATGGGGCAGAGCCTTGCAAAAATGAAGATCAAGAATCTCTGACCACCTAGGGAGAATAGAGATGGACAGACTTCCAGCTTTTCCAGCAACTGAAGTTTCAGGGATGGGAAGATAACATAGTAAACTGGCTTTCTGCTCAAAAAGATACAAAATTCCTAAATCAGTAATCTCAGATGACTTCACGTCAAGGAAAGCCAGTTTCCAGAGCCCGCTCACTGACTAAAGCAACTGATCACATCCTATTGCTTCTAAGCATTCCTCAACAGCCCCTATGAAACAGCTCATCAGTGACCAGCTAGAAACTGATAGTCAGCAACTGTCTATCACTCCTTCAGAGGAAGAACAATGGACACGAAACCAGCAGATTCTTACTGTGCCTTGCAAAGCCATTTCAAGAGGCTGGGATACACAGGCCCTGCAAAGACCACCTCATTCCTCCTGCAGCAAAGAGCTCAGTGACTGTAAACAAAGTGAGCACCAGTGAAGGACAACCCCACAGAGGCTGAGTCTGGGGCCTTCTCCCAGATACTGGGGGGATGCCCCATCATAACCTGGCTCTCAAGARTAGTTTCTGTTGAATGACAGAATATTCTGAGTTGGAAGAGATCCACAAGGATCATCAAGCCCTACTCCGCTTGTCCTACACAGGACAATCCCCTCCTTTGCCTGAGAGCACTGTCCAAACGCAGGCTTGGTGCTGTAACTACCTCCTTGGGGAGCCTGCTCCTGTGAAGAGCCTTCTCCTGATATTCAACCTAAACATCCCCTGGCACAGCTCCAGATGCTCGCTCAGGTCCTTTCACTGGTCACAGACAGCAGAGATCGGAGCTGTCCCTCCAACACACTCATGAAAAAGCTGCAGCTCGTGATAAGCTCTGCCCTCAGTCTCCTCCAGGCTGAACAAGTCAAGAGACTTCAATCACTCCTTTGCATGGCTTCCTCTCTAGACCCTTCACTATATTCACAGCCCTTCTTTGGATGCTCTCCAAAACCTTTACATCCTCCTTGAACTGCGGAGCCCAAACGTGCCCCCAGGACTCGAGGTGAGGTTGCACCAGGGCAGAGCAGAGCAGGACCATCGCCTTCCTTGATGCACCCCAGGGCACACTGCTGACTCATTTTCAACTTGACATCGACCGGGAATCCTCCATCCCTTTTTGTGGGGCTGCTCTCCAGCCTCTCATTCCTCACTCTCTCCGTACACAGGTGCCCCATCCCTCACTGCCCCGGTTGTTCTCGTACCACAGCAGAGCCGTGTGGGGTTAGACAGGCACTCAGCCCAGCGCTGCAGCAGCTATACAGAAAAAATAAAGACCGTGACGCTTTGAAAACAGCAGTGACAAGGCCAAGCTATTCACTGTGCCGCTAGATTTTCCAACAGGACTTCCAGGAGTCAAAAATTCCAGTCAGCAATGTAGAAAGGGCACCAGATGCAGGGCAGGGATGAGGTGGCTCCCATCCCTCCCCGCTCCCAGCCGGGGCGGCTCCCCCGCCCGGCACTCACGCAGCTTCCATGCCGTCTTCGTGGTGACGGCCACAGCCATGGCTCAGTACGGCGCCTCTCGGGCGGGCAGCGCCTTCCTCCTCCCGGCGAGGCTCCGCTCCGCTAGCGCGTCCTACGGCCAGGCCGCGCACCGGGGCTGCCCCGGCCGTCTTGCGGGCACACACACACGATCACGGCGAGACCCTCCTGAGAGGCGGCGCGGCGGGGGACGAGGCCTCACCGCTGATGAACATCACGGGACGGGAGCGCTGGTCGGGCCGAGGACGATCGCCCGCACGCAGGTGCCAGCGAGGCCCGGCGGGACCGCACCGGGACCCCCCGGCCGCCACCGCCCCACAACCGGCCCTTCACAACAACCCCGCGCCGCGCCGGGCGGTTGCCCGGGCTCCGCGCGCCGCTCGGCCAATAGGAAGCGAGGGCGGGGTGGTCGCCATGGCGACGGCAGCGCGGCCGCCACTCGCAGAGCGGCTTCTTGGCGGAGCCCCGCGGGCGCGGCCAATGAGGAGGCGGCGCTCTGCATGGGGGCCGCCATTTTGCGGGGCCGCCCTGAGGGGCGGGGGCCGGGCTGCTCCTGCCCTGCGGATCCTGCCCTGCGGATGCTGCAGCCTTTCCGGAGCTGCTGGGAGGGCGGCCGGGGTGTTTCACGAGCTTCGTAGCTCCCGGTCCGCCGTGTCCCATTAGGCGGTTCACCGATGTATGGGCACAGCCCCGGTGGGAGCGCGACTCCTGTGAGGCTTCTCTGCCGGACCGCTTGGGCGTGTTTCTCGCTGTCTTTGAAACCGATTACTCAATCAACTGAGAAAAATCATATTAATTTGTCGCTATTCCTTGATAATGACCCAAGAATGCGGGCTGAATTTCAAGGATCATATCCTTCAAGCTCAGGAGCGATGCATGCCGAGAAATCGGGCAGGAATGGCAGGAGACCTTCGTGGATGCCGAGCAGCAGAGAAAAAAAAACCAAAAAAAACACCAGACTGCTGTAGAAAAGAAGACTTTTTTTCTCATGAAGGAAAAAAGCTTTCAAGAAGTGGAAATGAGGATAGGTGGCCTTGGAGGACTTCAGGGAAATCCCCTGGCCAGGGGAATTGCGGCTAAATCTTTAAGGACCATTCAACCCTGCAATGTTCTGATTCTGTAATGCGTTTGCTGATGGTTTGGCAGCTGCTGTGTCCCTAATGCCTGTAAAAGGATTTTTGAATTAATTTATTCTGGTGTCTTCTCTGGTATTGAATTAACACTGATGAGTTCATAACTACAATGTTATATGGGGCAATGTTTTGTCATTACAGAGCTCTAGATGAGGTCAAAGGAATGTTACATTTGTGAACTCACCAGTTCAAAACCTTTGCTTATGCAAAACTGAATTATGAATTAGTTAAAATAATACGTTGGAAAATAATGAGTATTCCCAAATAGTCCCACTCCTGCTGCCAGCAGCTGTGGAGCAGATTTGGAAAAGAAAAGCCCTGAAAGACTGTACATGATGGAGTTTCTTGAGGAGACAATTGATGTAACTGCAGATGGGTCTTAGAACAAAACAGGGAAAAGGTGCAGAATGCTGCAAATTACGTACTTTGGGAAAGACCTTTAATACCATGGAGTCCAGCTGCGACCCCAGCACTGC
>PYHW01010767.1:10610619-10681824 GCA_013186435.1 Turdus rufiventris | reverse complement strand
ATAATTTAAATGTAAGGTTTTTTGTGGACAAATTACTTTTTCTTTTTTCAAACAACAGTAATCTCATTCTGATTTGTGTGTCTAAAAAGTCCAAAAAGACAAATTATCAAACCCATATAATCTTCATAATTGCTATATATTTCAGAATGTTTCTTATTTACTCCACACTAATCCTTTGATATGTGAAACAAAAGAACATGAATCTTTGGACAGTGTCATGAGACTTCAAATATTTGCCATTAGGCAAGAAAGTTGAAGTAAAACTCATAGTTTCTACAAATAATTATGATCTTTTTTTTGGTTTTTTTTTCCGTCTGTGTTAATGTTTCTATAAAACATGCAACAAAGAAAAGAAAAACCTCCACAGACCTAGAAACATTTAGGACTATTTCCCTGATGAAAGCATCGTTATCCCCAAAATTCATTTTTGTATCTCTCGTAGCAATGTGTCTCTTTACATCCTAATTCTATTTAGCAAGCAATATAGTTCACTATAATTGCAACTTTATCAACAACAGCATGTTTTTTTCTCTAAATCTCAAGGCAAATTTTCATTAAATGCTAGCCTGTTATTTCTTTCACAGATATTTGTAAAAACCTGCGATTTTGCTGTCTAATATAATGGCAGCATATTTTTCTTTTCCTTCATGTGGGAAAGGATTTTATTAGGTTTATGGGTTTTTGTTTTATTTAGGTAGAATCTGCACCCCTGAGGTTTCTATTTCATTTGGAATAATGATATAGTTGCACACAAACCTCAGTATTAGCTGACAGACATAAAAACCGTATATCTACCACAGACTCAGCCTCAATCAGTAATTCTGTCACTGATCACTGTATTCTTTGAGTCTAAAAATCAACCCAAGTTTTATATTGAAAATCTCCTAAGGTTTTGTTCAAAGACCTCAAAAGAAAATACATGGAATATTTCTAGATCCCATGAAGAAAAAGCTAACACATGCTCTTGTCAAAAGCTTGACTGCGAGAAACTGGCTGACATTAGATGCAATAGTTCTTTTCAGCTGCTCACTTTTATTCTAGGCTCATTCAGCTTCAGAAGACAACAAATATTTCTGGATTTCTTACAAGAAAAACTATTGTGCTGTTGCCTTTTTCCGAACCTGGAAATGAAACTCGAGATAATTTTAGTAAGGAGATAATATAAAAGGGATCTTCATTTGAAGGCCTTCAGGAGCTGTTATAGAAAAATGTCCACAAAACCCTCCTCCTCACCCCACTCCTCCCCTAGAGGTGAGCACATTTTATAGGTTTTAGAAAATCCACATAATTGATAAAAACACCAATTAGGAGAACAAGTAGTGATCCAATTCCACCCCAGTTCAAGCCTTTCTCTGGAGTCCTCCTTCAGGAATACCAGTACTTTGTCCATGAGAATGTATCTCCAAGAGGCAATTCCCAGGTATCACCTGGGGCTTGGAGCTCTGGAATTTGTTTTGTCTTTCTGTTTAAGGAAAGGTTATGGAAAAATACTGGAAAAACTAGTCACTCATACAACAGACTACAGAGATAAAAATATATGTGTGAAGAATACAGAGAACACATAAAAGAAAAAAAAAAGTGCAAAACCAAATGGCATCAGTGCATCTCGCAGCTCTGGCAGTGAATTATTTATCAGATTTCCCAGTTAGATTTAATTGTCTTTCATTCTTTACCAAAGCACTGTGACTACAAATCCAGACAAACATTTTCCCATTTGTAAGGGTAAACAGAGATTCTACTTTTCTTCTTGGTAATAAGAATCTAATTTAGGAAAGCTTTTGAAGAAAATCTTAATTGAGATCCTGGTGAGGATAAAAAGCAATAAGGCACACAAAAGCTGAAAATGGATTTCAGATACTTCAAAACTGGAGATTTAAAACTCCACATCAGTAGCTACCAATTTGTAGTCTCTCTTGAGAGACTTATAAATATCTTTAGGGAGGTAAGTTTTCCTTATAGTAAACTTCATATTTTACCTTTGCTTGTAGTGAAGAAAGAGGTTCTACTGTTGGATGTCATGTCAGCCTGAACCATATTTAGAAATTCTACTCTGAAAATTTATTTCTGAAAGATCTCCATAGAAGTAGAAAAACAAGGCCTCCTTGTGTTCAAGATACCTGGTAGACTGAAATTTCTTTCAGCAGGTAACAGCTTACTGATGCTTTTCTTTTTCTTTCTCAAACACCTACTATACATGCACACAGACATACATATATAAATACGTGCATACATACATATATGTATGTTGTACATATGAGTATACACACACACACACACATATATATGTATGTATGTATGTATGTATGTATGTATGCATATGAGGTGCCAAACTAACATTCTGGATTTAAAAAGCAGGAAATTATGTAAGTACTCCACCTCTTGACATAATACGTGCTACTACTTTAGGCACTTCTCAGTTGATTTCCAGAGACTGTTAAGTATCTCTACCTCTGTGAATTTAAGATTGAGGATATGTTTCTTTATGAAGTGTATTCTTTTCATAATTGTGCTGTTGTTTTTTCAGAGCCTTCAATTTCAGAACAAAATCTTACTATATTAGTATATGTGCTTATATTTGAGTTCCAGGGTTCTGCCAACAAAGAATAAACACATGCATGAGCCACTCAAAATGCAGATCTCTATAGTTCCATACATTTACTAATCCTGATTTTTAAGTCTGAAAAATCCAGTTCTTTGTGGTTCTCATATGGAGGGAGGTAGCACAGAGTTATGCAATAGGCTTACACCACTGATCCCATGTACAAAATCACAGGACAGCTGGGATGCTGGAATCTTCTAACTTTTCACTCCGTGCTGTTTTCATCTTCATGTTCAGTCATCTCATGCCCTCCTCTCTAACTTTAGGTGTAATCAGAACCCACCCTCCAGCCCTTAAAATACAGCTGTGTAAGGTGATGGACTCGATGACAGACAGCATGTGCACACTCAGTGCTTAGATGGAGGGAAATAAGGCCCAAGGACTTAGAGAAGTGTGTGTTTGTTTGTGTGTGTGTGTGTGTGTGTGTGTGTGTGTGTGTGTGTGTGTTTGTGATTCTTACTGTCTTGAGAAGTCAGCCCACAAAAATCTGATAAAGTTCAACAACTTCAAGAGCAAGGTGCTGCTCCTGGACTGGGGTAATCCCGGACTGGAAGAACTCATTGGGACCAGTCGCATGGACAAGCACTTAGGGGTTCTCGTGGAGGAAGACATGGACATGAGTCAACAGTGTGCACTCACAGCCCAGAAATCCAAACACTTCCTAGGTTACATCAAAAGCAAGGTGGCCAGCAGGTCAAGGGATTCTGCCCCTCCACTCTGCTCTCACAAGACTCTACCTGGAGTGCTGCATCCAGCTCTGGGATACTTAACACAAGAAAGGCATGGTCCTGTTAGATCAGGTCCAGAGGAGGCTGTGAAGATGATCAGAGGGCTGCAACACCTATGCTATGGAGACAGGCTGAAAGAGCGGGGGTTGTTCAGTCTGGAGTTTGGTGAGACCTCATTGAAGCAATTCAGTACCTTAAGGGAGCTTATGAAAAGTGGGAGGGGGAGTGTTCAAGGCCAGGTTGGATGAGGAACATGAGCAATGATTTGGTGAATGGCATCTCTACCCATGGCAGGAGGGCTGGAACTAAATCTTCAGGGTTCCTTCCAATCCTAGCCATTCTATATGATTCTATATGTAAAGTAAGAGCTACCCCTCAAAAAAATTTGGCAGTGCAATGGTCAAACCAAGTAATGTTATAAACCGGGTGTAATCTTCCACTGGCAAGGGTATCTAAATTCCCCAGGAATGTCCCAGCCACTAGACTGTATCATATTGAAGGCAAGGTGAAGGAGAGGATTTGCCTTATGAAGAAAAATTGTGCCTGTTATTTTATGTGAAATATTTTATCTCAATTATATCACCCTGAATGCTCCTGAAGAGGAGGATGAATCATCTGAGATGTTTTATTCTTAAATCTTCTCCGGAAGAAATAAGCCAAAGTGTTGAAAATGTGTCTACACAAGTAGTGTGGAGTTCTCTAGGGCTGAGTTTCTAAGTCATCAACATGTCTTGGACAATTTTCTTTGAACCATCCTTCTTTCAGAGTCAAGAGTATTGATAATCCATAATACTGAGAAATTTGACCCTGTGTTCCTTATTTTTCTAATGGCATAATTATTAGCATATTTTTAAGTATCTGTGCTTTGCTGAGAATATTTTATCTTCTTATATTTTAAGTGTCAAGTATTTGCATAGGGTATAGTCATCAACAAACTAGATATGGGGGAAAATGCTTGCTTTATATAACAGACTAAGGTGAGTTACAGATTTATGCAATACATTTTATCATATAGATATTTATAAAATGGTGCTCTCACCCAGATTTTTGTAGTCTTTACCTTTTGTGAGTTTTCCACCTGTGTAATCTTTATGGTGAGAGTGCATGGTCCACAAAGCCATTGTTAATAAAAAACACAGTGATTTCAAAACTTCTGTTCATCTCAGTTTTCTCAAAAGTCTTTCTTTCTTCATAATCAGAACTATGAGATTCAGATAATTGCAATAAAGTAACTGAGAAAGAGCAATACATTGATTAATGTAAATCCCTGTACTTTGGCTGACTGATAATAGCTGCCTACATGTCAGAGTATGGGAATTTGCATACTATGCGAAATTACTAAGATAGAACTGTTCTGTCATTATGCAAATATAAGTGCAAGAAAATGACTGACTAAGAAATAAGTACACATACTAAGCTGCAAGGGTGAATCAGTCAAAACTGTAACAGCGTTCCTGGATTCTTACTGGCTGAAACATTTCCAATTTTGAAGCAATAGTGCTGGGATAGTTAAAGTATGCAGAAATATAGAATAGGAAAGGGATGAAAAGAGCCTGAAACAGATTTCAGTGACCTTCCTGGGAGATAATTTTCTGTCACCATTCCTATTGGAAAATGAAGATAACATTTGCTCACCTTATAAAGATGCCAGAGTTCTTAAACTAGTAATGAGCTCTGAGACCCTTAAATGAAAGAGATAAGCTGGAAGTCCTAGGTGCTATAACAAAGATTATTAACATTAGGAATGTGCTAAAAATTGCAGTTATTTTATTCATGCTGACATTTAAGTTTTTATCTGAGGAAAACTATATTTTCATGACACTTGGAAATAATAGAATTTGGGCTATGTTTTGAACTTAGACTTCTTAATTCTGGTTATAAATATTATGGTATGGACCAAAGTGTACCATAGAAATGAGAATTTTCTTTTTCTTTACTCATATCATGTTTAAAGCATATTAAATTGTATGTAAAAGTGAACCTTCACTATGTAGTCTAGATACTCTAATTGTAAAGCAGACCCTGCTCATCTCAAATGAAATCATGTGGTAACTATTGCTGTGATGTCAAACCTGTAACATATGATATAAGAATGGGTTCTAGGGAAAGAATAATTGTGTTGACTTCTGTATAAAATTTTCCTGATATTTAAACAAAATTGTCATAGTAGAAATCTGTTGTTTGAGAATGCACCCACAATATTGATCATTAATTAGACCATATGATTCAGTATATATTGGCATCTAGAATGTAGGACTTCAAAGAGTCTCACTCTCTGGGAGATTCTCCCCTCATCTATTTGCTTATTTCAGCAGCAGAACAAATAGCCAAGACCATAAAATCTCCTTGGACACATTAACAAACACTAAAGGAACCAGTTATAGAAAAGTGTGGAGAAACACTATGGTTTCTGCCATTTACATCATTAGCATCCTGTGTTTTCATTCAGACTTGCTTGGTTTTTCTCTATCCACTTTTCAAGACAGCTATCATGATTTCACTTCCAGGTCCTATAAAATATCACAATTAATTTTTCTTTGCTGGAGTTGTTGTCCTATGCCACACTCTACAGGAACTTCTCACACTTTATGTCTGTACAGTCTCGGATTATAAGCTTCATATTGTACAAGGATTTGTTCTTCTGAATAAGAAACATTGAGCTCATCAAGAGGAGAAAGAAAGGAATAGAAATCAAGAGAACCAAATGTTTGTCTATATATCCTATCACCCATGCAATGCCATCGACTGATGCTGTAGCTGCTTTTTGTCAATGCCATGTCTACTGCAGGTCAAAACTGTCAAGTATTTTGCTGTCAACATGGCACTTTACTTTCCTGTTGCTTGTTACTTTCCTAGAGAAAATGACAGACCCAAACAAGGCATTCCTACATACTTCAAAAAGCAGCAACAGAACCTTCCTCTAAAGGCCTTAGTATAAAATTCACATGGTGATGTCAGGGCTTTAAACAGTCTTCTTTTTCAGCTGAAGCAGGTTTTTAGCAGTTGGAAATGATAAGGACATTTAGACTTCAAGGTTTTAGGCTTCAATGATTTTTTCTCATTCTGTGAAAGGAAAAGACATAGCCATATGCATAATGATGAGAGAAACAATCTCTAATAATTTCAGAAAGCAAATGTGTAAGGACATCATGTGAAAGTGAGAATGGCGGTAGATTTCAAGAAAGATTAGAGGATAAAAATGCTGAATATAAGAGGTTTAATTTCTTGTCATATGTCTGTCTTGTCTATGCTGCTGGCCAGGGTAAACTACATGAAATAGAGACCATAAAAAATAGGGCACTTTAATGATTAACCTCTGATTCTGGAGCTTTGAAATAATCAACAATGCAATTACAACATTAAGACACTTGAAAAAAAATTCCTATGCTGACATATCTCTTCACAACTTTTATTTTTCTAAGTTATACTAGAGGTAGGATTATATAAGAAAAAAAATTACATCTTTAAACATTGAAATTCAATGGTATTTTAATGTGAATTCCACTGATAATTGAACCTGAATAACGCAGTCTGAAAATGTGTCAGCTGCAGAAACCTTTAAAGATGTGATTCTGACACGCTGAAGTAAGCCAACTTAATTGTTAAATATTAAATTTTAAACAATATGATGTTTCAGGTTTGCAAGCTTTTCAGTTTTTTTCTTTAAAAAAAATGGTATTGAAGAGATATATCCCTATGAGTATTTTTATAAATATGTATCTGTAATAAGAATATGATAAAAAAATGAATTCTAAATTATCAAAAACAGGGTTGAGATCTAAAACACCTATCTTTCAAATGTTTGCTTCTTTTCTTACTTCTTTTTTTTTGTTTTGTTTTGAGTTTTTGAGGTTTTTTTTTAATTTCAATGTCAACCCTGTTGTCTCCTACCCAATCTTGGATTTGGAAAGCATGGAGAGAGAGAATAAGAAGATGCTGTGTTTTGGGTAAAACCACAACTTTTTTCACATCTATTTGTCACTTCATCTCTTCAAAACACCATTCAATGCATGTTGAATAATGTTAGGGCAGTGAACCATTGAAAGCTTTCCTGCGATGGAGACAGCTTTTCCTAACAGTATATTAGATTCATTCTGACATAAAAAAAGAAAAAACAATTTTATTGTCCTTTAATCTCACATATCATGGTGATACAAAAGTATTTGGGAGAGAGTTGTGACAGGCATATTTCCTTTTTTGATGGCAAGATGAAATAATAACCACACTAATTTAATAAATAATGATACACAGTATTCTGATCTGCATCTCAGTTAACAGCAACACATAGATAGACAACAGGTAATTTTTAGACAAGCAGGTTGAAGATTAGGGAGCTGTACTCAGTCCATAGGTTGAACTAGAGGAAACAGAGAGTAGAAAACAGAGAAATAGTTAGAAAAAATAAAATCAAGGAAATTTCTTTCAGGAGACTGAGCTGGGATAATGGTTAAAGACATGTGAGAGCAGCCTTCTTCGACCCAGCATGGCTGTAAACAGTTTTGAAGCCAGAAACATTCTGTTCCTGACAGCGATGTAACTGGAAAGTTTCTATGCCATATTTTTTAGAGATTCAAGTCAGAGTACAGAAGTGTTCAAATAAGTGCTGATTGAGAGAAAGAGTTGTTTTGTATTAGCACTTTTGTGAAATGAAAGTTTGCCTCACAGGGAAAAATGCAATTGGCATCTTCCATACAAGCAGGACCACTCTTTCTCTGCCATCGTGCTTGCTATTATTGATCATTCTTTAAAGCAAGGAATAGCAATAGCAATCTGATGTCCTACCTTACAACATCTAGGAGACAAACTGACGGCTCAATGAAATTGAAGCTCAATTTAAGCCTATATTCCGGCAGAGACTCGCTGGTTTGACAGTGCATTCCCTTTGCTCCTGCAAAAATGCATGTAAATTTTCACTACTCCAAGTAGCTAGCATATTAAACATAGAATTCAGACTCTTTGGCATTAAACGTCCAACAGGCCAGCAGCCACTTTCTAGAGGATTGTTAAGGAAATTTTCCTGTGTGACTGTCCAGAAGCCACTCTGGCAGTGACACTCACACCACCAGAAATGGGACTGAGGCCCCTTTGCTCCACTGAGCCAAAACCCTACTCAACTCCCTACACACACACACACTCACACAGTCAGACCAGGTTTGCTTACTAGTTCAACCCCAGGTTTCTCATAGCAGAATCTCAGATGTCTTGATCCTTAAAATAATTTGGTCATGATGCAGCAACAGAGTAATAGCTCAGTCTGGGTGTCTCCAAGGAGGGACCCTGGAAAAAAAGAACCCCTAGTTTTTTATCATCTGGCAGTCCAAGTGCATGAAAGTCTGGAGGTGCTTTGCTCACACTGTGTCTTTCAGTGTTCTGTCCCCTGCCTGGGCCACAGGTCCCCATGACCTTTGCTGTGCAAAGGGTCAGTGCCAGGATTTCTAGTATGGATGTCTGTCCAATGGTATTGTCAGAGGGTACTTAAAATTCACCAGCTTCAGGAATTCCTTTCTAAACTAATTTCTGTAGAAATGTTGCTTGAAATATCAGTGCTGCTAGTGTACTTTCCACATTCACTTAAATAATTGTTATTGGAGATGATCACACAAAAGAAATCTTGTGGTCTAGAGATTTGTATTGGATACAAGAGAAATGAGGTGACTACATCAGTCGACAAGAAAAGTTGAAGATGTTGTTTATCTGGGCTTCTGTAAAAACTTTTACATATCTCGCACAACATCTTTTTCTCTAAATTGGAGAGAAATAGATTTGATGCATGGACTGTTAGATGGAAAATAAAGTGGTTGGGTGGTCATGTCCAGAGGGTAGTGGTCAGTGAGTCAGAGTCAGGATGTGTGTCAGTGACAAGTGGTGTCCCTCAGGAATCTGTGTGGAACCAGTGTTTCTCATCTCTTCATTAATTACACAGACAAAGGGATCAAATGCAGCTTCACCAGGCTTTCAGATGACACCAAGCTGAGGGTGCAGTTGACACACCTGAAGGATGGGATGCCATGCAGGGGTTTCTGGACAAGCTTATGAAGTGGGACAATGGGACTCTCCTGGGGTTTAATAAGACTCATTGCCCAAACAGTCAAACGTGTCCTGGGCTGCACTCAAAGCAGCATGAACAGCAGGGGGAAGGAGGGGATTCTGCCCCTCTGCTCTGCTCTAGTGAGACCCCACCTGCAGTCCAGCTCCATGGTACTGAGCATGGGAAGCTAATCGACCTATTGGAGCAAGTCTAGAAAAGGGACACCAAGATGATTAGAGGGCTGGAGCAGTCCTGGCATGAGGAAGAGCAAAGAGAATTGTGTTTGTTTAACCTGGAAAAGGGAAGGCTTTGGGATGGCCTAATTTTAACCTTCCAGTGCATGAAATGAAATAAGAGAAAGACTTTTTACAAAAGCATGTAAAGACAGGATAAGAGGAATGGATTCAAATGGAAAGAGAGCAGCTTTAGATTACATATTCAGAAGAAACTCTTGACTGTGAGGTTGGTGAGGCACTGGAATATGTTACCCAGAGGAGTTGTGGATGTCCCATCCCCGAGAAGTGTTCAAAGCCAGGCTGGATGGGGCTCTTAGCAACCTGGTCTAGAGAAAATTGTCCCTGCCCATGGCAGGAAGATTAGAACTATATGATGTTTAAGGTCCCTTCCAACTTAAACCAATTTGATTTTATGAAATATTTCTAAAGTACCAATTCATATGGTGTTTCATCACTCTTCAGTTACTACTCATCTCATCATGTCCCTAAGAAAGCTCAAGAGAATTTTTAGTAAGTCAAGTAATAACTAAGATTTTTACTAAAGATGGAAGTTTGCTTGGTATCTCTGTGTTTACATTTTAAGATCAAAAGTGGAACAAATATTTTTATGTAGTATTTTTAGGAGGCAATACAAAAAAGTACAATTTTTGCTCCTTTTTTCTTTGATGGAAAGGAAGAAAAAATAAGAATTTCTGAAAATATGGTACTTCTCAATCAAGGAGATATTTATTGCATGCTAGAAAAAAAAACAACCAAACAAAAAACAAAACCTACAATTTACTGCATTTTAAAACCATTGAAATAAAGGTAGAGGATGTAAAATGTTCCCATTTGTTTATGTCAATAAAAAGCTGAAAATCCTAGGAGAATTACCTGAAGAGTCTCTGTCAATTTTAAGAAACTTTATGAAAGAAATTTGTCATCATTTTTGTACTGAGACATCTATTTCATGCTGCACAAAGTCAATTGTCATAAATGGGAATCTGTATGTGAAATCATACCCTCCTGACACTGAGCAAGGTCTGATTTTTTATCTCTTAATCTCCTGCTTTAAAGTAAGTTTTAAAGCTGTGGAATTCAGCTCATTCAACTAACTTGGCCTAATCAAAACTAATTTTATATTTCTATGTAGTCATAACAGAAACAAACAAGACTATGACTTAATTAAATAAATGTCATGGAAGAGATCTGGCATTGCATATTTAATAAAGGTCAAGTTTATAATTGAAATTTATTTGATCATTTTAATAGTTTCAAGGGACTGAAGCAGTCTTCACAATAAGTACAATTTCTACTTAAGAAAGAATAACTGAGGCTTACTGGGGGAGTAGAATCAACTGGCAAATATTACAGACGCTTGCTTTAAGCATTCTATAAAGTTTTTCATGAATTATAGGCTTCACCTGAATACTTTCTGAAAGAAACCCTCATTATATTGTTTCTGTCAGGAAGTGACATTTTTAAAAGTTAAACCTTGCCAGCAGTTTAATTATATTTAATTCATGTAGCAGAGACAATGGAACAGAGCAATGTCTCCTGCTTCCTGCCTTGAAAATGCTCTCCCTCTTCACTGGGATATTCAGAAAAGAGTTCATTTACAGGGCAGAGAGGGAAGCATTAAGTTCTGACTCAAGAAGCAGGTTTCAAGCATTTTTCATGTTCATGCCAAAAGTAAGTGAGGAATATTGATATTGTCTCCTAAGGCCTTGGGAATTAAAAGAGAATTGTATTACAAAACCCTAATGCAAATCAGACTTCATACAGACTACTGTAATTGAGCAATACTATATTACTGCAATTGAAGACATGTCCCACAAATGAATGTAGCACATGAAATACAAATCAATTTTCCATCTCCTCTTAAATCCTAGAAGCTTGAGAGTATTTCAGAAATCAATCTAGGATCAGCCCATTCTCTCTGGAGAGAATTATTTCCTATCAGGGGAACACTGAACTCTAATAGAAGGTGAAAAGGATATAATACTGTCATTCTCCCTGATTTATGGTTTTATCATTAAATAAAACAGACAACAGTGTAGGATTACTGGCATTTCTATATTGACATTTTCAACATGCTACCAGCAGAGGCTTGGCCAGATGGATGCTCAGGTAGCCCTCAGGTGTTTCCTGACCCTGACTAGAAGGAAACTGAATACAGATCTGAGGGGTAGTGTAAGCCTCTGGCTGCATGTGATGCCATTACATTGTCCACAAAATCCTGTGCAAGTTGCCCCTGACCTGATATATTTAGAAAGATGCTGCGTTTTGACTAACAGCCCCTGAGGAAGTGTGTAACTGCAAGCTGCTTTGCAGCCTGTTATATCTGCATGCTCACCCTGTGACTGCTATAAACACCCCACAGGCTGTCCAAACCTGCAGAGCACTAATGGCTTTAAGTGATGGGAATGGCTGCAAATGACAGAGGATGGGTTAAATTGGCTCTTAGAAAGACATTCCTTACTGTGAGCCAGTGAGACCTGGGAACAGGTTTCCCAGAGAAGGTGTGGATTCTCCATGCATGGGAGTGTTCAAGGCCAGGTTAAATAGGGTTTGAGAAACACAGTCTAGTGGAAGGTGTCCCTGCCTGTGGCAGGGTTTGGAGGATCTTTAAGGTCCCTTCTAAACTGAGCCATTCTAGGCGTCTACAATTCTGTGAAAACCATGCTCAAGCTAGTTATGGTCTGTGTCACGCCATGCTTAGAAACTTAGAGGTCCTGTATTCAGGAAAGCAGGTAATTTTTGTATATGAAAACTGTACATGATGCATATAATTTTAACTTTTAAAGGATATGTACTCTGCACAATTTTTCATTCTTATGGGTAATCATCTGGATTTAAAAAGTGGATAGTTCTGAGTAATAAATACAATTTCACCATGTAATATGAAATAAATAAACACATTTATATTTGAAATAAACATAATAATTTTAGGTAATATAAACTGAAGGGTTTTGGATTTATGATAGACATAATTAAGAAATAGAAACAGAAAGAAGATATTAAAATAAAATAACACTGGTACATTTACAAAAATCCCTATTTTCATAGAGTGCTTTACACCTCATTTTAAAGAAACCTGCTGTGATATTTAGGAGCCTAAATTACCCTATATGTGATAGAAGTATTGTTTTCATAATGAAGACAAAGTTCTACAAGGAATTTTTTAATACTAAGAGAAACTAAAGCCAAATATTCAGGTTTTTAATGTAATTTTATGGATAATTCACAAAAATAAAGCAGTAAAGAATTTCATAAATACAGAGAGGGAATATAACAAATCAGAAGATTTAAAATTTATAATAAATAATCCTCAAAAGAACAAAAATTCCATCTGAAGTTGTTTTTTATTTTTTTTTTCCCAAGTTATGCATTGAGGAATAACAGGAGAAAATAAAGTTCTCTTAGCATTTTTACTGTCAATTTGATACCTTTAGCACTACTTAAAAAAAAAAAAAAAACTTTTCTGAAGCTCAGACTGGACTTTG
Source organism: Turdus rufiventris (assembly GCA_013186435.1). Lineage (NCBI taxonomy): Eukaryota > Metazoa > Chordata > Aves > Passeriformes > Turdidae > Turdus > Turdus rufiventris. Next base: position 10,668,748 of record PYHW01010767.1, on the reverse strand, counting down.
ATGATACCAGACTTATACAGGAGATCATAATCCTGCAATGTTTTATGTACAACTCAACAGAAATGCCTAATTATCACTATTGTCTGGGACTAAGACTGAAAAGTTTTTCTGAGTTTGCTCATCATACATAATCAGCTCTGCAATATCATTAAAGTATTTAAAACTGTATTCTTTTAATGTCAAAAAAAGTGATCCTACAATGAAAAAAACAGTACAAATATAAAAAGGTTTTAGAACACACTAAACACTGACACAAAACAATGATATTTTTAGAAAAATCTTATGGCTAAATACAAATAAACATTTTCAGGTATTGCAATGACACAATAAGATCTAAACTGAGTCCAAAGAAAGCTCTAAGAAAAAAAAGTTGCTACAATGATTTTGCATTGTTCATGTATCTAGAACAAAAATTACTTCCCTTCTCTTTTGGTGAATTTTGAGTAAATCACAGAGGGTGTTTTAAGACTCAGGTTTTGACTGGCACTTGAAGTTCCCATCTGGATTGCTGTTGTGGGAAAAAAAAATAACCACCCATATATTTTTTTAAAAAGTAAGCAATCTTTTCCTTACTCTGCAATTCTTTGTGTTTTCTTGGTTGTGCTCCAAAACCTGATAGGCCATAGCTTGCTTTGATATACAAGCTGGGTCCAAGTTGTTAAGTTTTACAAGACATAGACTTGGCAACTCTATCTGCTGTGAATGAAAACATTAAAAAGTGGGCAGGTTTCTTCAGTGATCGTTTGCACCTTCTGTAAACACATTAATAAAGGTAAAATCTGGTTAATAATTTATTATTTCCACAAGGAATAACTTTGTGAACCTAAAGACAGTTCAAAACTTTAACTACACAGTACTGAGTAAAAAATCCATTATGTGGCTCATTTACTGGTATTGATTTGGGCTTGAGACATATTCTCACTCACTCTATTGCACCTCTACTGTATGTTATTTATGCTTATCTATACTTTCTGCTTCTCTGAGTCCCATTCTATTCTCCAAATTTCCTCTGGTTTCAAAGATTAAAATAGGTTTTAATGATGAGTTGAGACTACTATTTATACCTTTCTGGAAGAGCATTTATTCCTGTTGCGTCAATTTGTAAGAAAGGCATAAAACACCCCAAGTTGCTAATATTGAAAACCTGGAATTCTAAGCAGGATGGTGATAACCTGGAATCTTGTAGGAAATTGTAATCCTTGTGGGGATTGTACTTCAAATTTATCTCCATGAGACTTACCATGATGTTAAGTGTCTGGAGTGATGAGGTTTCCTTAAAATGGAGTGTCAATAGCCAATAAAAATATAATGCTCAGAATGCATCAAAAATGGTCTAAGATTTTAAAATTCATGGTTCTCATAGAAACAAGAGCACAAAAAATTATTTCAAAGCACACTATAATCATTCCATTAGCTTTTATCCTATTAATGTTCCACATATGTTAGGCATCTTTCTGTTACTATCTCATGGGTTTCACAGGTCTGTCTGTACAAAAGAATAAAGCAGGGCTACCTTTGAGATGGCCCCACAATTATGGTCTGTGATTGTGCCATGGCTGCAGTCTGTTATGGCTGCTTTCTCAGTCATTGGCATGGCTCTTTACAGCCTTGGCTGCTGTCAGGTGGCTCTGGGCCCAAAGAGAGGTTGGCACAAATAGCACACGAGAAGGACATGCCACAACGGCAGTTTGGATGCTGCCATGGTTTTGGGGAACAAGAGAGCACAGATATGTGAATGTGAGCTAGGCTATGTCATTTTGATCTCAGAGCCAGTGAATAGGTCTGGACATCCTATACACTTAGCCCCAGGGACCAATGAACGATCTCCATCTTCATAGAGGAGAGATCTGATGGCTTCTCAAATGCTGATAAAACCTTTCTTACAGTTTTCTAATTGATTAGTAAAAATAAAACCATCTATGGTTTCATGGGTCTTTTGCAACCTCAATGCCATGTCCTTCTGCTTTTAATGCAACTGTTAGTAGCTACATGTTACAGACCCATAAACTGAAAATAAAATATGATCATAGTTACAATAATGCTATCATGTAAAGATTATTTGGGAAAAAATTATTTTTTCCGTGTATTTTTACAATGCTTTATAATGATTGGAAAAGATAAATGACCAGGCTGCAGCTCTCTAACATGAAAAGTGAATGCATTATTTTAGAGTCCTGATGAAAAGGATAATGGTTGAATCAATAAAAGTCTGAAAATTGATTTAGATTTTTAATAGAGCAGTGGCACTTCTGTCAAAAAGGAATGATATATATTTGTATTAATGGTGCTTTAAAAAGTTATGCTATAATGTAAATTATTCCATTGTGATAAATTCCTGTTTGCCAACTTAGAAAGGAACACTGCTAAAGAGCACACTTTTTCCTTCTTCTTTTAAAGTGAAGATGATATGAACAATTACCACATATGGCAAAAAAAGGGGAAATTCCATTTAATCAAAACCTTTAAGTTTAGAAAACAAGTTATTCTCTGGCAGGGGGAGGGGGATGGAGGGAACAGAAGGTGTGCTGAGAAAAGGCCATACAGAGAATATAGCTCGTGGCCTAGTGCTTATGGCTGTCATCTACTTTGTGGATGGCTGAGGTCCAGACCTGATTATGTAGGAAACATGCAGAACATTTCAATGGATGAGCATATGTTGAACAACTCCCAGAGAGCACCAAATGTTTTAGTGGTTGTTCCCACATAGAGATCAATTCTCCTGCTGTTGTCTAAGAAGTAAAATGCCAATTTGCTGTTGGGTAAGATCAGGTTGATGGCAACATTACTGCTCTGGAATGAAGACACAGAAGATACAATTATTAATTCAAGTCTTTCCTGTCATCAGCCCTGTTTTTGGAGGGGCAGAATTCAGGTCTCTGGTATCACTTAAAAACATATTCGAATACTAAGTATTTAAGTATTATGACAACATTTGTCAAGAGAGTCACTGTGTTCTGTATTTACTTAATTCTGAAACCATGGGTTATTTCAAAGCACAGAAGCACTACTATATATCATAACATATTAGATTATTATGCAACTTAATAGGTTAAAGAGAAGGCCATTATCCTCTTTAACAGTTGAGAAAGGTCTCTTCAGTCTCACGAAGTCCCTTCTCCCATTGTGTAAGGCAGCAAGCCTCCTCTGTCCCCACAGAATGGAAGGATTTCCTCCAAGTTCCCTCCCCAGCCAGGGAGCAGGGCTCGTACAGCACACCATTGCCAGCCCTGCTCAACTTGCTCAGCTGCAGGCTAGCTGGCAGTGGCAGAGCCAGCTGTTTGCTGCATCTGGTGATTAATTCTCATCAGAGATTCAGGGGCATGTCAGGAAACCTTTTCCATTCACTCTACAAACTCAGGTAAACAATTTACTCATAATATTCAAAGGGTGCAGAATTTCAGAGAGAGCAGATGAAGGATCCTTGTGGTTAATAGGACCATAATACCACACTTTTCCCTCACTTGGATATAATTTAATATTATCATTATTTCTACAAGTTTAGCTACAATATTTCTTAAATATCTTGGAGAGCAGTAGTCTTGGAACAGCGTGATCAATGCTTGCATTACATTATTGCAACAGGAATACCGTGTTACAGCATGCAGCTGGGTTGATGGATTACTGCAGTCATTCAATCACTTTCTATCTTTCCTAATGCAACAGACTAAGCTCACACATTAGACTCCAGAAGCTCTTACATTCCACATTTTCATCCCTGTTCTTACACCGTGTAATAGATAATACTTAAATTTCAATTGAAATTTAAAAAAAAAAATTATAAAATCATTGCATCACTCACGATGTAACATACCATGACCCCTACAAGAAAGGGCAGACACTTGATTCTAATTGTAAAGACAAATCTTTCATAGTCAATTGATGGTCCAGTGGTGTGATGCTGTCATTGCTGTGTGGCTTATATTGTTGCTTTTGCCCACATCTAGTGTATTTCTGAGTCCTCCTCAGCTTTGCACAGTAGAAGGAGACAATTCTAGTCAAATAGACCCACATTCTAATCTATACCCATCTTAGTACCCCTTGACTCCAAGTGTCCAAATTTTAATGCTATTTTTCTGAATAACCAGAATTCTGTGTAGCTTTATTATGTATCCTCCACTGCCTCCCATTATTGCTTCCCCTATAGTAGTTTAAATTGTTTCCTAACCGATGTCAAGCCTAAAGATAAGTATACAGTAAAGAAAACGTTTGTATTTTAAGTTATGTGCTTCTACATGCACACAAACACGCTCTCACACACACACATATAAAGCTGTTCTAAAAGCTTTTTTCCACATTTCTCAATGCTGGAATCTTTGTATGAGTAAGAACAGAGGCAGACAGGAGTTTTGTGAAGCTAACAGGTATATTTTGTTACATCTAGGTTCAGATGCATTCCACTATCCTAAAGGAGCTCATCAAGCCTCTTGGTATCAGTGCCTTAAATTATGCTAAAGGCATTCAGTCTGGGGTTGAATCAATCATAGGACTTGCTGGTTGCTGGAGATTATGTACGTTTCTAATTTATAGCCTTAGCAAGCCTTTAATTCTTTCTTTCTCACTACAACAAAACCCTGTTATTCTGTCCTGAACTACTACAGTCCTTTGACCTGTGAACTACCAGATTTTTCTGTCTTTCGTGTCCATTTTAGTGTCATACCTTTGGTCATGTGGCTTTGACGCGCAGAGGAAGAAATTTGCATTCCTGTATCACTTTCTTACAATCGTTTTCACTTGCATGAAACAGCACTTGCTCTTAAAATTCAATATAAATTTATTACAAGAATAATTTCCAGTGATAAGTTTAGAAAATAATAGTCGTAAATCTGAAAGTTTAGGACAGACAATATGGAACTTCTGTCTTAAGAAAGAAAAGTGAACAGTGAACTACACTCTGTGATACTTCCATTCAGCAAAATGTCATATCAGTTTCTTCTGATCACAAAACTTTTATATTATACCTTTTCAAGCTTGGATAAAAAGTACAATTAGCAGAAGGTTTTTCTTATTAAAACTCCCCAATTTTTCTGGTTTGATTTTTTTTAAGTGTGCAAAAGCTTTCCTAATGTATGATCATGCTGTACATACATTATACACCCACGAAATCAATACACTGCATTAGCTTGATATGACTAAACTAATAGCGAGAGGTTAGTGCATCAAGACCTTAATTGTAAACCAACCTTGAGAAGAATATATAATTCGAAAATATTATAGGGTCAATATACTTTTGGCCAAATTAAACAAATATACCAATTAAACAGTGCTTCAGAAAACTGTGCTGTAAAAATAATAAAAAAAAAAAAAAGCCAAACCAATAAAATACTATTTTTTGAGCTCTAGCATCTTCTTGAGCTCTAGCATCTTCTTTTTACTGTGTAAAAATTAGTTAGGAGTAAAAAATAAGTCTTTCCTTACCTCCTCTGTCCCACAGGGCTCCATCTAAAGAAAATGGTTAAATCTTCAGCAGCCAAATATATCTTTTCCTATGGGTGAAATGTTTTATTACGGGAAGTCAAGCCTGAAGAAATGGCAATTAAGGAGGACTTTGAGTTATACTGTGCATTAGTTCTAAAGCAAAATGAAGCCATTTTTTTCCCTTTAGGATCAGTTTCAAGAGGGGGATATCAGTAACAGTAAAAGCTTTTCACAAAGTTGTGATAGCAGTCTTCAGTCAGCCCTTTTCATGTGACCCTTACTCAATGCTCATGTTTAGAAACTACTTCTTGTAGATCTATAAGAAAATGCAACTGACTTAGCCAGGGGTTGTTTTTTTTTTCCTCTGCCATCCTGAATTGCTGACTTTAAACACAAAAGAAATAGTTTCTACATGACTCAGATAAGTTTGTAAAGAAATACCTAGTAATACAATAAAGAAACAGAAAATTTTCAAGCTTCTAAGAAAAAAATACACGGAAAACTGAAGTTGACTTTTCTATCACCTGTGTAGACACAAAGGCAAACTGCAATACTAAGTTTTGAAGGATTAAACTATGTCTTGCTGAGTGAGTTGGCAGAACTGAAATGTGAATTTTGTGTTTCCATATGTACAAAAAAATGAACAAATGGAAGAATGGAAAGGAAATTAATAAATAAAATATACATTTATTATTACTTTTGTGCCAGTGTTGTACCAAGAATCTTTGGAGTTTTTTCCCTGAAAAGTCTAGGGTGATCTTGTCTTAAAAAGTACTATGAAAGTGAAGTCTCTTTAAGAAAATATTTTCAGTTCAATGAGCATTAGTTTCATATATAAATAATTACAGAGCAGTCACATTTATAGTTTCTGTTTATATTTCTTAATGAAAGATATTTTAAACCAAATACCCATCCAGCTTGCAAGGTTCTCTCTTTCCTTGAATGCATTAAAAGACTCTCATTGAACATACAGATAATATGTTCTATTTTTCCTCTCATGTAGGTTGGAATGCACACTAATGCAAACTGTGAGAATTTAAATGAGTTGAATTAATAAAAATTGAATGTTTACTCCATTATTATTGAAGATCATGGTGATTTTTAGCTCTGAGTTATCTTGAATCTACCAAGTTATATGTCGAGTCATCATTATCATTGAAGTCCTGGTTATATTCCAAAAACACTCCTTCATTTTCTCATACATTTGAACTTTTTTTTTCAAATTTAACCCAGAATATTAAAAAAAACCAAAAAAACAAACAAACAAAATAAACCCAAACCTAAACATTTCTGTTAAAAACACAGTTAAGATCTGACTACTGAGATGTCTCTGCCTGAATTAAGGTGCAAAGGAGACCATATGCTGGAATCAATAATATGGATTTTATTTAACAGTAAATGGGACGTAGAGAGATAGAAAGAAGTAGAAAAGAAAGTGGAGAGAGAGATCAAGTAGAAGACAGTCACTACCCATAGATTTAGTGACAATCTGTTTGTCCTTCTTCACCCTGGGCTTCTTGGTGGTGAGGGTCCTGATGTCATTCAAAACTTTTCACTCTTTTTACATTTTACCAAACAAAGGAATTAGTTAATGAACAATTGTTCATTGGTTACACCTTTCTCTAATGGTAATTACTCCCTATGCTTAGTCTTTCTTTTCTTTTGAACCAGTGGTTTCGTGGGTCATTGGGCTGGGAGGTGGTGATTGCAATCTGCCCCCACCAGAACTACATTTTGGCCAGTTAGGGCTGACTTCAGCACAGCTGATGAGCTGACTTTCCTCATGGCCCATAAACTCCTCATTCTTTATGTTCATTTTCCAGCTATGTTAACCTCCCCCTAGGTCTGCCCCTTTATCTTATCTACAGTCCATGCTCCAGGTATGCACAGAGGAATATTGCAGGGCATTCAGTGATCGTTGGTGGTCACGTACGCCATCTGTCCAAAACTTGTGGTGTTCTTTCTTTGTCCATCATCCTATACATGGTAACCTAAGAACTCATAAAGATGACTAGAATTGGGATTTTTTGGCCTGTAGAAGAGGAGGCTCTGGTGTGACCTTATTGTGACCTTTCAGGACATGAGGGGAACCTAGACAAAATCTGAAGAGGGATGGTTTGCAAAGGCATATAGTGCTAGAACTGGGGTAATTGGCTTAAAATTGAAAGAGATTAGGCTTAGATTGGATATTAAAAAGAAGCTCCTTGCTGTGAGGTTGGCAAGGTACTGGAACAGGCTATCCAGAGAAGTTTTGGATGCCCCATCTCTGGAAGTGGTTGAGGCCAGGTTGGCTGGGGATCTGAGCACCCTGACTGGTGTAAGACATGGTGGTTAATGTCAGGGGGGCTGGAACCAGGTGATTTTTAAGGTGCCTTCCAACCCAAACTCTATGATTCTATGAACTTATATGAGTGGCTGTATTTTTATTATCAGAACAGAAACACACAGAATGGTTTTTGTAAACTATTTTACTTTGCTAACAATAAACTAGGTAAAATTTCCTATGGTTTTTAATCAAATTGTGTCATTCTTGTACTCCTTTTTTTTCAATAATTAGTATAATGAATAACAGTATTGGAAATAGCTCATCACCATAGAGAAGAAAACAAAATTTGACTTCTTTGTAACAGTTCACTACACTGTTACATAGCTAGGGTTGTATTGAATAATTCATGTAGTCCTGGTACACTGGTTTGTAAGAGATCATAACAACGGAATAATGGTAGATTAAATCTGTTTAAATAAGGCAAAGGTGTAAATTTGCTCTAAGTTATGCTCTTTCTACTGTTCCAATTACTCCAGAAGGAAGTGTTTTACTATTAGAATAAAAACCCTTCTATTGTGGTTTTGTGGCAAGGTTTTGGTAACAGGGAGGGGGCTATAGAGGTGGCTTCCATGAGAAGACAACAGAAACTGATCCCATGTCAGACAAAACCAGTTGCAGACAGCTCCTAAGAGATCCCGCCATTGGCCAAAATTGTGCCCACAAATGCTAGCTCCTCACTGATACGCTTAAGAATGGGTAAAAATGGTGCTCAGCAATTGTCACAAAGAAGAATGAGAAAAAGTGAAATCAACAGCTCTGGAGAATGTCACAGAAGAAGGAAGGAAGAAGGTGCTCCAGAACTAGACCACAAGTTCCCCTGTAGCCCCTTGGAGAGGAGGGTGGTGAGGCAGGCTGTCCTGCAGCCCATCGAGCTCTGTGGTGGTGCAGAGATCTCTGTGCAGTCCATGGAGGACCCCATCCTGAAGCTGGTGGACATGTCAGGAGGAAGGTGCAGCACGTGGGGAAATCATGCAGGAGCAGATTTTCTGACAGGAGCTGCAGCTCAAAATTCATGCTGGAGCAGTCTGTTCCTGAAGGACTGCGCCCCATGGAAAGGAGCCTCATTGGAACAGTTCATGAAGGACTATATCCTGTGGAAGGGACTGCATGTCACAGCAAAGGAACAGTGTGAGAAGGAAGGAGATGCAGGGAGGAGATATTATGGGCTGATACAGTCCCCATCTCCATCCTCCAGTGCCATTTGAGGGAAAGAGATGCAGAAGTCAGCGGTGAAGGACAAGCTTAACCTGGGAAGAAGAGGAAGAGGAAAGTACTTTTAGTTTGGTTTTTTATTTGTCACCATTTTATGCTGTTATTAATTAGCAGTAGGCTGAATTCTGCCAACTCAAATCTGTTTTGCTTATGAAGCTAATGGATAAGAAATCACCATGTTCTTAGCTTGATTCTAAAGTTCTTTAATCTTATTTTCTCCCTCTGTCCTGTGGAGGAGTATCTTAGTGAGCACCTGGCAGCCAGCCATGGCTAGCCCACAACACTGCAAAAAGAGAATATGATCGATGATTGTTTATATGTAATTACCTGCAAGCTTTCACAGGGCATTTAATTTGGAAAACAAATTATTTTTCTATTAGATGTAGTAAAGGCATTTAAACTTTCTATTCCTCAATATGATTTTTAACAAGACACCCGACAATATATAATAGGAATAATGGTGCAGAATTAGTGCACAGTAAGGAAAGTGAAAAAAAAAGTGAGATTAATAATGTAATTTTATATTCTTATTTTAAAAAAATTGGATTAATTACTTTGTTGCTTGTAAAGGGGGATTATTCAAAAAACATTTCTAAGAAAAAATTACATGAACATTACATTTACAAGTACATTAAAATAGTGTTTCTTTTTTTACTTCTAAGTGCAAACACCTAAGAGCTTACTATTTTTCTTATTCTAAATTGCTTTCTAAGAAAATTATCATGCCACTACTTACTCCACACAGGGAGTTTTGGTAATGTTTGCTTTGGTTGTTTTCTTTTTTTTTTTTCTTTTTTCCTAAAAGAGAGATGCATGATTTCATTGAGTTTTAGTCAATGACCATAGGACATTAAGAAACAACTAAGACTCTTCAGAACATGCTGCCATTTCAAAACTGTCAAAACTGTGCTTCTTAAATTCTGTTTGTGGATGCCAATGCATTGTGCAATGTGTAATGAGAAGTTTTGTAGTATGCTGGCTTTTAAATCCATTTGTGTTTTTATTGATTATCTGACTGGAAGAAAAGCATTATTTGTTAACAGAAATGGAGTCTATTGTATGTGTACCATAGCAATTTTTTTTTGAGTTAAGACAATTAGTAAATCCACTTTTATCTTCTGATATGTTCACTGATTGATGGTATGTTAAAATTTCACTTTAAACTCTCTTACAAAGATAAACTCCAAAGCTTAAATGATAAATAACAGAGTTTTTTTTTGTCCTATTCTTATCTGCATTTTCTTCCTTTCAAATGTTAATAGTCTTAAGAAATAATTTATCCGATTTTGGCATAAGCAGTCATTAATGGCTCTTTTTAAATTATGATCAATAAATTCCTGAAATGGCATTGCCTGGAAAATATTCTATTCATGATTAAAGGAGGCAATTGAATCACATTTGCAGTCTTACATAGTTATATTTGTTGAATATATTCAGAATATCCTTTGAAATTAGTGTTGAATTTCAGGTCATTTTGATTTAGACTGTGCAAAATTATGAATAGACCTTTTTTTATTTCAATTGACTAAAATTGCCTGTCTTCTTCCTGAAGTCACGTGATAAAAGGTCTGTAATAGCAAAAGGCATCCAAGAATCTTCATGGTTTCTGAGAAATAATTGCTTACTGACATATTTTAAATGAAGTATTTAAGGTTTCTTTTCCTTTAAAATAGGGAATATATATGCCGGTTATTCTGAGAAAACTTTTCAATTAAGAAAGTCATGGAGACAGGCAGATTGGAGAATACAGGGGTAGTGATTTTAGTAGGAAAAAGTTACCAGTTCTTAATGAAATTCTGATAGCTCCCACCCTACTGGAGACGTAATTCTGCACTGGTCATAGGCCCTTTGTAATTATTCTCTACTGTTAATCAAGTCAACAGTGGAATAAGTGAACATTATTTTGGCCTGTATCTTGAAAAGTGTTTCAAAGTACTGTAGAGGGAGATTGAGACATCCCTCAGAAAAGCAGCATTTAATTCAGGAAGGAGGAAATCAATGTGGTGCAGACAACATGGGTTTATAAAGGGACAGTCCTACATAACTGATTTGAAATATTTCCATGATAAAGTCTTCTGCCTGTGTGTGAAAGGAAGGTGGTAGATGTAGCTTTTCTGGGTTTTACTAAGGCTCTTAATACTGTGCCTCACAGCATCATTTTGGACAAATTGTCCAACTGTGGGATGAGTGTTTTTAGGGTGTGCTGTGGGAAGAACTGGCTGAAGGGCAGAGCTCATAGGGTTGTACTGAATGGGGCAACTGTCCACCACTAGTGTTTCTCAGGGCTCAATTTTAGGGCCAGTTCTGTTCAATATACAGTAATTTCACGACCACAAGGCATACCAGACTATAAGGCGCACCCCCGGGCATCGGCAAATTTCGCAACTTTGTACATTATATAAGGCGCACCGGACTATAAGGTGCATTTTTTTTTTTGCAGCGAAGATCCGTGCCGCATGCAACAAAATAACAAATTAGTAACAGAATCCCACGATCATGGAGTTTACTGGCAGGTGCACAATTTGGAAACATTTTTCACAGATCGGCGTAGGCTTTCAAAGGCAGCCCCAGGCGCCCTCCCCGTGCAGTGGGCCCTGGCACTCCTGCCCGCCCCCAGTGCTGGCTGGCGTGGCTCGGCGCAGCCGCTGGGCCGCCTCCCCCTTGCAGCTCTGCCTCCCCCTTCTGGCTCCTTGCTGCTATTCCCCCTCACGGCTCTGCAGATCCGCCGTGTTGTCCCCTTGCAACTCCATTGTGCCACCATGCTGTTCCCCCTCGTGGCTCCGTGGAGCCTCCCTGCTGCCTGTCCCTCGCTCGGCTCAGCGCTGACGCTGTGACACCTGTCCTCCGTGGCTCGGTGCTGCTGCCGTGCCGTTCCCCCTCGCGTCTCCACAGTGCCACCTGTCCATCATGTCTCTGCGGTGCCGTGGTGCTGCCTTCCCCTCGTGGCACGGGGCTCCTGTGGCACAGGGCACTCGCGGCTTGGGGGGCACAGGGCTCCTGCAGCGCCGGGGCTGCGGTGGCTCGAGGGGGCCACGACTCCTGCGGCTCGAGGCGGTCACAGTTTGCGCTTCTGGGCTGGCAAATTTCTGAACTTTTTCCATATATAAGGCGCATCGGACTATAAAGCACCCTTTTTAGTCAAAAGGGTGCACCTTATAGTCATGAAATTATTTATCAATAACATATCAATATATTTATTAACTATCTGGATGCAGGAGCTAAATACATCCTTAGCAGGTTTGCTATGGATATCAAGCTGGGAGCTGCTGTTGAATCTCTTGAGGCATGGGATGCCTTGCAGAGGGATTTAGATAGATTGGAGCATTAGGTAATGATTGATGAGATGAAATCTAACAAGAACTAATGCCATATTCTGCTGTGAGGCTGGAGTAATTTTGGGCACAGTAATAAAATGGGAGAGGAATGGCTGGAGACCTGTCTTGGAGGAAGGAACCTGCGGATGCTGGTCTGCAGCAGGCTCAGTGAGAGTCAGCAGAGTGCTCTGGAAGTCCTGAGGGAAAATCCCATCCTGGAATACCTGAAATAGTGTAATCAGCCAGTGAAATGAAGGGATTTTCCTGCCCTGTTCAGAGTTGGTGTGGCCTTATCTTGAGCACTTTGTGCAATTCTGCACCTCACAATTTAAGAAGGATATAAAAGTCCTTGAATGAATCCAGAGAAGGCAAAAAAAAACAGATGAAAAGGCTGGAGGGAATGTCCTTGGAGGAGCAGCTAGGTATTTTAGACTTGTTTAGTTTGGAGAAAAAGAGATTGAGGGGTAGCCTGATCACCGTCTGCAGCTTCCTGAGGAGGAAAAGTGAAGAGGGAAGTGCTGTACCCTTCTCTCCAGTGTCCAGCATGCTTAGCAATGGTTCAAAGTTGTGCCAAGGGAGTTTTAGACTCAGTATTAGGAAGCATTTCTTTACTGAGACCGTGGTCAAACACTGGAATAGGTTTCCTAGAGAGGTGATCAATGGCCGAAGACTATCAGTGTTTAAGAGGCATTTAGACAATACCCTTAACAACACACTTTAGCTTTTGGTCAGCTCTGAAATGGTCAGGCAGTTGGAGTAGATGGTCAATGTAGGTCTTCTCCAGGTGAGTTATTTTAGTCTGTTTTATTCCAAACAGAGTGTTACCCATTGTTTCCATATCAACTAGTAGGGGACTACAAGACCACATTAATCATTCTTTCCTATCTTTCTGCACATGTAAAAATATTAAATAATACACAGTTTATGGTATCAAATAAGGTTTAATTGAGTGTTGTGAAAAATACTTACATGCCTTTCTATCAGTGTGTTTACAATCAGTCTGTAAAATTGATCCACATTAAATATTTATGCTATTTATTATCTTAAAAAGGAAAATAGGAAAGACTATTTTTTCTAGTGACAAACCACTGTTTCAGGCACCACATCTTAAAAGATGAAGAAGAACAGCTCAGTTGTTCGCAACCAGATTCAAGTTTAATTTTCTTGGCTCCCCCATAATTATGTTTGGTGACCTTGAGCAAATCACGCCTGCACAAATCTGTGTATCTCCACTTCCCACATGTAAAATGTGAAGAGAAATGGGTGGGAACATTGGTATATAGCAAATATCATAAGTGTATATTTAAGATCAAGGAAGCATTCTAGTATTATTATGGAAAGGTCATAAATTAGCATTCTCAAACATTCTCAGCAGCCAGGGTAATCATGCATCATCTTATTTTGACTCATTTTCAAGTGACTAATTTAAGGGTTTATTTCTTCAGAGAGGCCTCTGAACTTCTCTGTGTATGTAAAGATGAAATAAATATTTTATTTAGATAATGTAAGTAGCTGAGTTTTCTCTATCACAAGGAATAGGGAGAAATTATGAAAAATAAGGGCATCATGTGATCTATAAGAGGCAAGAAAGAAAACTTTAAAAGTCCTACTCAGAAGGAAGCTGAAAGTAAAATATGATCAATAAGTGATCAGAAAGACATATGTGGGATAAATGTCAATATTAACTACCCCAAAAGAAACTTAAATTTCCTCATGAGAAAGAAAAGATACTGTACTGACATTCTGAAATATAAATTTTAAAACTAGCATCACATGATATTTTATTGCCCCCATGACTTTTTATAGCAACCAGCTGCATCCCACCTGCTGGGCAGTGTAATACAGTGAACACATATGAGAGGCTTTATGGTAGACAGAGCAGCAGAGACTAGATTCTGGTTGGATTTCCCTCAATATCCATGTTACACCACCAAGCTGTTAGTGCAGAAATGTTATCCAACACTATTTGTTTTTCCTACAGATTAAGAAATAGAGACAGGAAAGACAGAATCCAAATTTTCCCAGTAATTCATGATATCATTTGACTTAACTTTTAGCCACATTTATTACTGTGGGCTGAAAAGATGCCCTGGAGCTTATAGGTATTTTGGCCAGTGCTGAAACCATACTTTGTCTCTAAAGAACTATATTTCTAATGGCTCATCAGAGAGAAAAAAAGAGAAAGGTCTTCTCTCTAATGCTTATCTAAATGATACAAGGTTTTATCAGTGAGCTCCTGGGTTGCCATATTTTCAAGTGCTTCTGTGTAACCATAGGAGTACATTTGACTGTTACAGCACTTGAAAATCAATAATTATGCACTTTCCATTTCTGTTGAGCACATCAACATTCTCAGTGCAGCCATTTCACACACTGGTGTCGTGAAGATGCTGGCATAAGAAAAATAGATGGAGTTTTATAGAAGGTCAGTGTGTCATTTCACAATGCATGGAAAAAGACCAGAAATCTTTTGTCTAATATAAAACCTTGAACGTTGAATAAAGAGAGGAAATTTGAATTATGAAAAAATAATTATGAATCTTATTGTCAATTCTTGTAAGTTTTACATGTTAAACTTCATTTAAAAATAAATTGTCTCACAGTATCACTGTACCTTGTTGACGAACTTGGGAATCAGGTGTTGGCAACAAAGACAGAATTCTGTCACTGCTTATCCCTGTGTCCTGAGGGTTAATTGCTGGGATTAGTTGAGTATTATAAACATGAGAGAGGGTTAAGGATGTATAAAGTAGTCAAAACACAGATACTTCTGCTGTGGCATCCCATCTCCAGCAGCAGCCAAAAGCTCAGAGAGGGTCATAAGAGTATTTTCTTCCCAGCTTCCAAGCATCTGCAACTCAGAGAATTCCTGGGAAAAAAATGTGATTCCTGTGTAATGAATAATCTTTAATAATTTTCACTTTTTGTATGATTTTAGGTTACAGAAGAAATCAAGAGATCTCACAATTCCCTCTGAGAAGGGACATAGCTTTAAATACAACCAGAGCCCTCAGATAAGTTTTCAGTTTATAGAGATATAAAGAATTAAACAAACATACTGCTGAATAATTACAGCAATCCTTGTGAAACAGAATCTGAACATATTCATTATCAATTGCACATGGCAAACTAAATTATAATTTATATCTCCCTTGATAGCTGAAAGTTGCTGATGTTTTTATAAATTGTGAATTTTCTAAGATTTTCAAAATCTGCTTTTCCAGTTTATCTTAACATATTTATGTTACTTCCTACATGAAATTTACAATTTTTTACACAGATAATTAATAAAGTAAAATTTAAATAAAAATATGATATGCAGACAATAAGGTAAATTTGAGATGCATAAATTTTATTATATGGTGAGTATAAGAAACACATGAGGAATGGATATTTCTTTAATCTAAATTTGTATGTGATAATATTTAGGTATTTAAAATAAAATATTTTTATCTTCTTCCCTTTTTTTTTTTTTTTTAATGAAAGAAAAGTGTTTTACACACATCACCCTGGTAAAATTGGTAGTTCCATGATGCAGATTTTTTTTTCCACTGCTGTATGAAAGTAAAACACACAAACAAAGCAAGAAACAAACCACTGGCTTCCATTCCAGACTCCATGTCTTTCCAAGACAGAATGTGAGCTTCTCTCATATACTATGCACATTCCAAAGGTAAAATATGGGACAATTTAACTAAAATCCACCTTTTGCTTTAGAAGAGAACAGTGAAAACAACTGGAAAGGAATGACAATGGCCAACATAACTACTAAATAGTGCACCCTGATTAACATATTTTCCTTGGTTTTTATAAAAAATCAGGGATGCATACAGTATTCCTATATATATATATCTCAAATGCACTTCTTCAATGAAACTTTCTTGAATGTCTTTATGAACAATGTTTGCCACTTCTGTTAGCCTTGTTGCTGCAGGATTTTTTGGTGATCTCCCACATCTTCACTCACTTTTGTGGTAGAATCTCCAACAACAGGCAAGGAACTTTGTCTGGTCCCAAATCCTGTGTTCACTTTCTTCCGTATCTTTACTCTGAAATGGAATTTTTAAAAAGGTGTGACCACAACATGAAACAGAAAAGTCAGGTCAAGTTTAAACAGCTGCAACTCAAATGTCTTCTAAGAAGAAGATTTCAATAGGAGATGTTAGGATTTAGGTGAGAAAATCTTTCTGTATTGTAAATATTGGATAATTTTTCAGCTGATTCCTTAATAAGAAATGAAAAAGTAAGGTTTCAGAGCAATTACTTGGAATTGTCTTTCACAGTGAGAAGCAAACTACACTTTTGCTGACTAGAAACCATTGTTTATTGATTGGCAGTTCTTAACTTTAGTCCTATTGCCATTCAAGATACATTTAAAGTATTGACTTTGAACTCACAAACCTTTTTGTAGCAAGAAGGCAAAGTGGGGAATACTGTAGAAGATCAAAGAGGTTTCAAACTCCTCATTTGACAGAATTATAGCACTAGCATAATGTCTTCATATTAAATTAATAACAATAAGGAGATACTATAAGCACAATAAAATTTCTCATTGAACCACAACTATGCTAAAAATATATTAGTTTTTATAATTTTTGAATTGATAAATTGCATTCCTAATAGTGATGTGCAGCAGACCAAGAACATCCACTAAAACTGGATGCCAGAAACTGGCTGTTACACTCTGGGGAATTTAGAGCACAGTGAACAGACAGTAACCTTCAACAAAACAACAGAGATTTATCAAAATTTAGGACTTAATTATGCCCAAAGTAGCTACACTATAAACTGACTCAAGATGACATGTAAGAGTGAGGAAATCATGTCAGATCTAAACTGTTTCTGTATGTTACTAGCTTTTATCTCATCCATGATTAATTTATTGTGCTTTAAGCTTAGGGACACTCATCTGCAATTCCCTCCATGTCATCTTTGCACTTCCATTGAAATATGCCAAAAGCCATAGTGTATTTACTGTCTTTCTTGTCCTCTTGAAAGCCTTGGACAGATTTTCAGAAAAGGGAATTTAAAAATGCATCGGTTTACTCTTGATTCTGGAACTCCAATATTCTAGTGAACAAAGTCTAAATAAAATGTCGAGGAATCTGAGACTTTTTACCAAAATGTGGAGACTTTTTACCACTATGATGGTACCCAGTTACTTCTTTGCAATTGTAATCCATTTGTAAATCCATTTCCTGGCAGTGTGGACAGGTCAGTCATGCCACTGTGAACACACAACTAATCTAATCTGCCTACTATTTATAAAACAACAATGTTCTTAGAAAAAACAGCGTCACATGTCAAAAGCATTTATGCTGCCAATGTGTAAAAGCCTTTGAACTGGCATAGCAGTGTAATTGTTTATAGCATCAGGGACCCCATGATGTTCCTGTCTACTGATTAACATCCCTACTAATTATTCCAGATCCAGACTGATTGCCAAGCCCTACATCAGTAAGAATCAATAAGCTGGCAAGTTCTTCACCCTGCTGGATACACAAGACTAGGCTGTGCAGTAACTTGGTTGCTGTTACTGAAATTACTGGAATCCTTTTGAAAAAGATGGCTGTTTCGTTTTAATTACTTTCATTGAATGATTTCCAATAATGACTTTGCCTTATAAAAAATTCTAGGTAAATTCTATGTACGACTCCTTATTTAAATATTGTTGCAAAATTACTTATATCCTTTCCCATTAATTTGCTAATAAAAAAAAAACCTAATATAAACTAAAAAACTAGCAACTGAAAAAGTTTTAAATTAAATTTAAAGAAAAGAAACTAAAATACATGAAATAATATTAGATGCAACTGATGACTATGGACTTAAACTGCTTCTTGATTTCCTGGGAATACACATGATAAATTTTCAGGGCAAATCAAGTGTTTTTTTTAGTATTTCTTATTAATAATTTCAGAAACAATTAGTCTGGCATTGCTAGACATCATGTAAGGTTATTGACACCTATAAAATGTTAGGACGTTTTCATGATGCCTTCTATTTCATATTTAAACTAATGCAGCTCCCCATAATGAGCTGCTACTAAAACTGCTGTATGAATATTAGAATGATAAGCTTTGAATGCTCAGACAAAAGTGCTCACACATGCCTGAAATGACTAAATCTTACTTATAAGACCAGACCTGCTCTGTAATGTCTTATAAGACTTAAGACTGTCTATTGACCAGCCAATGTACAACAATGTCCTTTAATTTCCGCCCTGGTTTAAACAGTCTTCAAACACCTCCAGTAAGAAGCCCTGAAATCAGTGCTTTAATGAAGGGAACTTTTGCCTGGATATTGGCAAAGCTGGAGTAAGTCATGTAAGTCAAAAAGATTTGGCCCAATTGCTCTTCTCTGCTACATGGTATATTTAATCTGATCACTTCTGGACTTCTGTGACTTCAATATGTGTATTCCATGCGATGGAAGCAATGAATAACCTTTTAAAATGTGAATATTTATGAAGATTGGGTCATAAGAAAATTAAGGAAACCTTTTCCTTTGGTATTCTGTATCAGCTAACTTTGAAAACGTGTGGTATCCCGGAAATGACGTTGCAAGAAGTTGTATTTTGTTCCTCAGCTAGAAGGGCACCAGGAGCCTAGTGAAACAGGAAACTTTTCTGCCAGCTAGAGCTGGTTGAGGTTCCTTGGGGCAGTCAAAGAAACCAGGTGCATGAGTGCTCCGGTAACAAGAAAAGGACAAGAGAAAATGGCCTCAAGTTGTGCCAGCAGAGGTTTAGATTGGATATTAGGAAAAAATTTCTTCACTAAAAGGGTTTTCAAGCACTGAAACCAGCTGCCCATGGAAGTAGTTGAGTCATCATCCTTGGAGGTATTCAAAGGATGTGTAGATAGGATGCTTTGGGACATGGCTTAGTAGTGCTGGGTTAACTGGTGAACTTAATGATCTTGAAGGTCTTTTCCAACATAAAGGGTTCTGTAATTCTATAATTCTGTGGTTGTACCATCCTGGTTGTGCAAAGCCTGGTGAGCTCTGCAGCTGTTGCTGTTGCTTTAGCCATCTGTTTGGCCAGCGCTGATAGTGAGTCAAAACCCATCTGCATGTGAAATACTCAGCTGTATTTTAAATTACTGCCAGACAGGGACTAAGACTATGGAAAGCTTAAAAATAAAAGTAATAAGAAAGAAAATGTGAAAGAAATTTGATTTTTTTTTTTTTAGTTGGTTATAAATTAATAAGCAAAATAAAGTGAGTGCGCGTTTCAAATTCCGGATAAATGAGCAAAACATTTTAAAGCCCTTATCCTAACAACAGACAAATATAAAATGCTATCAAAGTCAGCTAACAAAATCGTGAAAAGACACAAGCATATAAAAAGGCAACATACCATATGTCCACCAATATCTGGTACAGCAGAAACATTAAGAAAGCCATTAAGATAGTGTCCCCATTGTGCCCAGGTATACAATAACATATGGTACATTTCCTGCTTCACTGTGCATTTCCTTGCTTTTGTTGTTTACCATCACTAATTTAGAGCTCAATTGATATAGTCTGTGCATTCATTTCTCAACAGAATATTTTTTAAAATTTCACTACTGTTTAAAATAATCTCTTTTTTAGTGCAAGTGCACAGTAAGTATTAATGGAAGGCAGGATTCTTTCCAAATCTTAATTAGATGGAAGAGCTAGATAGAACTATTGTAAGGTAGCTACACATGATACTTAAATTATTATTGTCATCTTATTTAATCCTCACACAATTTGCTCTAATGATTCTACAGAGAGACATTACAAGGTTGCTGTTTGTTTTAATCAATGATGACTTGCCAAGGACAGATGTGTGTATTTCTCAGGAGTATAGATTAGAGGCAAAATCGTAAGGGATTAGTGTAACAGTGTTAAAGAAAATACAATGAGAAATATAAGGTGACTATACTCTGATTAATATCCACATGTACGTGTGGATAAGAGAGGGAAATGAAGGTGTATGAAATATTTTTCTCATTTAAGGATTTCTCATTAATTATTGAAAAATTAAAGTTTTAAGAATTTCTGGATTTCCAAAAACAAGATGAAAGTTATTTGTAAAACACATTAACTCTCTTTTTGGTATTTACAGATTTCATATGCCTCTTAGACAAGCTGAATTTTGCCACAGTAGCTCAATCCTACCAAGGTTCCTATTTGAATTCAGGAATCCTATGGAAATTAAAAAAGAGTTTTCTTCTCAAAGGAGTACTCTTGACTATCTCATGTGCCTTTCTAAAAGGCATGTACTGTGGCATGAGTTTGATATAGAAAATAAATAAGAATGAAAATGAGCCCTTAGCACTAAAATCTCAAATGCTTGCATCAGAAACGTTTTAACCACATAATTTAGACCAAGTAGTTAATATCCCAGATATGTAATTTTTAAATATGAGAGATGAGAATTCCCTTTGTAATAATCAATAATAAATTTCAATTCAGAACCACTTCAATTTGTCATTTACTATCTCAACAGTGGTGCTATGCTAAGCTATTTTCATGTGTGGATATAGAAAGAAGGGATCTCTGGTATGAAACTAAATCAGAGTAAAGGAAGGAAATCCCTGTAAGGCTGAGCTAGCATCTACTGGTATAAACTAAACTAAAATTTTATGCATTTATTTATCAATAAAATAATTAATATTCTGAGTGGAATTACAGCTAATGCCCAAGTTATAGAGCATGGATTTATGTCAGCTTCTGCTTTAATTAAAATATATTTGCCATTTAGCATTAGGGGACTGTGAAAGATCATGAGTGAACATACGGATATTGAATTAGGTTTCACATTTTTACACTGCAGAAATTACTCAAATCCTCTGTAAATTCACCCACCATGCCATTCCAGTCTCTAAAAGTACTATATGTGCTCTCCAAGAGCATTACTTCATGACTTTTTCTTTAAATGTTGCATTTCCTTTGGCATCCACAACAGCACAAACCATCTTTTTCTAAATTTCTCATCAGTTTTTAAAATTTATTTAAGTCATGAAAAAATATGCTTTTATTTTCCCTACAAGAAAATGTTTGTGTTTTCCTGTATAATTACAACCACTTTTAACTTCAAAATTTATGTCTGAAAAAATTTCTCATGTACATTTATGGATTCAGTGTATTTCAATAGGTACTGCTAAAATTCATGCAATATTTTCCCTAACTTAAAAAATAAAATATAAAAACATAATATTTTGATCAAAATTTTGCTACTAAACCAAACCCTTTGCTTCTGTATCACAGTAGCTGTGCTGAAATTCTGAATAAGTTACCCACTGTATGAACTTTTAGAATGTTAGAGGATAAATACAACTCAGTGACTACTTAATAGGAAAGGACTTCTTGAATAGTCTTTCATAAACTCAGGTCTTGTTAACTGTGGTTTTCAGAAAGAAGAATCATATCCATTTATGACATAATTCTTTTACTGTTCTGACATACAATTCTGACATATAATAAGAATTAAAATGACCTTTAAAATAAAAGTTCTTCTTTCCTTACATTGATAATTCTCATATATTCACATATTTGTGCTCATAATAGCTTTGCATAATAATATCTTTCTTCAATGATAGTATTTTAGAATATGACTATGACACGATATGGGATCACCAAATAAAACCACTGTTCCTCTCAACTATAAGATAGAAGAAAAATTCAATCCATTCTCCCCTACAAAATGAACACAAGAAGTAAAAGTTCCACCTTTAGGGGAGTGAAAATAATAGGGGAGTAATGGCCTTTCTACCTTTGGTTTCTAGAATAATTTAAACATCCTGGAGTGAACTGGAATATTGATATCATCTGCTTTTACAGTGAAAGTACCCTGAAAAAAAGTACATTTTTCAAAATTTGTCTGAAAATGCTTTTTTCCTTCTATGTCCATCTCCATTTATCACTCATGTAATTGTTTAATTCCTTGCATATTACAATAAGCTATCAGAAAATTTCCTTATATTTGAAAAGAAAGCATGTTTCAGCATTTTTCTCTTGTTAAACATACATTTAGGCTAAATACAAACTGATTTTGCCATTTTTCTCATTATTCAAAACATTTTCTCATTATTCAAAGCTTTACATTCCTATTGCAAGCACTCAAAATTTAAGCACATTTGAAAGTAAAAATTGAAAAAGAGGTATCAGGAATATTGAAGGATGAAGATAGTATACATGGCTGTTTTAGCACTTCTAAGGAGATACAAGAAGTCTCACTTGTATAGCATGTTTTAATATTTCTTTTAAATGCTTTTACTACTTCTTTTTTAAAATGCCTCCTGATTTTGAACACAGGAATAGCTCTTCTGGTCCTACAAAGAAGAATATATAAATAATAGATACAGTCCTTTCTGTTTTAAGAAGTGTGATTTGCATAGAATGTTTTCTGTGAGCAATGTTTTTAAGAATTGAAAAAAGACTAAAAAAGTTCACTTGGCACAAGCCTTCATTCACTTTTTAATACATTAAGATTCCCTTGCCACAGTAATATCTTCACCTACATAATCTCCTGGCCAATAAAAATCATGATCATTTCCCTACCCAGCAATTACATGGTTGCCAGCTTCAATTTAGTCCTTTTACCCTTTTGGAATTCTTAACTTTTAACAGTTGCTCAGCATGCCTCTTCATTGCGTTCCTCTTACTTCTTCCAGGTTGAAAGATATACAACTCTGAAGCAGACATTAACTTTCCTTCCCATGACCCTTATTCACTTTCTATTTTCCATCCAAATATGTAATGAAACTAAATTAGTATTTCCAGAATTATATTGGGGAAATTCTTTGTACTTTTCGCAATGAAAACACCACTGTGTGTTAAAACTTTGAAAATCAAGTTCTTCCCGAAATAAGGAAAAAAACACATGTATACTCAAGAAAATAAATAATTTAATTCCTGAAAGAATTGCTCAGTATATTGTGGTATCATTCAATATTATGCCTCCTAGTCATAGTCAATGAATGAAAATTATACAAGAGTTCTGGGAAGCACTAGAGAGTTATGCCATAGACCATGTTCTGCCTTGGATCATTGCCCAAAACACTGCTCATCTTTGACAGTATTAAAGTCTGGTATCTCTTGAACCGGCTGGAGTAGGAACAAATACCGAGCACAACTGCTGTGCTGTGATTACGAGCTTTGCAACAGTGAAAGCATTTCTTTTAAAACTTGAAAGGCTAGAGATAGAGCGTGAATGTGTGCATTACAATTAGTCATTCCATTCCCTTCCATTCCTTCCAGCTTCACATTCTGACATGATAGCAACTTCTATCTCACCAGCTGTTAAAGATAGCATGCAGCTAGAAAATCATATAACTGGAAGTTGGCATCTCAGCTTTCAAATATCACAAAGCACTATTCACCAGTTCTGTGGCTAGTAAGGTTTTGACTGCTGAAATCAGGTGGGAGCTAAAGTGAAAAGCAACAAATGGTCATTGTAATCTGGTGACATGAAGGTTTCATTATCTTAGGAACCACCATGTCTGATAAAAAGTACGAAGGCTCTCAGGACCAATAAAATTATCTTATGTATGCAAACAGCAGGGGGAAAGCTCTGATGCCAAAATGGCAGTACAGCTGACAAAGATAAAAGTAGTGAAAGAGTAAACCAATTAAAGATGAGGTAAAACACAAATAGAGAGGATATAAAAATACTTTTCTATGTTTGGGGGATTTTGAGGTTTTTTTTGTAAGAAGAGATGCCTGAAAATTACATTATTGATGCTCCTAACTCACAGTGCATTTCAAGATAAGTTGACCTATTACGTACACACTCCTTTGAAAAGTCTAATTTTAGCGTCTCTGCATCATGACAGTGCCTGGACAAAATTCATAATGAAATGGCTACATTTCTATTGTCTATTTTTCTGTACTCCTCCTGCATCCAGAACCATTGCATCAGGAATGCCTGAGGATATGTTCCTGCTTAGTACTTTCAGGATTCTCTTATTGTCCTGTTGACCAGCAATTCACATAACCAGTACTGGATCCAGAAATTGCACTCATTGTCCTCCGCATACTTGGAAGTGGTTTGCAGGTTTAGCTGTTACCTTTACTGGGGTTGAGGTGAGACTGACTGTCCTGTGGGTTCCCATCCACCCTTTCCATGCAAAAGGCTGTGAAAGCTTCTGCCTCTGTTTGGTGCTTCTGTTATCCTTGCTCTTCAGGCTTCAATGACCCCTGTTTCTCATGTCTGGCCAACAACAGTGCCACGCTCAGCTCACCTACTGCCTGCATGATTCTGCAAATCCCATTCACACCCCTCTCAGCTCTCTGTCTTTGAGTGGAACAGTCCA
Organism: Turdus rufiventris; assembly: GCA_013186435.1. Classification (NCBI taxonomy): domain Eukaryota; kingdom Metazoa; phylum Chordata; class Aves; order Passeriformes; family Turdidae; genus Turdus; species Turdus rufiventris. The sequence continues at coordinate 10,644,197 of PYHW01010767.1, read as the reverse complement.
AGACTCTCACTGAAAAACACCCAATGCTTTCACTTGACCCTTTCAGCAGCTGGACCACGCACAACTGTTGGTTTATTGCACACTTATGCTTAAAAGCTAAAGAAAACCCAAACATATATACATTAAGATGGAATATCAGTAGCTCCAATTGTATGTAATTAAGTTTAATTTCACGTCCTCTGCAATTTTACTTATAACTTCTAATGATAGAAAAGGTCTTATATCTTGAACATTCTTTCAGTAACAACACAGAAATCTTAATTTTTTTATCTTTTATAGATTAATTTTGTTACTGTTACAATTCTCTGTCTGTTGCCTTACAATTCCTTGTTTTTCCAGATCTCCAATTTTTTTGCTACTTCCAAAGATTAATTTTTTCAAACTATTCTTTAGATGCCTGTAAATTGTTACTTTTCAAAAATATGTTATAAAAAAGGGTTATAGTTCTATTTATGTCGTTAAAATGAGTAGAATATTGGATTGACATGCTATGAAGCTCTTCTCTGACCAGAAACAGAATCCCGCTTTCTGCTATGTTTTTAAACCAGGCATAGCTAATTCAATGTATTCTCTTTAGTTCCTGAAATTTATGAATCACACCAGGGAACTTAGAGTGAGCATCATTTTACTGGGATCAGAAATATCAAAAACAGTTCGAGAATATTGTCTGCATGGTAGATTTTCTTAGATTTTAGGAATTTTTGCAGCATTTTATAGAAGGTTCAGAAGATCCATAGAATATAAAGAATTCAGAGGCACATACATGAACTATGCTGAGTTTAAAGACCACAAAAAGTTAAACCAACCAATTTTGTGGTTCTGAATTCTGCTCATATCTTTTATGTGCTGATTTGATCAGTTTTGTGCCACTATAATTGCATTAATTTCATAAACTGATGCGCAAAGAATGTTAGAATTATTTGCTGTGAGGTTTCAATAATGAGTGGCCTTGTCATTTTGGTAAAGTAAAGCAACTCATATCTTTCAAGTTACATTAGATAGAAAATTGAGCATAATACAATCATGCATGAAAATACAGACATGTTTGTTCCAAACACAAGTATATATGTGAGTTAATTTATCTCTGAACAATAAGAGGTATGAGCACAGCATTCACTTATTCATATACCTGATGGGAGAAATATATTTTTCCCCTGAAAACTGAAAGAAACACCACTGACAGCTCAACATGGATGTATCTCTAACATTTATAGAGCTATATTCACAAAACTAATACAAATCCAGAGCATATGTAAATAATTTCTCTGGAGCAACTCTTTAGCGTTAGTAAGAATTTTTAAGTTTTCTTAAGCCTCCCCTTCCCATAACATAAAAATTTAGAAAAAGCATTCAAAGAATATGAATAATCAACTCAAACTTTGCAGTCTTTCAGTTTGGCACAACTATTATTTGGAAAATTTTCATGACAAGTGCAACTGTATGGGAAGGAGAAGAAGCTCTTTAGTGGCAGTGTCATCTGCAGAATGAAGTGCTTAAAAGTGCCTCTAAGAGAAATACATTTGCATTCTCCAAGTGAGAGATGCTGGTTTACTTTAAAAATCTTATGTCTGGGGAAAAATAGACTTCAGCTATGAACCTAAAACTGTAAGAACATTAGAATGTTGGATCTGCTTTTCTCTATTGGTTTTCTAAATTTTGGAGTGCAGCTGAAGCAAGACAACACAAATGAAGAAATAAGTGCCAAATACTTTACTGATAATAGTGAAGAAGCCTAAAAGCCCACAAATGCTGACAGACCTATGCTGACAGACCATCCTTGCTTGCTTCTCTTAATTTTGGTAGCAAAATACATTATCTTTTTCTTTTTTATCTTTCTTTATTTTTTTTTCTTTTTTTTCTTTTTTTTTTTGTAAGGCACACCATGATGTATATAGAAAAATGCATTACTATTTCCCTGCCTAAAATGATAAAAGCGCAGTATTTGGAATTATAGGCTCAAGAAACAGTTTTGCACATCTTCATTCATGATTTCTAAACATGGCAGTTTGAGATCAGTAAAGTGGCAGTGAGATCTATTCAGTGAAAGGAATCAGGCTGTCAGGACTCAAAAAAAGAAGAAAAAAGTAATGAAAATAACTAACTTCTGATCTTCTGATTAGTTAAAGATAAGTAGATTATAAATAATCTTAATTAGCAGGAGTTGATGTTGAAAACTTCTGAAATGTTCCACTTACAAAACTAATAGATTTTTTTAGTTGTCCCTTTGCTTTTTCAGTGAGAACATGTTGCTCTCTTCTTTGAAAGCAAAAGATCATTATGCAGAATTTGGAAAGCGATAAGGTACTGTACAATGTTCTAGAACAGTAAAGTATAAAAAATATATATAAAAAAAGAAGTGGACTGTTAGAAAATAAGTGTGTCACACAATATTTATGCTACTACATTAATCCAATGAAATGATCACATGATGAATACTGAATACAATACTTACTGTACCTGACAAGAAATCATGCCAAACCAAGAAAAAGTTTGCAGAACCGCAGAACCATATAGACATATTAACACATATCTGGTCTGGCTTGAACAGCAGAGGTGACTAAGCAAACTTCAGGATGCATATGATGGAGTGAATAAGAACAGGTCACAACCTCTATGAATAGCGAATAAATTTTAACAGAACCCAAGCCTTAAGACCTCTTGCATTAAGCTATTATAAAAGTTTCACAGGGCAGCAGAAAGCAACTGAACAATTTAGTAGAAGAAAAGGCTTAAGAGGTATCACCTCTTACTGAGGAGTCCTTGATTTTGATTTTCCTGGAATCTTGCATGGTACTCCTGGTGCACCTGCTTTGTTCCTAAAATCCTGTAGAGACCTACCATTTTCCATCCCAGAAAGAGGACACCAGTTTAGATGGAACTTTGTGTGGTGTTATTCTGTTGCACTCATTAGGCACTGTTGAGCATTCAGAACAACATCTGAAATCAAGCAGGTTTTTTCAGACCCATACTTGAGGTGGCATCAGAAGAACTGTAAATGTGAAATGAAGTGTGCTAGAACCTGTAGGACTTTTCGGTTCTGCTGTTTTTTTCATCCAACTGAATTTAAGACGCATACCCTCACTGATCAGGGAGAAGCATTCAGATTTCTAAGGATGGGTTTCTCTTTGACTTTAAAGAGCTATCAGTGCCTCAAAATGCAGCACAAGAAAACATAAAGTTCAGTCTTTTTTATTTAAAATTGCAGTTTCACTCTGTCAAATGAAACCCAGTGGAATTTTGCCTGTATTATGATTTCAAGGATAAGGTGAAATTACAGATTTTTCTTTGGAAGACTCTGGGTTGTTATCACCCTTATGCTTCATTGCAATCTATGCTAAATTTCTTTTTAATATTGATGAGTTTAAGTAATTCAGATAATTTTAGTGTATTTTATTTCTTTTTTTGAGATCAAAATGCCTTAAAAATGTTGAAATAACAATTCTCTAATTTTTACTTGAGAATTAAAATTGATTAGTGTAGCACTGGACTCCAAAAAAACTCTGTCCTATTTAGATATATAAAACTGGAAACATCACAACTGGTAATTTTTGCTATATGCTACAGTTTCACACAACTTAGCCTATTTGGCACCCATTTTGCAATATTGCTTCTCTCACTCCACACTTTCCTGTCATCCCATCCAAAGACATTTCATTTCTCATATCTCATGAAACCAGCTTTAGCTGGCCTCCTTAAAAGGGACATGACTCTAGAATATGGGAATAAATCTTTGAAACACTTCTGAAAATAATTAATCATTCAAATGATAGGTTTCCAGGACCTTCTGCAAAATCCATTAATGCTTATAAATCCCAGCACTTGGTCATACATCACTTTCTAATTAATGTTCCTCTTTTATACTACTTTCCACATTATTTTTTTTCTATTACATCTATTTTTTTAAATATACAAGTTAATTTTCTAATTATTCTGAAGCAATACATTTTTCAACAAATTGCAAGCTTTTTGGTAGATCAATTCTGGGTAGAAGCACTAACTTTTCATTTAGATAACAAACCAAAAAAGTTTTAGTGCTTCTGAAGACTTTAAACTTGTCTATTTAAAACTGTTGTGCAATATATATATTTATGAACTGGTTCCTGAAATGAAATACCATATAATCAAAATCTGATCTGTGTGTGTCAAATAAATAGTTTTGTTTAAATATTGACAATCTGTACTTCCTTAAATTATAAATATTGATTGCATGATTTACGTATGTTTAGTCTAGTGATTGCAAATAAAGAAGTTTAATGAAAAGTAACTTCAGTCCAGATGCTGTTGTGATGAAATGATGCTGCACCCTGGGGAATTTTCTCAAAAATTGTGGGTTATGTTGTGTGAGACTTATCATAAAATTTTAATGGTGGTCACTGTAGATCTGTAATGTTGCTTCAAAAATCATCCATGTTTTTTGTTTGCTTCCATGTCTTTAAATACACTTCCAGTGTGAGCAAGCAGACAAAATCCATCCCTTAAAAGCATCTCAGAAAATTCTTTGAAATATGTAACATACACTAGTATTTTTTCCAAGTGACAATAAATGCAAAGTACAAAAGGAGGCTTTCAAGTATGGAACTGATGGGTGACAAACATGCTACCCTCAAAAAAGTGTATGTAATGTAACTAACTTTTTTGGAAATGTTGTTGAAAGGAGATATAAAATAAAAATTCTTCACATTGTTGTATGAAAAATTGAAGAAAGTGATTTTTCTCATCCCCAGAATGAAACATAACTGAAATATGTGCTAAAAAGTGATAAGCACAGCTAAAAGATTTAATTAAAGCTCTCAGGAATAAAGAAAAGAGCTGCTGACACAGAAACTGTCATGACAGATTATCTTTTGAGCAATCTTTAAGCAGCAAAAAATGCACAGTTAACTACAGAAAATGTTTTAAAATTCTTGCTGAAGACCATTAGCTTATCTCGGCCATGATACAAATTTATACTGTTCAGCAGAAAGTCCTGCATTCAGAGAATCTGAAATTTAAATAATGTGTACAAAGAAGTGTGTTTCTTCTATAAATGTTTTGCAACTTGTATGGGTTTTTAAAAAAATTTTGTAAAATCACATTTCAAGATAACAATATTTACTGTCTCCAGTAAAGCATTTTTCTGTTTAATTACAAGTTAATAATCTTAATAATAATTCTATGAATAGTATTTCTATTTATTGACAGAACAATTTCAGGAAATAGCAATTATTCATTTCAAGAACATTCATGGTGGCAGTCTATATTTAAGAAAATCATCCAATACTTCAGATTAGGTGTCAGACTCATGCACTGGTTTTATCTACTATACATATGAATTCAATACTATTGAAAGAAAATATGTTATTGCCATCTTTAAGAAGATTAAGAAAAAAAAGATTGTATACTCAAATATTGTAACCTAATTTTTTATTGCCTTAAAAACTGTTAGTGTTTTATCCAAACTCTTAGTCTACTAGTGACCTAATAATTTCTAAATAATAAATTAAAATATAAAGGATGCATCTTGCCCAGGAAATCATATGTCCAATTTTTCCTTTTGGAGAATTTATAGAATGATGTCAAAATGCTGATGCTTGCAGGGGGTGGACACAAAATCCAAAAGAATATAATATAAGAAAAGGACCTTTCAGAAAAGTAGATAATAATATATTATACTATGATATTGAAGGTAATCAGCATAGCATAAAAATGTCTTTGTATACCGAACTTTTCCAGGCCTGTAAGAAGCACGGTTGATGCTGTGGACATTACAACATTGTCAGTGACAATGAAAAAAGATTTAAAAGGACTTGAATTATTGGATTACTAAATCTTTTTTCTAGTATTGAAATTTACTTCTGTGTTGACATTAAATGACTAACACAGAGTTTATTTACTTTTAATTCTTTAAGTGAAAACTTCCTATGAGACGGGCTAAATGCAGAGAAGCAGGCTGTAGTTTCAGCAGGCCATTGACCAAAGACTTGTGTTGCTTTCCTATTTAAGAAAGAGGATAAACACAATTCTACTGTAGTAAACAACTCAAAAAACATGGTAACTCTCCTCCTGTTATGTTCCCTTAAATGTTCATAAATATTCTCCTATCACCATTTCCTTACATTTGCTTCTGTGTAAGTTCTATTGATCATCAGAAAACTAAAAATAAGTGATAAGGAGAACTTTTTAAAGAGGTATGCATGCAAACAACACAGTTGTGTCTTATTAAATGGCCACTAAAAATCAGCTTGCATTTGTAAATTTTAGAAATCTCAAACAAAAACATTTTTCACAGATGTATTTCTCAGTTTGAAAAACCTATAGGTGAAAGCAGTCAAAAAACCCCAGCAACTTAGCTAAGAAACTTTCAAAATTTTAATTTAAATTAAAAATATGGAATAATTTAAAAAGATTAAAAAGTTACCATTTAATTTCCTTAGCTGATTTCTCAAGTGAATTAAAGACCTGAGAAAATGAGATTTTCTATCTACATCTGAAATAAAATTCTCATGGACTTTATGAATGGTCTTAATAAACACATCAGAAGATAAATTCATCATTCATGTCAGTTTAAAAAACATTCAATTTGAGAATGAAGGACATAGAAAATATATTCAATTAAGAGTTTGAATTATCTGGAACACTGATTCTAAAGCTATAGAGAAACAATATTAGTATTTTCTTATTTGGCAGAAGCTAATAGCAGCAGAATGCTGTGCAATTTGTCTTTGGCCTGGCATTTTTAGACTGGTAGAAAAAGTATGCAAGATCTTGTCTTTAGAAAACTGTTATATATCACTCAATATTCTTTTCCTTCATTAATTTTGGTGAAGACAATATAATAACTCATGTTCATGTTCATTGTGATTCCTGGCTGCCACTTTGATATAGCAAGAATGTGAATAACTTCAGCTCTAGATTAGAGGAAGGTTTGCTATGGTGCTAGAAGTTTAGAATGAACCAATCCCCACGAAGTGACTCATTTCCTATTTGACCACTTTTCCCAAGACCTACTGGTTCAGAGCTCTTTGAATTGTCAACTCCACTATGAAAAATGAGTATATCCATTTAAAAAAAACCCAACCCAACAAAAAAACCTCAACTTTATATCCTTTCAAGGTACTTAGTATCTCCACTTCAGAGGCAAGAGTATCAAATGCAATTCTTCACACTTTTTTGCTAAGGGGAAAAAATCATTTTTGAGACTCAACTTTCAAATAAAACTTCCACTTTGAATTTGATACAAGCACAAAAGTTTAGTAATGTTGCTGATGTTACAGTATACTCATTTGTAGTCATAATTTACTGCCCCTGCAGGACATAATACTGCAGCATGCATGCCGATCATATTTTGCATCTTTCAGATTTGCCTGTTCCAAGTCCCAAGTATCTGCGCATGTAATTGAAACCTTCACCTTTTGCCACTCCCTGAATATTCTTATACTTCTATTTTGAGAAGAAACGCATTATTGAAATTATTACTACAATACTTAGTCTAAAGGTTTGTTGGTTAATGCTGTTGGTGAGTGAATCAATTATATAACTTAAATTAAACTTTTTTTTTAATTCTTGTGTGTGTAAATGCCTGAATATCATCTAACCCTTACTGAAAGCTTCTATGCATTAAACTTAAAAAACGGAAAAGAAAGCAAACGCAAAGTAATTAATGTCTGAATATTGGCTGAATATTTGATGGCTATTTGGGAAGGCAAGTTCTCAGTGAAAGAAAAGCCCTGCCCCTGTAATCATCTGAATAATTCATTTTTCATATAGTCTGAAACCTGAAACCTTATCCCCAGATGTCAAATTTCATTTTAAGAAATTAAAATTTTATGTATTCTTTTCAAACTGTTCTTCCATGGAGATGACTCCGATACTTTAAAGAAAGAACTGAGTTAGACTGGATAGCTGACTCCTAAGATCACAGACTGGAAGTTAGGAAGTCCCTTGGTACAGAAACTTTACACTTTATTTCTTTCAATCCAATACAAAGAAAAAGTTAATTTTATTCAGTAAAGATAGCGATATTGATTGGTTTAGTCAGATACATCATTCTGAAACATTAAGTCTGCCTTCTCTCCTCCCTTAGTCTTGGCAAACAAATTTTTAGTGGCAGAAAGATAGCCATTTTGTGTGGATAGAAGTGCTACAGAACTTCAGAATTTCTTCTCCACTGAGGACAGGGAAAAAGCAAAAAAATCAAATTGTGGAGGAACTGTATGAGGGAAAGGTAAGACTTATGTGTAGGCTCTCCATCTGCCTCTTGCTACAAAATCAAAACTCTTAATGAGTCTTCAGTGCAGGAATTTGATTCCTGCAGGCTTCATCAGAATATTCCACGTTTTAGCAGGGAAGGCAAAAGGCATGTATCTGACAACAGAACAATCAATTTACCTGATTTAAAGTCTATAGTCTAAAGCACTGTGAGTCAAAAAGTTTAAACTCAGGTATTATTTTAATGAAAGCAAATATGTGTGTTTTCATGGAGTCTGCAAAGTCCCTGTAGGGGCTTTATATAGCTGTATACATTCACAGAGACACATACACACACAGCTTCAGGCCTTCACAGACAGTGCAATTCTCTGCCATGGAAGTTTGTCAAAGGTAAAATATAATAAGATGAAGTTATTACCATCATCATCATCATCATCATCATCATCATCATCATCATTGTATCCAGGTACAAAGATTGCTATAAACATAAGACATACAATATGTCTTTTTTTTATTTTGCTTATCTTTATTTGGACATGAGCAATTATAGGAGACTGTGCAAATAGAAGAGGCTATGAGATTCTGATCCATCCAATATTCTGAACATCAAGATTGATGTCTCCTGGACAAGCTCTACATGCATGCTACTGTGCAGAGCTTTGCACATTTATCAGTGCTGGTTTGCAGATATCCATAGTTTCTTTCTAACCTTCTAAACACAGAAGTAAAATTATATTCATTGTGCAACTGCATTTTTCATTAATTTCAGGGAGGTTTCTTGATAGTCACCAAGTCCTCCTCTGGCTTAAAGTCCAATGTGAATACAGGAGATAAAACCCTGTCATCCTCCCATTGCAATCCACAGGACATAACAGGAAGCTACCACATTCTTTCCAATGTACAAAAACCCACACTTATGTGTGGCACTGTTAATATTACTGGGGGAAGAACAGAGACAATAGAGACAATAGAAATGTTGGTTTATGTATTTCAAAAAGGATAAACTGATTTGAAGGGCAAAAATCACGTTTTTATTTTAGGGCAAATTCTAAATGAGAATGTATATTATACTATATTCTGAAATATAATAATAATAATAATAATAATAATAAATCTGCATTTTGTATAGTATCAAAATGTGCCTCTGGTTACCATTCAAATTAATTTGTTTTGTTTATTTGTTTTCAAACTTTTCTGTCACTGTCTTAGGTATTTAAGTAAATGGGAAATAGAGTAGATGAATAGCTTTACAAAAGGAATTTCAAAGGACAAGTGAGTAAAGAATTTGAAGTCTAAATCAGATGCAAAATTATAAAATGATAAGGATTTTACTGTGTTTCACTTGATTTATCCAAAGTTAAATTATAATCCATTAAAAGATGAGAGTTTTTAGTAACAGGTGTTTGCTACCACCATTAACTCTACAACCTGCTGACTCTTTCCCAGACTTAATTCCTTTTTGAGCTGAATGTGCTGGTACTAATTCTGTCCCACTGCACACAGAAAAAAAAGACACAAGATAACACAGGCAGAATCCTGTGACAGAGCTCAGGAGCTCTCAGGGTGGCAAGGAGGGAGGGAGAAGTGGGATACTCATCAGCTAAAACACTAAAAACACTGAGTTAAAAATTAATCAAAAGTAAATAGACTGAAAAAGCTCTCCTTTTCAAGAATTCAAATAAAAGCTTCAAGTTCCCTGAAGAGCTAATGAACTTAAAAACCCTTGTTTTGCCTCCCGTGTTATTTCAGCTTTTTGCTACAAATGCAGGTATGACTGAAATTCCTGAAAAGGTTTTACTTTAGATAAAGACTTTTTTTTTTTTTAACTTTAACTGAATTCCAGTAATATCCAAAACAGAATGTGTATTTTTCAGATTTTGTGAAATATTTCTTAAATTTTTCAATTTTTCATTACTTAGTATATTATTTAGTGTAAACATTTTGTGAACAAAAGGAGCTGCAGTATCAGTATCTTGTCTAAAAAGGAGATGCAGCCGTCACTTGTTTTCCTCCAAAATGATTTTGTGTTTGAAAATGCAGCTGTCTTCAGATACTACAATGGCTATACCAGATGTCTATGTTGATCAACCCAGTATAATTTTAGAGTGAAGATTCCTCAAAATCAGCAGAGAGAGCCAGACATTATATATATATATACACACACATATATGTGTGTGTGTGTATGAATTCTGCTAAAATCTGGTTGGAAATAATTGAATTATCTTCTTGTTTAATAAAATATATTTAATTTTGCTTTTTACCTTAATCCTGGATTTAAGAGTTTTATACATCCTTTCCACAATTTGTTTATGTATGCTGACTCTATGTTTTCGTCCATGAGAGGTTCCTGTTCCTTTTTAGTCTTCCAAATGCATTTGAAATTGTACTCCTTAGTATCAGTGGTGCAACAGGATTGAAAGGCACTTCCTAATGATTTACAACAGAGGTTAGCTGGGATCAAGATGCTAGGAACCCAATTCCTAATACTGCTGCTTTGTTTTTGAGAAGATTCCACATGTTCTTGGTGATACTATTTTCTTCTCATTCATTTTATCCTCTGTTAAACAGACACATGCTGGAATGTGCTGCCAGTCCATCACATTTCTCCAGCTGCTTCTGTCATTCATGGTTGCTGTGCTGTAAATGACAACAGCTATCAAATAAGTTGATAAAATTCCATATAGTAACAAACCTCAAATTTAATTTTTTTTTTCTGGATAGAAATGTGGTACGTTCTAAAACTGCTACCTAAGGTTATTAAAAATAACACAGCACTTTTAGAGAATACAGGTTTAAGCTATTTTATAATGTGTCTCAGAAATTTTTTTCTATGGTGTCACTACATTGAAATAATATTTGGATATTTCTTTGAGCTTAACTTTTCCAATTACAAGGTGGGGAAAACTCATTTTCCCATATATAGTTTCTTTTCTTTTGCCTCTAATAGGGAGAAGGAAGGACTATTCTCAGTTTTTCTTCAGGCTAGATCTATAAAGATGATATGGACATGATTTTGCTATCAGAGATGACACCAATCTGCCTGTAGATTAAATAGAAGACAATTGGATTCCATACTACAGAAGGGAAAATAATGGAGGAGATGTAAGAAAGCTTTTCTGAAATACTAGTTGTATTCACAAGTCTATTAAACTGGTTTTGTTCTCAAAAACTGAACCCATTTAGTTTTAGAAACAAAAAATATTTATGCTATTACACAGTGGGACGTGAAACTTGGAGTCAGTGGACACTCTGGGGAAAGTCAAAACAAAGACAAAAGGAAAATTAACAAAGCACATAAGAAATACTGTGAGAGCACCTCGGAATGCTTTTAAAGATATGTTTCCAAACCAAGAAGAAAGTTTGGACAATACAGGGTTTGGATTAGTGCAGCATGCAACTGTACTTTGGAACACTGACATCTGGGAATATTATAGAGAGATGTCTAAGTTATCTGCCAGTTATGGTGTAAATCTCTTCACTACAGACATGAATACGGTCTAATGATGCATATGGTCTGAACAACATTTTCTTTTCTTCACTTGTATTAGTTTGAAAGCTTATAGAACCTTGAGAAAGGTAACATAAACCAAATCAGAACAAAAGATAAAAAATCAGGGCTTCAATGTATGAAGAAATCAGTAAGACCGCCCTGGAACAGCTCCTTGGTACTCTGTATAACAGCAGGAGTCAGCCAGTGCACATCAAAAGAGGATAGGAGATGGAGAAGGATTACTGGTTATGATGCTTTGCATGGACTGTTCCATCAATTTGCCTTTGGCCATACAGCAGATGTGCACTCTGAGCAGTAGTTGTTAGAATGTATCATGGAGATGACCCTACTGAATGTAATGCTCATCTCCCTGCAGAGCCAGCTACTGAGATTCCAGCTCTACAAGGTGAGAATAAGGCATATCCCAGGAAAAGCAGAAGTGCTGCCAGACACAGTATACTAACTTCAGAGCACCACACAGATGGCACTTTGGAACAGACATTTACATGATGCTTATCTTTGCTTCTGGGTCTGGGAAGCCCAGCAGCTGAGACCCAACTGAGCAGGATGAGATGCTATGGACAGCAACATACTTCGTGTCCTAGTGATCATACAGACCACAAGTAATCAGGTAAAAAATCATCTGTGAAGGAAAGTTAGAATTGTGTTTCAAGTAAGCAAAGATTAATTCAAATATTAATAGAACAATCCTTGAGACGCTAAATTTCAACTGTAGAAGGAATTCATATTTGAAGAGAGTGGATGACAAAAAATAGACAACACTTTTGTTTGTATTAGTACTCAGGAAGTACCAATGCTTCTTCTTTCTGACTTCCTGGTGTCTAGAAATGTATGAATCAGACTTCAATACACTGTATTAGTCCATTTTGTACTTTTTCAACAATCACTTTGTGAAATGAAACCTCCACCTGATGGAGCTCATAAATCTTGTAAAAACAGTGATAGTGCATCATCATGTCTATTACTTAAAAAAAGATATCAACCAATAAAATGTTTAGGTGAGATGGTTTACTCTTCATTATTCTTTGCCTCCAATATGCTTCTCATAGTTCCTCAGTAACATGCAATTTTAAATATAATAAGGAAATATTTTCCGAGAATTTTATATGATGGATTTCAATTTACTAAAACTACTTAGCCTCCGGTGATTTAGTTATATGTGGAATTGTTATATCTTTGTAGAAAAAAAAACAACATTCAATGGCTTATTAAGAGAAATTAAGAGCTGATTAATTAAAGAAACCATTAATAATAATTACCCTCATTTCATCAGGGTCCCCACTTTGGCTAGAGTGTTATTGGTTTAGAATGCTGGTGTTATGGTTTTACCCATGTGTTGCCATAGAAGACTTTGAATGGTTAATGTCACAATTAGAGGAATACAAAAATGTTCTGATAATTTGAAGAGAAATATTGTTGGAAAACGACCGGCAGTGTGATGGCCAAGAATCATTAACAATCTGGTGCTTATTTTTGAACAGGTGTACAATTTAATTATCAAAGCCAATGGGCAATATTAATGCCAATTTTAGAGATGCAAAATAGTGCTGAAGGTTCTGAGCCAATGAGCAAATAAATATCTCATTTCAGTCAGACAATCTAGGATAATCAGGAGTAGTCAACAGAGCTGTGGAAAATACTGCAGGCAAGAAATAAAAATGATACTTCAATTCTTTGTAGCAAAAAATAAGCAGTCCTTGTCCTACAAACACATTCCTGCCAAAGTATTTTGCCCTTCATTAGCTCCTGAGACAAATCCAGATCTCATGCAGAATTACAAGGGGCAAGATCTAAATAGATAAGATAGGCATAATTACTACATGCTATTATTTGGATTATTTTCCATGTTTATATAATTGTTATAAGTCACAAGCTTCTAGAATTTTTGGCTTAGAATAATTTATCCAAGAAATATATGTAGGTTCTAGATGATGGAATTTGCTTAGTGTTTTAAGCAAAAGACTTTCTAGATGCTGGAATTAAAGAGCTCTTACTTGCAAACCCCATAATTTTTTTTACAAATGCCATAGTAAAGATAATAATTTTTAGTTAACACTTTTTGAAAATTTCTGGAATAAATAATAGAAACAAAATTCCAGAAACTAAAATCTTGTTCCTACAAATTCTTCCATCTTAACTCTTTAAAATTCTTTCAAATTTCTAACTTATGTCCATAATATGTCAAATATTTTTGTGCACTTAAAAAAAAATCACCTTCTCCAGTCTAGTTTTATATATCAAAGTCAAAATCATTGTTTTTATACAGAGCGTTTTTCTTGAACGTATGTCTTAGTCATGTTCACAGCTTAGAACTAAATCTTCATCTAGTGGATCTCAAATTTGTATTTGAAAGCCTCACTGGAGCTTTGGGGATTGAATATCATGAAATGTGTTCCTTTTGCATTTCAAAAAATATGCATCCTCTAGCTTTTATGGGGAAGACATGTGGCAATTATAAGGCCCAGGCAAGGTGTAATAAATTTAAATGGCCAACCATTCCAACCAGACAACATGGGTCACTGTTCTGAGGTCTGCATGAGCTTTACATAAACAGGGATAACTCAGCTGAATTAGGTGCTCTGTGGTCAGTAATCTGATTTCCCTCTTGCCACCTTAGTTGAAAAACAACCAGTACTGAAGCTGGTAATCCATGGTATTAAAAAAAATAAAAATGAAAACAAGGAAAGACAGAGTGGGTAAGAGAAAGAGTGAGTGAGGGGAGGATAGTGATGGGAGGGAAGAAAGCTTGTCAGGAGGAGAGTTTGAGACACAGGAATGAGCTAAAAATACTTCTCTCTTAGCAGCTCTCCATTTTTGCATTCTTGCCTTGATCTGGCTGAACTTGGATTTTCAGCTTTCAGGACACACTGAAAATTTCCCCTAAATGTTCAACCATGGTAGGTAGCTCTAGTCTCAATTTATAAGGCTGATGTGAAACCTACTGCATCATTACTATACTTAATTTTTAAAACTAAAAATATTTGTAAAGGCATGGAGGTAAATACTTATTTCTACATGATTGCACACTGATCAATTTAAAATTCTTTCTGTACACAATATTGTCACCAAAATGTTCCTAGAAAGTACATTAGCAGAGAGCTGTCAGATTAAAGACCAAATTATTTTTAGAAGTTTGTCAGTGGTTTTATTATCTTAAACTGCTTTGCTAAAAACCTGGAAATTTCCTACATTCTTGAAAGATCATTTTCAATCTCTACTTAATAAAGTCTACTAACATAGTCCTTACCTAAGGAAAGGATCACCTTCAAATCAGAGAGGAAAAGATACATCATAGAATCACAGAAGGTAGGAGGAATCTTAAACATAAATTTAAAGTTTCGACTTCCCTGCCCTGGGCAGGGACACCTCCCAGTAAGATCACATTGTTCAGGGAACTGAGATTTAGTGACAGATTATGCCTTTATTCCAGCCAGACAAGCTTGGTCAAAAGGAATCACTTAAAAGTAAAATGAGAGAAAAAAGGTATTATACCAAGGTGACAACCAAAGTTATCCTTCTGTTCTCTCCTGGCCGCTCAGTTTACATCAAGGAAGGTTAGGAATGGTGCCATCATTGATGTATATTAGTTTTTGTGAATATCTACTTCATGGTCATATGCATATATCAGTTCCTCATATATTCAAATCACTTCTTGTCTACCACTGAATATTATTTATATAAGGACACAGGAGATATATTAGTTTTAGGAAACTTGGAGAATACTAGTCTTAGAAAACTTTGAGAGCTATTTCACAATCTAATGTGGCACCATGCCCTAGGTTTTTGTATAACTGTGAAATTTCAACCCCAGTTTGCTCTCATATTTCAGAAAATTGACCATTCTCTTAATTTTTGAACTACAGTAATTTCACGACCATAAGGCACACCGAACTATAAGGTGCACCTCTGGGAGTCAGTAAATTTCGCAACTTTGTACATTATATAAGGCACACTGGACTATAGGGCGCACTTTTTTTTTACAGCGAGGATCCACCCCCAGCTCCCCCCGTGCGGTTGCTGGCAGAGGCTCCGCCTCAACCAGGCAGCCATGGGCCCCTGGGCCCGCCTGTACCCGGCAACCGCGGCCCTGCCGGCTCCCCCCACGGCTCGCAGCTCACACTTCCAGGTTGGCAAATTTCGCAACTTTGTCCATTATATAAGGCACATCGGACTATAAGGCGCACTTCTGGGTTCGGGCCAAAATTTTAGTCAAAAGGGTGCGCCTTATAGTCATGAAATTACTGTAGTAAGAAATGTACTTCTAGCAACTATGCTATGACTGACTAATAAACTTGAGATAAAACGCCTTTCTAATATTTTTTAATAAATTTAATACACTATAGTGTATTATATAGTGGTGCTATATATAGTGGCACTATAGTGTGCCACTAATTGCAAATTACAAAACCATGTTTTACTTAAAGAAAAAACAGAAAAAAATCCCAGCAACCAGACTTTATGGACAAATCAATTTGTTTTTATTATTGTTCACTTGCTGTTTCTATGGAAATAGACTACAGCCACTATGCCTTAGGAGTTCAATCAAAATTTGATCACAAACCTAGAAAAACCTGCTTTGTATTATCTTTGTTATTGATAGCCTTGCCTGCAGTGATCACAAGACTGTGAACTTTGGGGTCCTGCTGAGCACACTGAAGGCTGTTTCTAAGACAAAAGTTTTGGGTTTAGAATAGGAAACTTCAGCTTGCTCTGAGCTTGGTTTGGAGGGATTCTGCAGGAAGCTTCAGTGGAGGATAAAGAGTTACTGAGTACTGGAAGCTTTTCAGGAGCACTCTTCTGGAAGCACAAATACGGTTCATCCTCTTTAAGGTAAGGGAAAGCAGGCAAAGCAAGATACTCCCCTGGCTTAATTGTAAGCATTTGAGTCTGCTCAAATGCAAAAAAAAGAATCATGCCAGAGATGGAAAAGTTTACAAACACACATTGAGAACTACAAGGGCATGGCCAGGATATGCAGAGGTGGAGTTAGAAATGCAAAAGCTCAGTTCAATTTGAAATTGGCCAGAGATGTCAAAAAATACAAGAAGGGTTCTTCAGATATGCAAATAACAATAAAAATCATAAGGAAAATATTAGCCTGATGTTAAAAAGGAGCTCTAGAAAGGTAGATGTCCTCAACAGTCTCTTTACCTCTGCCTGTTGGCTGCCTGGCCTTGGGAACAAAAATCCAGTTGGATGGAAACGCAGAGCCACTGTCAGTGAAGGAAGAGCTGTGTGTGAATGATTAGATAAGCATGACCCCTAAAATCTGATGAACCCTGACATTATCTACCCAAGGGTGTTAAGGGAGTTGGCTGACAATTGCCAGGCCAGTCTCCACGATCTTTGAGAGGTCATGGATGCCAGGGAAGGTCCTTGAAGAATAGAAAGAGGTTACTATCACTCCCATCAACAAGAATATTTTGAAGGAAGATCCAGGAAATAACAGGCTCATCAGGCTTACCTCATTGCAGGGATAGTTATGGAATGAATGCTCCTGGAGGTTCTCAAAAGTCAGATGGAGCAGGGGATTGGGAAAAGCTAGCATAAGTTCACCGAGGGCAAATGGTGCTTGTCAAACCCCATCTCCTGCTACAACAAAGTGTTTGGTTGATGTAGGGTGAATGGTGGATGTTGTGTGCACAGTAATATCCACCTAAACCCTTTAAATAACTTATTCTGTAATTAACCACACAGATTACTTAACTGTAAAATTTCTTTCTTTTCTAGAGTGATATTAAATATTTTTCATGCTTTTTGTTTCCCTATGTTGTATTTTCTGTGGGTGTTACAATGAAGTTTATTCAGAATATTTGAAATCTTAAATATGATGAGCTTTTTAAGATATTTCCTTTGTATTTCTACATAACCTTGAATAGAATGCTTCTTCAATGGCCTGTTTTAAAGGGTTTTTAGCTAGGTGTAATCTTTGTTCCAGGAACATTTTTCACAAGTCCCATTATTCTTCATATCCGATTAAACACTTAAGTAAGAAATTTGAAACTTTTGCGGGACCATAAGATGTAACTAGAGGATGGCAATAGTGGAAGCTAGTCAAGAAACCTCAACATGTTCCCACAAGTTTTTTTAAGACCAAAAAAATGCCACAAATTCAAAACAACTTTTCTCATGATGGGATGTAAATATGTTTTCATAACCACAGAAGTGAAGAGAGCTGGAGGTTTGTTTTGGTGGTTTTTTTTTTTTTTCTTTTGTGTTACAGAAAAACCTAACAAGTCTGACACAAACAAACAAACAACAACAAAAAACCCAACAACAACCAAAAAACCCAAAACCCAAACAAAAAACCAAAATCCAAAAAACAAGAAAACAAGCAAACCAAAAAACAAGAAAACAAACAAACAAACAAAAAAATCTGTGCCCCAGTTATTCCAAAACCATTTACCTCTGAATAAGGCAATCTCAATGAGAATAACTTAGAATAACTTAGTAAGGTAGTCTAGCAGTTTAATAGATGAGTACTGCTACTTTATAAGAAGAAAGAAGAAGCAACAACCTAAAGCCCAGCCTTCTCACTCAGCAGGCTGAGTGGTGTCACTCCTGACAGTAATTATAGAGTGCTCTGCTACATAGAGCACATCATTCTGTGTTTAGTTGACATTTGG
This sequence comes from Turdus rufiventris, assembly GCA_013186435.1. NCBI lineage: Eukaryota > Metazoa > Chordata > Aves > Passeriformes > Turdidae > Turdus > Turdus rufiventris. The sequence continues at coordinate 10,625,873 of PYHW01010767.1, read as the reverse complement.
CAATTACAAAAAAGCCAACCCAGCAGCTATATTTTTGAATCATCTTAATCATTGTTTATTGCAAGAATTTCAGCTCATATTAATTTTAAACAACTCATGTATACTATATTCCTAGTCATCAAATGCTTAATTAAAAAAGTAACTTTCCATGCTTTTTTAATTTTTTTCAGTGCTCAGGGTTTGATGATGAGCTACAGCATATAGAAGAACATTACTCTGGAGCTTATGTAGTGGGAAATCAAGGATTTAGGCCAATGCTAACTGAAAACTCAAGAAGTATAACTGATTTTGCAATCCACATAAGGTTGCCTATTTCTCACTATCTGAGAGACTGTATTAAGCCAACAAAATATCACAACGCAAGAGAGCTAAAATTTTGACTGTTCACATGGGAAGCTATACCTTTATGAAATATTGCCATGAATTTTTCCTAATATCTCCAAACAGTTGCCTATATATTACACATGAGAATTTCTCAACACTACTAGAAAAAAACATTGCTGTATTCTGATGAAATTTTCACAATACATCTTATGTAAAAAAAAAAGAGCAAAATCCTTTAAATCAGAGCTGTAGTCCTTTAGTTCTGTGAATGCTTAAGAAAGCTCTTTAGCTTTTGGAATTATGAGAAAGTTAATGGATGTTTTAGATAATTCTATTACAAGTTAATAATTTCAACCTCAAATTGTGTGAAATTTCAGAATACATGACATGTGTTACTTGAAGATTTGTTGACGGAGGTATCAGGTTATGACAAGAAGGTCTCTAGTCAGTAAGGACACACGTTCTTCCAATGTTGTGAAAATGTCACATTTTCTAAACTGCCTTTTGCAGCACAGCTCACACAGGCTATGGAGGCTGTGCTGTACTTTGAGTGGAGTAAGTATGAAAGTCTTGAGCAAGTTTGTTTTCCTTCATAATTTTATTTCCTACAGATGATACGATAGAAATCATCCAAGTTTTTTTTTTTCCGAACACTGTCTCTGAATCCAAAAACCTCAGAGGAATTGGTTATTTCCAATGTGTTCATCAAAAGAAAAGAGAGTGAAAAGAAGGAAGTTAGATTTTACTATCTACATTGTCTGAAAGCTTTTGAAATGTATAGCGAGTATTTTCACATATAATCTATTATTTTATCTCAAATGAGTCTCTTCATCAGTATTTTTCTAACAGCTAAAGTGAAGGAGGTTTGAAGATGACCTGCTGTAAGTGTAAAACCAAAAGGGACACAATAACTTAATCTTTCACTGAAGAAAGGTTACAGACTGGCATATAGTGTTTCTTATTTTTCTCTTAGTCACCTCTTAAACATGCCTCTAGTTAAAGCTGTTAGTTAAATTATGAACTACAGCCAATACTCTGATCAATGCTTGTCATGGAGCACTAGCCTATGAAAAAATCTGTTTATTTATTCAATTAATTTGTTGGCAAGTAACTCCATTGCAGTAGAAATAAATTCAAAATAAACATGTACTGTTTTGTGATTGAAAAATATGACCAATGGCTGTAAAAGTGAACATTTTTTTTATATCTGATATATTATTACAAATACTAATTGCAAAATAAGGGATTTTCTGTACTTGAATGCTCATGAAGAATGTGATTTGACAGACAAAAAATGTTATCATACTGAGACTGGGAAAATGCAATGAAGTTGGAGTTCAAATATTTGGGGGCTATTTTTGACTTTTACAGCTGGAACAACAAATTGCTAAACTAAGTAGAACAAAGTAGGAACCCAATCCATCAATTCATGATGTGATTCTCATTACTGAGTGATTACAAGGTGATGGGAACATAGGAAATTCTAGAGTACAATATATTTTAAAGGAACAGGTATTATTAAAGAACAAGAGTAGCTCCTAACTGGATGCAATTGAAATCAAAATTACAGTTAAAGGCTTCTTTCCAGATATGTTGATAAAGACATAAATCTTATATAACAAATGATGTGGAGCTGAATGGCAGGAATACAGCATATGTTAGCACATTATGTTTAGTATGATCCTGCCTGAGGCTGTTATTAACAGATTACATTTGATTTTCAGTGTTATTTTTCTGAAATGTTGCATGATGTCATATTTACCTCTAGACCTTGGAACCATTCATAACACTTTTTAATTTTTAGTATTAACTTTCACCCTTATCAGCTCCCAGTTTTCTAAAGGACCTAGCCTTGTGTTACAGTTTCTTTTGAAAACCTAATTCTTGCTTTCTTTACTGTCTGCAGTTTTAAGCTTAACTTTTTATTCTAATTTTCACATGAATAATTTCTCAATACTTTTAGCTACAACTGCTATAGTAAAATGCAACATTGTGGAGAAACTGGTTGTTATAACTCCCATAATAAATTCAGGCCGAAAGTCTCTTCGATTCTTGCTTCAATTCACATAGAAAAAACACAGTTTTCAGGTTCATGGCTACTCTAATCAGAGAGGAGCAAGAGCAAGAGAAATAAAACAAGACATAATAGAAAAGAAAAAAGATTCCTCTCAACTAGAGAGATGATATGATGTGAAAATGAAAGTGAATTCAGGACATTTTTTCATTTAAAAAATCAGAATAGTAGTAGAAATAATAATAATAATAGTAGAAACTTATAGCATCATCTGAAAAATTTCATAGACAAGGAAGATATCTGTTAGCAACCTTTGCAATGACACAACTAACACTGTGGGATTAAAACTTGATACACAACATAGCGCTGCACCTACTAACACGTCCAGATGTCAGTTTGGTATCTGTTTTTCCCTTCATCATTCTGGAAGCGTAGTTGGAAGGTACCAGAAGAAAGTTTTTCTTTCATAGTCTTTCAATTTTCTCCAGTTTGCAAGTGCAAATATTCAGTATGAATTATTTAGAGGACTGCATAGTTATAAATAAGAAATGCCAAAGCAAAGTAAGGTTATCAGGCTATAAATATGATAGTAGTGCTCAAATGTCTAGCTGGATGTAAAATTTGGATGCCAGGTCTTTCTCTACAGATGGTGAGGGCTGTTCCAAATTAGCATATTACTTGCTTGAAACAATGTATAAACCAGTTCTAATTTGTCATTAACATATGCCTTGAATCTCCGTGTAACTCTAACCTTCCCATTTAACGTGAGCTCTTATTTAACTACAAAATTCATATTGGTCTATGTACACAATTAACCAAAGTCTGATTAGACATGGGAAAATACTGACTGATGAAAATCTCCAATTTGCTTTTACATTACTATTTATTCCATGTTCCCTTTCTCAGCAAAAATTTCCATCAGCACAAGTTTCCTGCCATTACTTTGTGTTCTATGTAGCCCCCCTGAGCATGATGTATTGCCCATTAAGTAAAGCAGAAGTTTTGAATATTATACCAGAAAAGTGCAGCTGGTAGCAACGAGACCTCGATTAGTCCTATACCATATCCTATTACATTCTTAGAGAATAGATTTTTTTTCCTCCAAAAATCTGTACTCCCAGTTTTGTTCCAAATGGCAAGTGGGTTTTAGAATTGTTGAGAAGCATAAAACTCAGAAAATTAGATTGCTGGAGATTACAGCTTTTGAAATCTCAGTTTAAGGAGGATAACCCTGCTTGAAATCTCCCCCTGCTGAACTGATCCACTGTGTTTCAACAACTGATAGCTCCCTATTAGCTTGTCTCTTTTCTCAGGCTTGCTCCTGAATAAAAATGTCCTTTTCCAGAATATATATTCCTTCTTTATGGGGGAGAGTGCAGGTAATTTTTGTTTTATACATTTGCATTTAAATTGCTGCTATGGAATATGTGGAACACATTGTTATTTAATTTTTTTTTCTAATTAAAAAGTCATAGTATCAATATTCATTTATTGTGCTTCCTTCACTATTAGCACAGCAGTACAGTCAGTTAATTAGTCATTTTATTAAAATGTGACTGTTCCCTAGAAGATAATTATTAAGCAGAAAATTGCAGTTTATCAGCAAAATACTGGCTTTTCTTCCTACAAATTTATTTTAAAAAATTAATTTGTCACTATAAAAATTATTAGATTAATTTTTTCATGCTTTTCCTTTATTTATGCTAAAATTGAACAGCCATTATTTTTCCAATCTACTTTTTATGGTTTATTAAGAATCTTTAATAGAAATAACATTTTTACTCATTAGCTATGTATGTTCATTGAATGCTGATGTGAAAATGTGACTTTGGCTTTATGAAATCAGAAGAACTTGATTATAATTAACACTTCAGAGCATGTATTAAGTGGGCATTTTTCATCTTTCCAGCTTCCTGAAACAAACTTACATTGGGCACTAGATCAATCTTCACTTATGCTGAAGAATATTGTCAAGAATTAGGAATTGCCAGCACGTTCATAATGCATATTTAAATGTTGATGAAATTACTGCAGTGCGTTTCTCATCACTTAAGTTTACACAGGTTTTTATGTATGTATTTTAAAAAAAAGAAGTAGTGGAAAAAAAAGCAGTGACACATTAAGACTAACCAGAATGGCCACCATAACCATAACCCTTTGCCCAGAATTTGTCTTACCTCTAACATTGCATTCAGATTAAGAACTGCAGATTACCTATGAATAGTTGATGTTGACTTTATGTCTGGTTGTAGTTAGAAACCATCATCAAGTAAGAAAATGCACATCCCATTTTACACAACCAAACTTTTCCCTGCCTCTGATCCTATATTTTTTATATTTCCATTTCAATATTCAGAATCTGGGGGTAGAGGGAAGAGAAGGATTAAGGTAAAATATAAACCACAGATAATAATTGTATCAGTACCTTCCTTTGTATTCTTACTTTAATTTCAAGAAAGAAGACTTCAAATTTTAATTCACTTGTTTTAGTAATATTCCTTTTTTGTTTTTCCTTTTATTTCCCCTTTTTATTATTTTCTGTGTTCTACATTTTCGACGAGGATGTCTGTACCCACGTGTTGACAATGATACAAAAAACCCACAAGAACATTTTGCTGTAGAAAGCAGATTTAAAATGCAAGCTATCGCCTGTTCAAATTGATGTAGGAAGTTATTTTGCCAAAGAGATTGGCCACAATTGTAGGTTTATAAAGCCTTCCATGCTTAACCTCATCACTAGTTAGGTCACACTCACAGAATGCATCTTAAACTGAAGCACAAAAGTTATGCAGAATTCTGCCTTGCATATTTTGTGATGATAGCAAGGAATTCAACATTAATAAAACAAAATTTACTATTATTTTAAAGATATTTTGAAAAATATTATGAAATCAAATAATGTTAAGGTTAAAATGTGGCTCATTCATCTCTACAGTGTCTATTAATCATGTCCCAGGATTAATACATTAATAAATACGCTCAGTTTCTCTGAGCATATATATATATATATATATATATATATATATATATATATATATGTGGGACTTTTGTAAAAAAATAAATGAGATGCACAATCTGGCCTTACGTCAATCCTTTACTTCCTCAAAAGAAAAAATGTATTGACTACATCAGTAGTCTAAATACAATATTATAAACCTAAAAACATGTTGTCATGATGAAAAAATTTACTAAATTTTACTGACCAGGAAATAAATTCTAAGTTTATGGAAGGCTTCAATTTATTGCCATCTCACTTTTACAGCACATTTTCTTGTGGAAATTATTACAAAATGCTAAAGTAATAGTGAAAACTAGATTTCACATCATAGAATCATAATCTTCGCAAAGTAGTAGAAAATAATAGACACGGAAACATAGGGTGGTTTGAGTCGGAAAGAACCTTAAAATCATCTAATTCCAACCTCACTGTATTGGACATAGACACCTTCCAGTAAGACCAGATTGCTCAGAGCTGCATCCAGCATAACCTTGAACATTCCCAGGCATAAGGTAACCACAAGTTATCTGGTCAACCTTTTTCCAGTGCCTAGAAATTCTTACAGTAAAGGATTTCCTGGTAATTTGTAATGTAAATCTATCTTCTTCCATTTTAAAGGCGTTCCTCCTTGTCTTACCACTACATTTTTTGCAAAAAGTCCCTTTCCATTAAGCTCTCTTTAGGTACTGGATGGCTGCTATAATGTCTCTGTGGACCTTTGTCTTCTGAACGTTGAAGATATTTCCTGAGATATAGCTTCTATATTTAAAAATTATATTATACTGTCTCTTATTAATTTTATACAGAAAAAGTTGCTTTTTGCCTAGCAACATATATTAATATTACACACTATTCATAGAGTGAAAGAAAGAAAATTTGCAGACAGTATTTCATGACCGCCTGAGAAGAACAGATGGTGGCTGCACACAGATGCTGCTGAAGGCAGATGACTACTCCACTTTCTTGAAGTAAACAATGGTCTAATTATTGACAATGGTTTGTCATTGTAATAAGAGCAAACAGTAAAATAAAATTGAAGCATCATAATTTTCATGAGCAGATGTATGCTCTAATCAAACTAAACAATACTAATTATTACATGTAAATTTTAATAGCATTACCATCGACAAAATATAAGCTGAGTTGATAGAATAGCAGCTACAAAGAAATATTTCCTCCCCTTGACTAGCTGACAGCAGAAGATGCTATATGCTTAAAAGGACACAAAAATTCATACCTTAAAAAAGACCTACACCAAGTGCGACTGTATATTGTCGTACTCAAAAAGTTATGATTGCATATGAAGGACAATACAGACTTTTATCAAAGAGTACAGAAATATAGGCATGTACTAGGAAACAACAGTAGAAAATTAAATTAATTACATTAGGAAGTAATATATAAGATCACATCATTCTGGGGATACATGAATCAGCAAATAAATCAGAAAGGCTAACAGAGATATTTTGCACAATGTACAAAAATGTCAAATGCATTTGATGTTTGTCCTTTACTCTTTTTTTTTTTTTTTTTTTTTCCCATTGTCAGGTAAATTTCTAGGTAAAAATATTAATCCGATGGTGATGTACAAATTGTTTTCTAGTTCACTAAGCTTGTACAGGCTCAGTGCCCATTTGCTTATTCTGAAATATGAATTCAATGAATAGTCAATAATTTGAGTTATTATTGAAAACAAAATAAAACAAACAAAGCAACAAAAAAACCTCAACAAACAATGAAGCCAGACTCTTCCTCCATGACTGTGGAAGTGTTATAAGCAAAAAGGACAAGGGAAGGGCATTATTTTGTTTGTGCTTGTTGCTTTCAATATTTGTTCTGTTGTATTTTCTCCTTTACTTTCCCATGCTTTTGACTGACAGGAGCAATTGACATAAAAATGTAACTAAGTATTTGATAAATCTGCTCTCAGTGTTCAATTCTCGTTTCAAGAGCATCCATACTTATGAAAAATGAGTACTATGACATTCAGCTCTTCACTTTTTGTATCTCAGTAATAGCTCTTCATATTAATTTTGAATGACAGCCTCTAATGAAGGGTAACTCCATTAAAATGGAATCGTAAATGAGTTTACCTATGAAATCCATTTAATCATTTTGCAGATGGAACATTTATTCTTGGGCCACAGGGAAAAATGATACAGTAAGCATCCATGATTCAGCCAGCTGCAGAAATGTTGTTTATTTTGACTGCAAGGTAATTGTTTTGTTCAGAACACAAACTTCAGTTGGTTTTGGTTTGTTGGATTGTTGTTTTTTTTGTCCTCTTGAAAGACAAATTCACTTTGGCACTGTGAAGGTAAGACCATAGAAAAGTCTAAACAGAGACATTGTATATCTAGCCTCTTGTTCCAGCCCTAGTCCTGTTAGGAACAAATACATATTGCTCTTTCCTTCAATGCTGGAGATACATATACTTCCTCTTGACTGTAACAGAAACAATATTAACCCTAATCCCATTATGTGGTATCAGATCAGGTATCAGTTTCTAAGTTTGAGAGTTTCTTAAAGAAAAGGGAATTTATGTTACACTCTTGCATCTTGTGGAAATAATGAAACCACCTCTTTCACTTTATCGAAGATTTTTCTCCTTATTTTATAGCACAGGTCTTGAAAGCCTTACAATTATTTATACTTTTGGTACATTTAAAGAACTTCAGTTGTCATAGCCAATACAAAACCAGTGTGAAAAAAAGTGAAAATAATTTGCATAATATTTTAAATGCCTTGAATAAATAAAATGTGATATTAAGTGAAGAAATAAGTAGATGATAAAAACACAGAACACAAAAAATAAGCTTAGTGTGAGATTACAAATGACAAGGTTTAAAGAAACTCCTGGCCTGATATAAAGATGCATTATTTTGACTAAATCAGTGGCATTGCTTAAAATAGATATGAATTGTTTGACCCATTTCATTTACTCTCTTTCAATCTTTGAGAATCTTCTCAAAAACTTTGCTTTATTGACGTAGAACTATTGCAAATATACAGATAGATGGTATCTCAGAAACACACTGTGCTTGTTTCCTCAGACAATATTTACTAATCATTTATTAATCAATAGTGATATCATATATAGTGTTTAGGAGTTCAGGATAGTGACTCTTGTTGAATGGACACAGGTAAAGTTCCAAAAAAAAAAGGTTTTCTGGAGAAGTTGTGGCATCTCTGCTGCTGGAAACATCCAAAGCATTGAATGGCTCTGAGCAACCACATTTATCCTTGTGGTCAGCTCTTTGAGCACAGGGTTGGGCTGAATCTCCTTGTTTTCTTAGGTACTTTCAAACTTAAATTATTCTCTGATTACAAAATGCTAATGAAACTGAAATATTTATGTCTGACTAAAATGTAGAATTTATTTTTTCAGTTTTTCTTCTGATGAAAATGTAATGGTTGTTAAGGACTTTGAAAAGTTTCGAAAACCCAGCATGTTGTTTGATTTTCATTACCATATATTTTAATTAGAAATGAGAAATTATACTGGATTCTAAAACAGAGAATCTTAGGAACATGTAGATGCATTAACTATTTTCCAGTGTGTTATTAAGCATAATAAGTGCAAATAGTATACATGAATTAGCCTCATTTAAAGAAATACATTGAATTAATACTAAAATAGAATAAATGTAGATGATTAATGTTTTTCAGCTCAGTTACTGCTAAAGACTTAAGCTTAAGTACGTTTGAAGATTGAAGATCAAACACAATCAGTTTTAAACTTAGATTTGTATCACTGGCAATTAATTTGGTTTGAAAAATCCTGAAAACACGATTTAATTCTCTAAAATGTACATGAGTTCTAGAACTTCAATAATCTTCCTTATTAATTTCTGAAAAAGAAAGGACCTAAATTTCCAAAGACATAAAGCATGAATATAGATTTCCTTACTAAGAAATATAATTTACTAAGGATAGTCAGATCGTCTGTTGTACAAACGGAAAAGAAATTATTTTATGTATCAAATTATATGCTGTAAATTTTGCGGTATATTTTCTTCCTATTAAGGAAAAATAACAATATAAACAGAATTTTAAAAGATAAGAAAAAGCGTAAAATGATATTTAAAGTATAAAGGCATGCTATAAAAATAAATAGTTTCTTTTTTTTTCCCCTCCTCAAAACTTAGGCTAGAATTGTTATGTAATTCTTAGTCTGTTCTCCTGAATAGTCTGAACTGAATTTACTTTTATGCAACAGTTAATTGGTCTTTTTAGAGAAATGTGTTCACAAAGTTGCCTTCTTTAAACAGACTAATTTTTATTTTTGCCCAGAAGCCTTGCAAACTTTGGTCATTTCTGGAAATAACAACAGAGAAAGAGTGATAAAACTCAATGTGCTTCAACTTCTACTGCAGACATAAAACTCCACAGAATTTTTGGAGAATCAGGGAGCAGTAAAACCTTCTAACAAGTCCAGCTTGAAATACTAAACATGCCCACTTTTACGTAAACAATTTCAGTCCAATAAGGAAGAAATCTAAACAAAGGGGAAAACCAACAATTAATTAACCAAATTAATAATTGATGCTTACTAAAAAAAATAAAATTAAGAAACACTGATGATTCATCTTAATCAGTGGATGACTCAGGGACTACTCACATAAAAAAATATCATCCATTAAGTAGGATTCTTCCCAGAGCAGCAACAGATACAGTGTACAACAGTGTACCGTTTTAATTTTTAATCCCTTTCAAAATAGAATTGCATTTAATATCCTTCACCCATCCATATAATGGCAGCAGTAAGAGCATTTTCTCAAAATTCCTCTGCTGCCATTTCTCTACATGTCAAGTCTTCTGCTAAGAGCATTAGCCCCAGACTCACTGATGAATTTACCAAAAGACTCCTTAACAAACAAAAACACCACCACTGCCACCACCACAACATATAGTAAGCAATTCCAGTTCCAATTCTATACATTTTACCTTACAATGCAACCATTTTGTGGTGTTATCTTTGCTACAATAGAGTCCCTTTTGTTTCCTGTAATAAAAATAAGGCAAAAAATTGCTAATGGAAAATAGTAATACTCAAATGAAATTAATAAAGTAATTGGAATTCTATTTTTTCACTAGGAAATAATGGGAATAAACACATGCTCAGGGAATGATGCTAATTGCTGGAGGGAGTGGCCTTCAGAAACGATGCAAGATAGCACAAAGCCAAGGGAGAAGACTGATAAGAAATAGGCTAGTCCTATCAGTGATTTCATATACCAGCTTAACCTTGAACATGCACCCTAAAAAGGACTTTTTGATTTTGTTCCAGAAAGGAATCACTGGAATTGCTGGAAGTGGACTGGGTTTCATTTGACTATTAAACCAGTGTCTTTTGAAGTGATGAAGTATGCTCTCAGGAAAAAAGAAGTATCAACAACAAATACTATTTTATAAAATTGCAAAACACAGATATTCTGTCAAAGAGAAAAAATAAAAACTTAATAATGTAGTCAAGCCTTGGATTTAAAGGTTCATGCTGCCAAAATTTGAATTTTCAGAGTCTTGAAGAAGTGTATTGGAATAGATAAGTCTCTTGAAGCACTTACTGCTTAGAACCACTTTATTTTCAAAATAGATACGAACAGCAAAAGGAATCTATCAGTGAGCTAACAAATTAATGTGTTAGAGGACTGAGACTAAAATCCTTTCTTTGGAGACGGTCATATGACCAAAACAAGAAGAGAACATGAATAATCAAGTTGCACTCTCCAGAAAAATATTGAAAAATATTGGAAATATTGGAACAAATATTGGAAATCTTGGACACAAAAGCAATAGAAGTGTGAACTTGCAGCCATTTGAATAAATTATGTTTCAATTGCTATGCCATAACCTGAAAAGCAACATTGGTTTTATATGCAAGGAGCAGATTTACATGAAACTAATGATCTACAAAAAGTGAGGTTGGAAATCTCAGATGGTGTGAACTACAGCTGAGTCTTGGCAACTAAAGCCACAGCATTTAATGCTTTATGAGGGATGTGATAGAAAACAAACAAACCTAGTAATCCCAAAGCAGAGATCACCATAGAGAAGAGGGAACCAGCCTTCCTCTCCCCCTCGCTCCATTATTGCCTTAATTATATGAGACAATGTCGTAAATGCACAATATGAAGAAATAACAATGGTTATTGAGGTTTACAGAATTCTTCATCCTAAGGACTTGAATTGGAATTTAAAAACACACTAAATTGTTCTGAATATAATGTACAACTCAATATTATCATTTTATGCCAAAGAAGGCATCACTTTAGGAAGCAGTAAGTATCAGAAATATGAAATACATTAATTACCACAAATAATTTTGAACTTCTTTTGTCAAAAATTTATATTATTACTTTTATTTGCTTTAAACTGGCATTTCCTGTCATTTAAAGCACAATGTCAATTATTTTCTTTTATTATCCATGTGTTCTGTTTACAGGGCATACATGAACTTTCAGCTTTTTCCTTAAATTTCACAAAATCAAACTTAAATCTGAGGGTTTTTAGAAAATCATATGTAAACTTAGTTTTTTCGAGGCAGACCACCTGAAAAATCTCAATACCTCATTTGAAGTATACTGCTAATGCTTTTTGATCAATTGCAAAGAAGATGCATTATTTGCAGGATAAGACAAAATAAATTATTTCAAATGTTGAAGAACAGTAAATATAAATTTTAAAACTACTGAGATAATTCAGCTTAATCATTGTTTTGTTGTATAATTCATGGAAATTTATCAGAGAGCTTAAATCCATAAGGTCATAAATTTTCTTCTCTCCGTGTAATTCTAAAAAAAAAAATAAACATTTTGATACATGAGAGATAATAAAATGCTGAAAGGAATTAAGAAGGCAACTCATTACCCATATTAGGGAACATGAAACATTATCAGACTGAGAAGTGTTAATGTAATTGCTGCCTCATTGCAAAAATTATTTCAAATATCTTTGTTATATTTCAGAAAAAGCAATTAAGATTTAATGTACAACCTGATTATTCATTCATGAAGCTTGATTAAGTTTGATTTTATTTTAATTCCTTTGTGTCACAAAGAACTTAGCCAGTAGACCACACAATTGCAAAATGATAGAAGTTTTTTTCTTGTTGAGATTTCTGCTCATTTTGTTTCAAAGCCTCTGTAACAACTCTTTGTCTGCAGGTAATTTGTAACAAACACTAAAAAGAATTCCCATGCACACACCTAAAGCTCTGCTTATCTACTCCACCCAGCCACACACTCTGAAGATTAAGCATATTCAGTGAAAACCTGCTCTGTTTTTTGCAAGTATTAATCACAAAGATCTTTGAAAGATAAAACATTCCATACTTTGTCCCCCCTTTAATTAAACATACACAGATTCTTGGCAGCCTACTGACTGTGTGGAGAGAAATTTATTTGAAATATTTTCAGAATATTCTGCTTTTTAATATTGTATTCCAGTTCTTCTTGATCTGACTTATTTATGAAACATCTCACTATATCTATGATTTTTCATTATAATATCACCAATGCACAGCAGCATGTCCCCATCTTTCACCAGAACTTTAATTACAATTGGACAGCAGTTCTAGATTCTAAAGACAACATTTTATAAAACTTATAGCAAATTTAAAAACTTTCTTCTCTTAGGATAAGTAATGTAATGACATGTAAAAATTTCTTCCCTAAAATTTTACCTGAGAATGATGTCCAGACTGAGCACAGAAGCTAAAGAAAACAGCGCCTTTCAAACACTGCAATGCAAATTACTGATCTATTGCAGTAAAATTCAATTCAGTGTATTCCAATAAACAATTATGTTTACTGAAATACAACACCATGTATTTGAATCTCAGCTATTTTTCCCTTGGCTTCAAATGCTACATAAATTTTATGCAAGCAGACATTGCTTAGCCTAATGGAAAGAATGATACTCAGAGATAAAAAAGAAAAATCATTAATTTGAAGTAAAACATGGTACTTTGCATTGAGACATTTCATGTTTTCATGGAGAAAATTGTTAATTTCAATTTTCCACTAGCAAAAGAGTTATTTTGGCAGTTTCTGTCTAAATTATTACAGATTTTCTATAAAATTATTTAAAAGTAATGTTGTACATAAAAGGCCATCATAAAAGCAAATTCATCTTATCTGGCTCTACTACAGTCTGGAAACATCAAAAGTTTGCCATAAATATTGAGCAACTTTTAAAAAACCCCTGCAAATAATAAGATCTTAACTTTTTCTTCTGAAAATTTCTCTCCATGAAGATATGAATACTATTTCCAAAGTCTGACTCCAAGTCACAACTGCCACCTTTGTAAAAAGAATAATAAACTTCGTCCCAACATTTATTACACATAAGAGAATGTGAAATATGGCATGTTGAACCATTTGTGTATGATTTGCCTAAAAATATTATGCAGTTCAAATGGCTGTAATGGCAGGATTTCAAAAGTCAGACTCAAAATATATGAATATATGGGGGCAACAAGCTACTGAGAGAGTCAGAGTACATCCAATTCCAACATTAAATTATACTGAAGTTCAAAATTATCACAGAGGGAACAGTTTAGCCAGTGCTCACAGATACATTTTCATGGACTCTGACCCTGAGCTCAAGGAAGGAAAATATCTTAGTATACATGTAAAAATAAATAAAATGTTGGCTATTAAAAAAAAGGACTAGTTGGCAGAACTGTGCTCTAATGAGAAAATGGGAATAAAATGTTTCTGGATTATTTATTATCAGCAACCTTTCTAAAATGAGATAAAATGCCTGGAGAGATACACAGTCTACTCCCTGACCTTGCTGTGATATGTCATATGAACAGCAGAACCACAAAGCCCATTCTCTAAGGAAACTCATAGTATCTTTATTGTTTGTTTGAGTTCATTTAGTAGAAACATGGTTTCTAGGTTATCATCCTACTCTGTGAGTAAAGTACTTAGTAAGTTAGTAAAAACATAATGTATTGAGTATTATTGATATAATTCATATGTGAGTCGGTATTACAAAGAAGACATCAAGTCAGGAAAAAGTAAAGATAAACTTTAAACATATTTATTTCTCTAATTTTTAATCAAAAGAACAGAGCTATAGCAAAGAAACAGCAAACAGAAAATTTATACAGAGAGAAACTAGCTATGATCAATTTTCAATGTCATCTAGCTCACCTGTCCCTCCTAGACTCATTCTGAATTTATCAACAAAGTATAATACTATTCTTGGATTTTATTTTGAAGGTATATTAATAATTTATAATTATTGTTAGAATTTATTCTATTGTGCAAGTTTGGGACTCTTTGATACAGTAAAGTTACTATTAGTTACAGATAAATACAACTCACAATGAAATTAATAAATCAAATAATTTTGATTCTTGGTACCCTATGTACTTATATGTAGCCAGATTAGATTGTGTCAAGATGTGGAAATTAAGATACAATCATAAAATAAACATAAGACATCTTACTAAAAGTATAATTTCTGACTTCCAAGATTGGATATATAAGAACTATTTTGCTGCAATACTGTAATCACATAGAACCATAGCAAGATCTGCACAAAATACTTCCAATTTTACTAGGTTTTTGCATGTGGGTTGCTTTTTTTTTCCTAAATGAGGAATTTCTAACTGAATTTTGCAGTTTGCTTTTAAATATCAACATTCTAGTTTACATAAAACATCAAAGTTCAAAAATCAGGGCCTTTCTTTATGCTTAACACTACTCCAAACCAAGAACAAAGCAGCTTCCTTCTTAAAGTGCACATTGTTACCTGTGAGAGACATTCTCATTTCCACCATGTCTAAACAAGTGCAGAGTAAAATATATGGATATTTTGTTTTCATTCTGTTCCCAGTTGATTGATCTGGAACTCATAAAACTGGCAACAACCTTTGACTTGACGGAGCTTGGTTTTATGCAT
>PYHW01010767.1:10599476-10610555 GCA_013186435.1 Turdus rufiventris | reverse complement strand
CAAACCCCACAAGACTACCAAAAAAAATGAGACTGAAGGAGAGAGTAAGGGATTAATACTTGCTGCCAAAACACCATCAGCAAAGAAGCATAGGAATCAACAAGCTATTATGCAAAACAGAGAGAAATGTTAACAGTACTCTTTCTCCAATTAAATAGAAATTCGCATTTGAAAAAGAAAAAAAAAGAAAACCAGACAGAGTTTACAGTGGGAGAGAAGGGAAGAGAAAGGAGAGGCTGAAAACAGTAGTTGGCTGCAATGTTTTTTTTTTAAGATCACAAATGATAAAAGCAGACTTGGAACATCCTCCATCAACAAAATGAAGAGATATTCTGAGACAAACTTGGTGCTAAATATTTCAGAACTCAGAGGCTAAATTTTTACAGCATTGATTCAGGAAAGTTATTTTATCTTAAACACTTCATATAATTGTAATTATAACAACCTCAGTGATTTTTAAAGTCCTTCAGGAATATTTATATGCTGAAGTGCTAAAATTACAGTGGAGTTTAGATCCCAACTGTTCTAGATGTTAGAGAAGTGCATAATAGGGAGTATTTCACAGTCTAAAAAGACAGGAAATTAAAATCAAGAGACAAAGAGAGGATGCAAAAAAGGGAAGAAGTGATTGATTCAAGAAGTGAGAATCACCAGAGAAATGGTTGATGCAAGATCTACTGCAGAGCCCTCATCAGAGAACAGCATGTCCCAAATCCTTGTCTAATCAGACAACTGATAACCCATAGCAGCAGCATTCATGTCACCAAAAGTAAATGGTTCTTTCATAGCACAATGAAGATATCTTCTTCAGTAGACATATATAAT
This sequence comes from Turdus rufiventris, assembly GCA_013186435.1. NCBI lineage: Eukaryota > Metazoa > Chordata > Aves > Passeriformes > Turdidae > Turdus > Turdus rufiventris. The sequence goes on along the minus strand of PYHW01010767.1, from coordinate 10,609,730 downwards.
TACACATAATGAGAAAAGGGAAGAATATTATAGGCTTGTTTCACATATAGACTCTTTTATTTTTCTTTTTGACATCACTACATTTTAGCTGAATCTTACAAAGCTTTAGTTTAAGCTAAAACTAAATTTAGCTGGGAGCTGCCTTTGCCTAAAAGTTGCAGCAGATCTAAGGGAGGCTTTTTATTTTTATGCAGATTTTTTTAGTTCAGACACTGTTCAGTACCATTCCCAGCATAAATGTGACATCGTTTTAATGTCAAACCTCAAATTTTTCACAGGTATGCTGTTTCACATCTTTACTGGGAATGAAGATCTGTTTTTCTGAGTAACACTAAAGGGGGAACCAATCGTAAAAAATATTGACAGACACTAGATTAGATGATTGCACAGCCAAGATTCTGACTGTGGAAAGGTTAAAATGTTAACACCTTGTGTCAATAAAAACTGACTTAAATTGAAATTGAAAATTCCTTCAAATTGAATCAGTGAACATGTACTTAAAACTATAAACTTAGTCTAGTTAATGGCAATATGCAAGAGTAGTTAACTTAGTCCCTTGCAATCTAGTTCCTTGAACTGAAGCTGTTATTCTATTCAATCTAGTGGGCATTTAAAGATACTTTTTTGAAAATATTTTTTTACTTTAAACAAACAAAAATTAAAAAGAAAATCTAAAACATCAGCCAAAGTTGGAAATACCTCTGAAGTAATATACACAAATGATTTTGATTTGCATAAAAATTAATAATGACATTTAATATAATAATACCTGTATTTGTTATATAAAAAAATACGTAAAGCACCTTTATGGTATTAGGTAGAACTGCTATAGAAAGATTTTTAAAAAATTATGTTGTTATAAAATAATCTTCAAAAGGCATGAAGATTCTGCTTTTATAAATGCATTAAGGCAGTTCCCCTGGCTGCCCCTAAGACTCAGAGAGAAGGAGATTAAGCATGATATTCTCATTTATGAAGAACACTACCATACTTACTTAAGCATCTGGATTACTTCCTGATAAATTATCTTCTGCTCACTATTAATTTAAGATGCTAAGTAACTTTGATCTGACAACATTTGCAGTAGGAATACTGTGGAAAATATCTTGGACTGGTTGGGAGTGTAGGAATACATTTTAAAAAATTGAGTGCACAGGAAGATGCAGGCAAGTGTCAAGCAATGCTTAATAATTCAATTTAAGTGCACAATGCAGCATAGAATATTTCTTACAGGTATTTTGTATTATTTTATTATTTTTTCTACAAAAAATACTTTTTTATGTTTAAAAGGACCTTAATACTGATGAAGTGGTAAACATTGAAGTTCTGTACAAAGACTAAGACCATTGTCATAGACAGAATAATCATAGACAAAAGCCTCTCAGCTACACAATGTTCTGTGACAATCCCATAAACTTCATCACTGTCTATTGGGACTTCATAACTCTATAATTTATACCTTATGCAACCTGACATCAGCATTTTAACAAAAATGCCGAGAGAGTGCAATCTGTGATATTTATACATATTCCTTTCCTTGTAATGGTGAATTTCTCTTCCATGGTCATATTTGATTTTATGTAAGATCTTTATTATTGCATACAGTAACTTATTTCTTTATGAGTATTAATTACAAAAATAAAAGAAATATAAAGAAATAAGACACTTTTTTTCATCAGGTGTATCTATGCTATTTTGCCTAGGTGTATTTACTTGGGCAAAGCCAGTACTATACTATTACATACCTTCATTTAATATTGTTCCATAGTTAGATGTAAAGTATAAAATAAATAAAGAGCAACGTACAAATAATTTTTTGAAAATAATGTTTTAACATTTAAGGTAACCATGGATACAGAAAACAGCTGGTCATTAAAAGCTCATGGAACTGAACAACTCCAGCAGTAGCCCAAATTTTTATTGCAACTCTGCATTTTCAAACAAAATCCCATCTGCTGACATGAATATAGAGGTCTCTTATGTGGTTTGGAGCTTTTCCAATACCTGCAGATTCTTTCAAAAGTGCATTTAGACTCCACTGAATTGACAATTTTAATATATTAATTAACTCATCCTTGGTTTATTAAATACATAAGGCTTCATCTGTCCTAAGAAGGTAGCACCACAGAAGCAGGAAGAATATTGTTATTAAGAATTTAACTGTTTACTTGTGGTAACTGCTTTTTGTAATGTAGCTGGCAGAACTGACATTGAAAAAAACCCTTAGATAGCCAGCTGATCTGCTTTTTCATACAGGTAGGTCAAATAACTGAAAGGACAATGAGTAAATGCTAAATCTTTTGGATTTAACACAATGTAAATTGTCTCCTTCATTCCCCCAAAAAAATTAAGAACAGAATATATAGGCACAATGTGAATATGCACAATCAGCTGCTGCACATGAAAGTCCTTCTGCAGGAGCATGAGACTTTTTCTTCTCAGGAGTAGCACTGCTTGCTTGTACTTTGTCTTAACATTACTACATCCATCTGACCTTAAACCAAACATTTTAGATTTGAAGCACAAATGCAGAACAGAAAATTAAGAAAAAAAAAAATCACCTTAACTGTTGCGACCTGCTAATCAATTTTGGGAAAGAAAATCAAAATATAGTGCATCCTCCCTTAATATATCCAATTTAACACCACCATTGAGACCCAACTAATAATGTAATCTAAATACTTTTCAAATGCCTAGGCTAATTTGCAGATTTTCTTTTGCTTCATGTTTAATCCCAGAACAGTTCTAGGTGTTGAGTCTAATTTAGCAAAGTACTGTGCTCAAAATAAATAGGCTGATTTTCAGTATCCTTAGCACATTTTTACTTTGATATTGATTATAGTGCAAAGTAACATCCAAGAATATTTGAAGCTGTTCTCTATATATGTACGTTTCACTTTTAAAAATGCTTAACTTCAAACAGTAGTATTCTGCTTCACATTCTTGAAGCAAAAGTTGTCAGATCTTATGGCATGTTTTATTGCATATCATTGTTCAGTATATTCTAAGCTACTATACATTTTAGCTACCTTGAAATAGGGCATTACAGACATTTTTCCTTTTAATGACAGACAAGGACATCTCTTCGTCTTAATGTATTTCTCTTGTTTCTGTGTCACTGTCAAAAAAACATTCACAATACTGGAAATGCAATGTAGTGCAGAAATGGCTTAGAAGTCGGTCAGATGTATCTTTCATTACAGGACTGCAATTTGAACCCTATGAAATCTTTCTAATAAAACTAGTCATGGATTAAATTTTCTTTTTTGTTGTTTTTCTTTTTTTGTTTGTTTGTTTGAGTTTTCGTTTTGTTTCGTTTTGATACATTAACAATTAATGTACAATAATCTTTTTTTTTTTTTTTTTTTTTTTTTAAGGTGCCATCAAAAAAACTTCTAACTCCACTTGAGCTGCTTTCCAAGCTCCATGGCCTTGCGCACTTTCAGACACTGTTGATGGACTGAGCTATTCTTGGTCTCAAGAACAAACATGAATCTTCAAGGAAAAGTCTCTACAATGTGTCAAGTTTCTCAAAGGCATAACCTGGTGGGTCAAAATGTTGCATTTATACTTCAGAAAATAATTCTGGGTGCATTCATGTGTATATATACATATAGTGACAACATTTAATAAAATAGAGGGAGATCTTCTAATGAGAGGGTTGCTATGGCTCAGAAACCATTCTGATTCAGGAGATTCTTCGCAACTAGTACTGAGATTCTTGTAAAGTATTCTGGTTATTTTCTAGACAAAAGAAGTGGAACAAGATGGTGATTGGCATACTGAATTATTTCTTGTTGGTTAACAATATGCCATTTTCATCAAGATAATTCAAAAGCCTTTAATAATTTATCATACTGCATATAATGCCATAAACTACAATTCTTGAAAACGTGACCTAATGAACATGAAACTAAAATGTTTCATATACCAAAATAAAAAAAAAAAATAATCAGTTTGGTTCCTTAAACTGTCATGAAATGTTATATACTAAATTAGTTTTAAAAAATATTGATTTTGTGGAATGGTAGCCAATCCTAATTTAGTGTATTCTCATTAATCAGGCTGTATGCTTTACTCTCCATTACATAAGACAAATTTACATGGTAGAAACTGCTGGTCTACAGCTATTGTTGCTTGATTACCTTGGAAAAAAGGACAAAATGATCAACCAACATTTGACAGGTCAATGACTTTGCCTGAATTTACCAGACTACTCAAAAGTGTTTGGGGAAAGAGACAACTCTGCTTTATATATATATATGTATAATTCCCCACAAGGAATACTACCTCTTTAGTCAACTTGGAGCATGAAAGAAAGACAAAATATTCATTTAGATGACCTTTTTAAACCATTCTGTCTTCAAATAGAAGGCACAGAAAATTCATTAAAATCTCCACTAGAGGTTGCAGTTTTGCCAGGCTTCATTTCCAAGCAAAACCAGCCTCACTTCTATGTTTTGACCAGACATGACTAGGATCCTAGAAACAGAGTACTAAATGAAAAGGAAAAAAAAACAACAATATACAATAATTAAATGGGTCATTTCTATACACAGTATTAATAACTTTTGTTTGTCATGTCACTTGTACATATCCTAGAGCTAATATGTTACTCACTGTTTTCACAAGGGAATTAAATCTTGATAATATAATTCATTGTCAGAGTTTGGAAAAATTAACAGTTGCCCATCTCAGTAACTGTATGAAGAAAGCAATTTTCCACAAGAGACAAAAAAACCGATGATGCTCGACGATAAAATAATAATAAAATAGTATTTCCTGTTCGTAAGAATGTAAACCAGTAAACAGGCAGGAGAGAGAAAGGAAACAATTGTGGAATTTAATAGTTTTCTCAGAAGAATGAAGCTTATTTATTTAAAAGGAAAGCAAATTAAATAAGCATGGGAGACCTAGATGTTAAAGAAAATAAAGGTTTTTAAGAACCATTCACAGCAGCATTAAGAAAGTCATCAGTTGTCACAGTATGGTGTTCACCAGACTCAAAATGAAGGAAGCAGGAAACAAACTCAGTGTAAAGACTTTGGTAGCCTCCAACTTCTTGTCTAGATGTGATGAACATGTTTTCAGTTTAAAAGTTCAAATGCTCTTCATTTCTTAAATTAATTCCCATCAAGTAGCATGATTCACTGGCCTCTCCAACCATACATGAACATTGCTGGCAATAACTCGTGACTCTAGCGACAGTGGTTACCATGCTGGTGGAGGGAGAAACCAAACATTGTCTTCTCTTTCTGAGTTTTCGGTGTACAAGGGAGTTCCTCCTACACATAATGCACATAGGGAGTTTCATTTTATACAAAATAGACCAAATGGCTTATTTCATCCAAAGTATGCCTGATTCATTTGCTGCAAGTTCTATTCAACTAGGATAATATAATGAATTTATCTGGGAGGATCTAACTGTCTTTACTTATGGTTTATTGTGAACAAAAGCCAAAAAATGAGCCATGTTAGCATAGTCCCTAAGAAATAATAAAACATGTCCCAGCCAGATGCTTTAGTCACAGTAAAGGAGTCAAGAGAATAAAACTCTCTAGAAGAGAAGTAATTAAAAAAGCTACAGACATGTAACTGTCTTTCCTAATCATGACCTCTGGAATCCCTGAAGATATCCTGTGAATGTTTGAGCAGTTTCAGATAAATGGGTTAAATGGAAGTATAACATATAAGTTAATTCCTTACTATAGTGAATCTTCATCTGGAAGGAAAGGAATGTAGTCGTTCTTAATATCTTCATGAGATCATATGTCAAGCCCCACGAATTTATATTGTTTGATTCAGCTACATGTAAATGCTAAATCAGAGGACTTTTGGTGGGTACATACTTAGCAACTTGCAATGATGGATGATATTAAGAGGCTAAGAAATAAACAAGCACCTAAATACAAATAAACTGGAAAAACTGATAATTATTACAATTTAACAGGTTTCAAATCACTTGAAATGTTTATTGGAATTATAAGCATTTAAAGTCTAAAATTTCAGTATACTTTCATAAGAACACAAGAGGATGAGAACACAGGAATCTCACTGTTGATAATTTAACTAAAAACTAAGGTTATGTTCACAGTTGAATAGTGAAGTCTAAATAATAAACACCCAAAACAGTATAATTAACCCAATAGTTAGCATAAATCTTCACTTTCAAGTAAAAGTTATTTTTTTATATTTATGACAGAGAAAAATGAGGAGTGGGAATTCTTCAAGGACTCTGAAAAGGATGTTTCTAATGTAACATTAACAGGTTTGAGAACAAGGATTTCACTAATTCTAGAATTAGTTCTAGTAAGATTTGTCATCATCGTAACTACTTCTGAAAGTACTTTTCTAGCCTATGCTTACATGCATAAATTCTTCCTCACACTGAGTTATTTTTTTTATACATTATTTATTCTGGTTATTGTTTTCCTATCTTTAGGATAGAACTTGCAGCAGAGTTTTCTTGTTTCACATCTGCTTCTCTTAACCACAATTATGAAGAGTGAAGCAAATCATTAGCTATGCATTTTGGAACATAATAGTACTTTGTTAATAAAAAGTGTTTTATCTGATTTTGTTTTCTTTTGTTTAATTTGTTTGTTTTTTGCGTGGTTTTGTTTGGGGGTGTTTAGATGAAATAAATATTGGTTGATGGCAAAATGATTTATTTATATTACACTACAAAGCACACCATCCTTAATTCTGTTTGCTTGCAGGACTGGAAGTGGTGTATCTTACACTGGCAATACATTTCGAATTATATAAACACAGTTGCCAGGCATACTTTAATATATTAGAACTGTAACAATCTAAATGGACTCTAAGATTCTCAAAACCTGTGTTGTGTTTGCTTCTGTGTAGAGAGACTCTCAGCAGACTGTTTTGCTGTAAATAAAAAAATACTGGTTTAACTATAGCAAAGTATGTATCCATGAATCCACTAAAAAACCCAAACAGGTTCCTCAAATATGAAAACTGCTTAGCAATGAAGAGGATGAAAAATTCTGAACTGAACTGAAACTGTACATAACTGTAGTTATGTAGACTGTAATTACCCAATTTGGAAGGAGGCCAGAGAAACACAAGACAAATTCTGCCATCTGTTGCAGTCATATACTCTCAGTAAAACCAATGGGCAGAGCTTGGCGCAACACCGATTCAACCCTTTGAGCCATGGGACATAATCACTGCAAGAGGTCAGTACCTTGGCCCTGTGCCCCTTTTGGAGGATTAGACATTCAATAGACCATCTTTAAACAACTGACTCTCATAGAAATCCTCCCAATCTTCTAAACAGTAAGAATCTTGAATTACCACCAAAATTACTTAAAGCATGACCTGCCAGGCTGGAGTGACTAGAGAGTAGAACCTGGTATCACATCTGAAATGGACTATATTTTGTACTGATAATAGTTCTTTGGAGAATTAAAATTCTGAAAGAAAAGTAATCTGTTATTTCTAAATTGGTTTCGTCCAATGGTTTGTAGTCATTTGAAATGCTGCATTGTAAAATATATCAGAAGAGATTTGATTTGAGACATGCAATTATCTCTATTTACAAGACTGTCAGTTTAAGTACAGGCAAGTGACTCTCTTGACATCATGATGCCTCAATGGCAGAACAAGAATGAGAATTCAAGGTTTCTGAGTCTTTATTCAATGCTTTATCTTCTGTTACATGACAGTGACCTCCACGGCCTCAAATATATCTTAGAGGTTTTTATGACATTTATCTAAAACAAAATTTAATAAAATATTTGATTAATCTTACTTTTAATATCTCCCTAAAGTTTCTTTTCTCTCTTAAATTATTTGTCTATTACTCTCTCAAGTGAATTCATATTGTTTTGAAGGACTGATGGTTCAAGAGCAGGACAATAAATTTTAATTCCACACAAAATCAGTGACCCTTTTTATAGGAAGGAATTTCATAAGGAGGAAGGCCTTCCTTTATCCATACAACTGCTTTGTTTTAAATCTTCATCCACCTTACCATAAAAACATAACCTAAATTGTATATGTAGAACAGTGCACTATTATTACACGTCCAAATACTGTTTGTTATTGAAATAAAGAAGATTGATAAGCTATATGCCACACTGACCATATCTTCAATTATCTATGGTAATGTTGAACAGAAGATAGATACACTGAGCCTTTTTCCCCTCTAATATTAAGATAAAAATAAAAATCTGTAAGAATTTTGTTGTTTGAGTAGGCATATTCAGACAATAGTAATATAAATTTGAAAAGTATTGTATCTTGAGGTATGAAAACCAATTTTACTTATTTTCAGGGAGAAGATTTAAAAACAGAAACAGTGCCAATTTATCTTTTCACCTATAATGAGATGTGACTCTAGAATGCAGAAAATTTGTTAGTGCTGTTCCAGGTATAGATATTCTTTATTTTCTTCTTATTTTTCAAGAATGATATCGATCTTAAGAGCTTTGTGAAGGGCCACATATTCAGCTAACAGAACTATTTATAAAAATGATGTCCTCTTAGTAATGTCTAAGATCACTCAATCATTATGTTTAGATATAATAATTTAAATTATTTTCACTCTATTAAAATCATGTATGTGCAGAGCAAGCTCCTGCTGAACTTGTTATGCAGACTGTCACCTGTAACCTTGCAGAAAAAAATCAGATCTGTTGGGCTGAGAACTTCGTTTCCATTCAAATAAATGCTAGCATGAGACTGTGTACTTAACTTCTCAGAATTCATCAGGTTTCCTAACCATATCTAGAGATCATTTTGAAGGACATGGAGCTTTTATCATGTATTTTCCTCATCAGAACAGCTCACTATCTTATAAATATGATGGGTGGAAACCATGCAGTAGTTTGGGACAATTTTCACACATTTACATGGTATATTAGTGCAGTCTATGATCTTAGTAAAAATGAATAAAGAAAAGGATTTATTTTAGAAATAATTTTAATATTATATAACATTTTAATTTAATTTTTAAAATTTATTTAATTTTATTTCTTTCACAGACTTTGTCACATAAAAGGTGTGAAAAACTGCATTTTTTCCTAGTGGTTAATCAGTTCGTTAACCATCTCCATTTTTCCTCCTTATATGATGCAGGCCAAAATTATTCATCTTTACTATGTCTTTCCCTCATTTGGAGCCATAAAATCTAGTAACCAAACTGTAATCAAGACCAAAATCTGAGAATTAGAGTCTTGACTCTGCCTAATAGGAATTTCATTATCTCATTTGCAATTGGAATCTTCAAGGCTTCACCTTGAATGACTTCCCAGAAAAAAACCCGTATTACAAAAATCATCAAAAAAAGTCCAGAATGAAAGAAGACTTACAAGTAAATATTTCTCATGCAATCCACTCTCTTTTCTCAAACTTTTTTTTTTTTTAATATGAAGATCACTTCACTTGCTTATGCACATGCATTGTGCACCTCTCTGGTTCAGATCCTACTATTCACAAAATTAACCCAATAGGATCAACAGGTTCTGCCTGCTAGCCAAGCATGTGTTCCTCTTTTAGAGTCCCTGCTGACTACACCCAATTAATTTCTTGTCCTTGCTTGGAAACTACCTGCTTTATTACCTGTCCAGGGACCAAGATGAGGCTGACTTGCTTGTAATTCTCTGTGTCCTTTTTCTTGCCCTTCCTGAAGATAGGAGTGCTACTTCTGAGGATAGGAGGTAGTCCAGTCCTCAAGTATCTTTCTAAACTGCTGCTGTTTTGCAAAGGTAATCAAGTGGCCTTGGCAATGACAACAACCAGCTCCCTCAGCACTTTAGGTGCATCCCATCTGAGCTCAGAGATTATGTATATCCAGCTTTCTTATGTCCAGTTTTCTTTCGAATTTCCAGAACTGATCCACTTCCTTCAAGAGTAAATTTTTGTTACTCCAGACTTTTGCCCTGGTATTCACAAAAGCTGATCTTGCTAGTAAAATCTGAGGTGAAGACACTATTCAAGACCACGGCCTTTTCCATATCCTTTGTCATTGTGGTTCCCACCCCATTTAGTAGAAGACTCTAATTCTGCTTAGTTTTTGTTTTGTCTGCTACGTACTTAGAGAAGCCCTTCTTGCTGCTTTTGTGATCCCTGGCCTGATTAAATTCCACTTGGGTCTTGGTTTCCCTAGTTGTATCTCCTCATGCTGAGGCAATGTCTTTATATTCTTCCCAAAGTACCTGTCCTTACTTTCACCCGCTGTAGAATTCATTTTTGCATTTGAGTGTTGCCAAGAGATCCTTGTTCACCCAT
>PYHW01010767.1:10569563-10598494 GCA_013186435.1 Turdus rufiventris | reverse complement strand
TTTTTTTTTTTTTTTTTTTTTTTTTGTTAAAGTGAAAACACAACCTAGTAACACGGGGAGTTTTGGAAAACTAAATATAGTTCTAAAGTGACTACGTGAACAAAATCATTTACTTTTCCAGAAAACAGACTACAAGACACCTCATAGAGTAGCGTCTAAATGAAAATCCCTGCTCACAAAAGAAATAAGTAAATAGAGAAGTATCCTAAAATGCCCTAAAAGAGTTTAAAAATATATAAATGTTTCTGAATTTTTTTTGAGAAAAAAATTATGCCTCAAAATTTTCTTTGCCTCTAGCCACATTACAATCAACATTATGTTGTTTTGGGGAGAAAGCATTCTCTTTGTTTATAAATAACTGGTATTGCTTATTCACCATGCACACTCCAGTTGTATGTGTTTTTATATAGCAAAAAAAAAAATTGATGTAAATCTTTAAAGGAGTATCTTTTTAGTGTCTCTCATGAGAAAAATTTCATTTTCCTAACTCATCATAAATAATTAAGTCTAAAACCACATAAACATTTACAGCCATAGGAAGAAAGAAAAAACATTCCCTTGTACAGGGATATACTATAATAATGAGCTATTACCCCATTGGAAACAAGGCAATATTACTATTTGCAGCAATATCTACAGCTGTACATAAACATAATTTCACATAAAAAACTCGAGTGCTACATATTTTTAACATGCATTGTAAAATTTATTTCACTTGAGAATAACAAATCTAAAGAAAAAATGAACCGCTTTATCCTTGTAATTGTAGACTTTACTATCAATCCACTGCCAATAGTGCTTGGAATTACACTTACTTGCTTTGATCACTTCAATGATTCATGTCCTAAAAAGTGCACAAAATAATGAGAAAATCTGACAGCACATGAGATTCTTGCATTAATCTACATAAATGAGATCAAATATTAATTGCATGTCAAATATCCCTTCAAAACATACTAGGTTAGGGTATGACTATATAAATGCTCCTATGAGGAGCAGTAGAAATTAATATGTATCATATAGTAAAATGAAAAGTAGCACAGTCAGAAAAACTAAGAACTTTTCATTTTCCTATGAGTGTCAGAATACAAATAATAACATTGCACATTTCATCTGAATGCACAAGATAATTTCCTGACAATGAAACAGAGAAAACAACAAACTACTTTTGTGGTGTGTAAAAGATATATTGCCTGTATGATAAATTACAACAATTTCTTTTGTACAATGTATACTAACAGTAAATATGTTGTGGTTAAGTGCTATCTAAAGAAAATTACATTAGCATTAGTCTTATCCCTTTATTCCTACCACTCAGATTTAAGCTGAAAATAGGATCATCATGCTTTTTGCTAAATGCCTGTGTTAGGGAAAAGAAAGTAAATAGATATCATACTTTAAAATTACAAGTTCTCTCTCCTTTTATACAGTTTTTTTTTAAAAGCACTATAGGAAAATATATTGTTCCAGTACTGTAGGAATTTTTGCTGTGTTTTACTTATTACTCCAGAAAGATCAGACAGAATGTTTTTATTGAGGATCAGGGAATTCAATAGGTAAAAAGTGTTACAGTCATGAAACTTGTATTTTCACACTATAAGAAATGTTTCAGATGAGTGGTAGTTTAATAAAAAAACAAACACAGTACCACAACATGTATATTTTAGAAAATGGAGTCAAATTATTTTGCAGTTATTCCTTATATAAGCCCTTTCCTGACATTTCTAGGAAATGTGGAATTTATTTTCAGAATCAAAAAGTCACCGAAGTGCTGAGGTTTGAAGGTAAGTCTGGAGAAGATCTAGCACAAAGGTCTCCAAACACTTTTGATCAGGTACCCTAATCACTAAACTATGTTTGAGCAGGCATCCCAAATATATGTGTATTGTTTCACAAAGTACTACTATGCTTTATTGATGCTGTGCAGACACAATTGATAAAAATTAACAAGACAAGGTTCCTAATGCATTCTGCAATTGGAGTCTTTTCCTTGACTACTGACTGTAGTGACCCTTGTTCTGCTACTTGGAGTCTTAAAGAACTTGGAACCTGTTGCAGCTAAAGTCACAAGCAGTTGCATCTGTGTACCTAAACTACAAGCAACCTGTTGGGTCACCTGTGGAAGCAGTGGTGAGGTTCACATTCAGGTTAAGGAAGATCATGAAAAAGCAAGATTAGTTCTTCCAGCTTAAGTGAGACAATTGAAGCTTTTACACAGGAATGCATATAGCAAGGATTTGATCTTAAAACAGACAAACAAAAAGCCAAACTTAACCCAATCAAACAACCAAATCCAAAATACTCAAAACAAGCCTAAAAATACTATCAGTCCCCACCATCACATATTTTCCTATTATTCCTACCATTTCTTATCTTTTCTTTGAAATCTCTTCGCTTGGATCTGGTCTTTGCCTGGATTTGACCATCAGAAATTCAATCACAGGAAATGAAAAACCTATCAAAACTCAAGGAAAAATAACATTCATTCTTCAGGATAAGGGAAGAACTTCTTTATTTTTACTTCACCTTCATATGAATTTTTTATGCATAATGCTTTTTTACAAGGATCATATTGTTTGATAAGAAAATGTTTATCCTTAAATACTTTATAAGAAAGAAAACTCAAGGTTAATGTTAGGGAGAGGCCTTCTTTACACTGTATCATGACTATGATTACAAAAAGGACCATTATAGGTTTCAAAATACAGCTTGTGATTCACCTCTCCCTTTCCCTTTCCATGAATTCAGAGGACAGCAAACAGAACTTTCCTACATTTCTAGATGGAGAATGATCCTTGGCATGAGGTGCAATAATAAAACTCCGGCCATTTTGCAGAGAGTGGAAAGCAACTACTTTCATGGTTTTACTTTACTCACAAAAACAGCAACAACAAGAAACTTTTAATCTGAGACTGGTGCAAGACCATTTATTAAACCAGATTATTTTCAGAAAGAGGACAGATGGGGAAGAAGGAAGAATAAATACCTTGCATATACAGATTTAAAGGTAAAGGTTGATTTCTTTCACATAATGTCTCTTTTGGCAGAAGTATAAAATGAAGTATTCATGAGGATCTTATACTTGAACTAAAAAAAAAAACAAACAAAAAAACCCCACTAAATAATTATTTAGAATTAAAGTTAATTAACAAAAATGCCTTGTTTCTGTCCAATATCATTTTCTAGATAACTAACTGCAGCTTTATTCCCTTCTTGATAACAATTTTAATTTATAACTGCTTCAGTTCTCCTCAAAGTAAATGATCCTAAGACTTGAGGAAAAATCAGCTTCTTTTGATTTATACTTACATGACTGCTGAAACTTACTTAAATATATTTTAAGAAGCATTAAGATTTTATCTTAAAACCATGCCGTGACAGATTAGCCTGTCATGGTCTCAATGACTTGGACAAATAGAGACATTTCAAATTTTATACATACACACACACACAGAGGCAGGAAAGCAAATATGTGTAGAGAGGAAAAATATAGAAAGAAGAGTATCAGCAACAGATTAGTCTGAACCTTGTCTCAATTAAGCCTTGATTAATTTCCAGTAAATATATAAACTTTCCAAACCTTGCCAAGCAAGTACTTCTGATAAAATAGTTTACTACCAGTGACTTCTACTTTGATGTACCTCAGCTTTTGAATATTTGACTCCCTAAGATCTCCTGAGAATTATCAGTATTTTAGTTTCAGTTTCAAGCCATTATATTACTTTCTTTGCATATATCAGTTTTCCTAGCTTTTCTTGATCCTCCATTTTTTAGCTAGGAGTGCACATGCTGGAGATTTTGGAGCCACTTTTAATTAAGAACAGAAAACAAACACAACTGGGACTCCAAGATCTTATCTAGAGTCATGCCAAGGAATCTGACTACTGCTGGGAAAAAAGCATTCTAATATTTCCAGTATGTATGGACAAAGACATTGCATAATGGCACATTGGTAGTTGTTTTTCTTTTTAATCTGTATCTGTCCACATTTGCTATATCTAGGGTAAGCTAGAATTTTTTTAAATTACTAAAAACATTCCTGCTTTATTTATTATAATAAAATGAATTTATATTTGCAAATATGTTTTTGTATTTGAAATGTAGGCAATGACAGAAGTTGTTTGGAAAAAAAGAAAGCGATTTTAAAATAACCCACTGTGACACTATCATTATTATCTTGTTGTGTCCTACCAATCCTGTGCACAGTCTGCTATTTCCTCCTGATTGTTAGTGTTGTGTACGTACATTGAGACAATACCATCCCTCCCTTGTGATAGTTGCTGGCACTTAGTCAGAAATAATTATTTTGCTTTAAGTGGAAAAATAGTATGGTTAATGTAATGTTTTTGTTTTGTAGAGGCAGATAATGGGCCAAGTTTTGAAATTTAAAAAAACCCCCGAACAATGTAACCCATAAATGTGTGAAAGTGGCTTAAGAACAAAAGCTGTGTTTTTAATCACATTGGTATTTGGTACCATTAGACTAAAATTATGCAATACCATTACATTCTGGTGAGACCAAACAGTAAAAGTGAACATTATCCTAAGCAACATAGAACATTAAAAAAAAATGAAACTAGATTGAAGGTAAAATATGATGAAACCCATCCTATCAGCTGCAAAGTTGAACAACTATTATTGACTACCATAGCATTAATTTCTCTTAGTATTGAAAAGAAACCACATTAGTGATTATGTGAAAGAAATGTTAATTTTTAGGAACATGAAAAAATATTTCCCATCTTCACCATCTATTACTATAATTTTCAGCTCCCGTAGCTCACAAATGACCAACAATACATCAGAATGACATTTGTAATGACTGAACTGAATAAAATTTGTTTTGAGCTTCTAAGTGCAGAGAAATAATTTCCAGACCTTGAACACTCATACCTCACCACTACATTGATGTTGCATGTGTGACTTGTTAGATAACAGAAATTTTCAGAGAGACATCCACTTTAGGATGAAATGAACTGTATCTTAAAATAGCCCATTCTGGTAAATTAAGTTAAATGAGTTTCATTATTTGTATCCAAAGTTACATTTGAAGTCTGATCTGCATTCATGCAGGCAGGAGCACTGGAAGAAACGCAAAATGGATGCTTCTATTCAATTAAAAGTAACTGAGAAATACTACCATTATAGTAAAAAGTTATTACATAGTAAATGGCTTTTTAAAATAGTCTATTTTTACGGTAATTGCTGTTACCAGCTTACATCTGGAAGACCAAGGTTAGATACCCCATTCCCTTTAAGCTAAGGTGTAAAAATATTCACCTTCTTTTAAAGACTAGACCTCCAACAGTAATATTAATTATCTACAAACATAAGTTAGAATTCTTCTGTAATATCGTATTAACAGTGCTTAATTCCCTCACACAGACAAATATATAGAGACAATATTGTCCGAAGAAGTGGTCTGGAATAATCTAAGAACCTTGAAGTAGGTTACCGAATCAATCTAAAAGTCGACAAGACTTCCTCCAAATACTTGAAAACACTTGTATCTTATTTTCTGACAGAACCAGAGCACTTTAGAGATAACAGTATCTGTAAAAAGGTATGATTCAGTAAAAGCAAAGATTAAAAATTGATTAAACAAAAAACTAGTATACAAAGTTTCAGTCTGTGAATTCTGAATGTTGAAACATGATTTTAAAATAGTTTTAATTCCCTTACATGTCTATATTTTACCTGCTGCAAATTACTTCAGCTGTTTTAAACACATGCATGAATATGTCTGAAACTCTTTATCAGTTCTTCATTCCATAGCAATTGATGCAAGAATATTGTCTAGATGAGGATAGTTTTTATTTACATAAGGGCCTAGAAGTCAATGTTACATAGATGCTTTGAATGCCATGAGAACTTCAAGAGTCACCGTGAATCACCAAAATATCAGTCCCAGAAGATCACTGATTCTCAGAAAAGCAGAAAAATGTGCACCAGAGAAAAAGAAGAATTTCCTTATTATCTGGAGCATTGTGTTTGCTTTTGGGATGACTGAATAAAAACATATTTTTCTGCTGGTGTCTTCTCCTTTGAAAGTCAAGCTGATAAGTGAAGAAATGGACAAAGTTTAATATTGGCATTCAGTGACACCATTTATCCACACTAGTGTTTCAGTACTACAAACAGATGGCAAGCTAATCTTGAAAGTCATACCTGAAGGAGGAAAATAAAATTATTTTTCAACATGTATCTAACTTTCCATCTACAAATTGCAGCAAGAGCAATCTCATCTGTTCAATACCACAAGTTTTGCAATACTTCATGCAATGCCAAGTATACTGCACAGTCAAGGCACACCAAATAACTGGAAAAACACTTTTTTACTGCACTCTTTTGTTTCACAGGTGTGGGATTCAACTACATTTATCTAGATTTTGATAATGAGCCATCATGATAGCTTTAGATCTGTTATCTCCTAACATTTCTAAAAACTTTCTGTCAAAAGCAAGCTGTCTTTTTACATAAAGTATTAAAACCATGAAAGAATTTTATCCTTTTTACCTACTAGAGGAGCCAGCACAAAAGGAATCTGACTACAGATGTCATTAAATGCTCAGTGCCAATATGTAAAAAATCCAAAACCTTAGAGGAAAACAAACATTTGCTTAAATTGCATTATTTCATTTTGAATTGTTCAATTCTTTGTAAATGCAAATCTGTACACAGATATCTTTTATTGAAATTTAAATCTATCATTAAAACATTTTAAAAATCAGGATCAATAGCTCTGCTCTGGAGTATTTAGATGAAATATTTGAAAAGCTTCTACTACTCCCTAAGTACCCATCTTCTGTGTTCTACCCCATGACAGAATTTGAAGACAGACTTCTGACTCCAAAATATAATTTTTAATGAAATTGGTGAGAATTTCAGTTTTTATGCTAGTTAATGGGCTTAATGTATTTAGGCAAAGGTGCTAATTTCTCTCAGGCCACTGATACTACAAATAAGGGCATTGGGATATTGAGCTAACAGAGCTTCACTGAAGAACATGGGCACGCTTCCTAACCTTATATAGCATCCACCATCCCTGTTACAGGTGAGATCCAGCTCTCTGTCTCTGCCTGATCTTTTCAGTGGTCAGAATATTCATGAAGACATTTTCTTTAAGTGACATCAGACCATGAGTGTAATGCTTTTTTTTTTTTTTTTTTTTTTTTTCTGCCTTCCATAACTATTTGGAAGACCCCAAGAAGTCTGGTAAGAGAAAAAGATAGTCCACTTCTTGAAATGGCTCTGCTGGCACATTTTCCTAGTGCATTAGTGTGATTTTCACGCATTTTTCTCAAGATTCCTGTGATGTTTACCAGATCTGCTGTGGCCCAGCACTGCTCTCAGCAAGATTTTAGCCATGATTGTTGAGGTAGATTGAAAGGAAGTGTCTTTTTTTTTGTCATTCTCCTAAGAAATGTGCAATATCTCAACTTTATTTCTAGAATTCCCTACTAGACCAGCCTCATGATTTTTATTGCATCAATATTATCACACCATGCCTTGGCTGGTTTCAAGCATGCCATCAATGTGAGGTTAATTTAAAAGACTGCTGTTAAATATCTTGTGTATAGAGCATACAGTCTGCTCTCACAAGAATGCTAGTTCAAATTCAGTACCTACTAGCCTTAGAATTCATATTTCTTCTGCCTAAAGTAGCAGCTTTTAACTAATGCACCTAAAATGCATTAGTTAGTAAAATATCAATCAGAGATTGTGGATATTGGAGATATATCTCTGCATACTGATGCCCCAAGCTGGCAAAGAGTCAGGTATTGCTGAATTTCCTAAGTGTCACTGCCGCTAACATCCCCCAAGTATGGAAAGTATTACCCAGCCAACCACTGATGACTGAACATGAAAATCTCTTGAATAGGAAGTTCCACCTGAACATAAGGAAGAACTTTACTGTTGGTCAAGCACTGGAAAAGATTTCCCAGAGAGGTTGTGGAGTCTCCTCCACTAGAGACATCCAAAACACATCTGGATCCAATTCTGTGCCATGTGTTCTAGGATGACCCTGATTGAGAAGGAAGATTTGACCAGAAGACACAACTGTGGTCCCTTCCAAACTCATCCATTCTGAGATTCTGTTACCTGCTCAAGAGAAAGTGCCCAACCAGCTTTCCTATTGGCTGTTTCAGCAACCAATTAGACATTAGGTTGTTTTTAATTACAAATTTTCCATCCTTCACATTTCACTGTTCCTTGTGCTTATAAATTCAGTACATATAGAAACTTTAATAAAGCCAAGCAGTTCAAACTTACTTTTTCTCATTAGCTTCTCTAACACTTCATATTTTACAAAATAGGGATCTGACTTTTAGGATATTTCCATGTTCATTGAGCTGTAATATTTTAAGACATGGGGTTTATTACTTTACTTCCATAAATGATTGCCTAATACCCAAAGAGGTTGTACAGAAAGTTCCCAAGCTAATATAGTGATAGTCTACAAATACTTCTCTTTTATTGCCTTAAAAACTGATAGTAAATGGATTTTCCTGTATTAGTATCCTGAGACCATTCTCTGTGGACAAAATTAACTGTTGACAATAATATTTCAACTACTCACTTTTACGCTTTCAAACTAAATGTTTTTCAAGTCTCCTTTGAGTTAAATAAATGATCAATCTATTTAATCTGAACAGTTTAATTTACTGTTTTGATCTTTATGATGTTGACTGAATATCACAGGAATATGTATATACTCTTTAGCAAATAATATTTTTAATTCACTCTCCTACACCCTTTTGATATTGATACTAACATGTAGCCTCAACATTGACACTGTACACAGTGGACTAATCAGGAAAAAATTCTTATAATAATAAATGTTCATCAAGCATGACATTTTTCCATTCAGACTGAAACTTTCCTGAATGCAGAAGACTGAGGAGAGTAGTAAAAAATTAATATACAGAATCTGTGAACTAAAATATTTACTGGTGAGAGGAGAAGGAGAAGATCTTGAATATCCAAGTACATTGGGGGAGGAAAAGTAAGGAGAAGAAAAAGGAACAAAAAAAGAATGACTGTAGGTCTAAATATCAGATGTTAAAGGACGTTAGAAAGTGGAGAAAGATAAAGCTGTATTTCATGCCACTGAGTACCTCTGGATAGCAAGCAGGGAAACAGAGTCTCATGGGACAGGAAATGAGATGATCTGAAGGACCACAGATATTTTATGGGAGACAAAAGAGGAAGGAGATGGTCACTAAAGTGGAGGGACAATGAAATTTCATCATGAGATCTTGCTTCCATTAGAGACAACAAATTTTGCATTTATTAAATCTTATTTTATCACACTAAGGAAAGCTTAAACAGGCATATCCTCTTCCACTATTTGAGGGCAGGAAAGGTAAAAATGAGTAGCAGTCACACTGATCCTATTAGATTCTTTGTGGTTTTTGATGCACGGTAACTCCTCTCACACTCTGATACCCTGCACAAAACACCATGGTATGGGGTCAGCTCTTTAGGAAGGCTAATGTAGCAACTGATCGCAAAAGCCTTTGTAACCATTTTCTGTCCTTAGGTTTGGCCAGTACTGTACACACACCCACCAAATCACACAAATTAATTTTCCTTTAGTTTTCTAAAGTACCACATGAAATATTACATAGCACATTACACATAAAAGTTTAACATAATGTTCATGGAAGTTCTGAGTGCAGAAAAATTAATAGCTTTAACAAATTACTTAATACAGAAGATATGTTTGTTTTAGAGGAAAATAAAAGCACAGAAATATTTCCATCACTGTTATAAATTTTCATCAGTTTATTAAATCTCTTATTATGCCTAGAGATTCCCCAGCAATTTGAAATGAAATGGCCTACCTCTGAGGTGCTATTAGGATAAGAATAACTTACAAAATAAGCTTTACAAGACATGTAGAATCAATCATTTTTACTATTATAACCAAGACAAATTCCCATTAGAAACTGTGCTGCACTTACAAGCATCTATTTAAAATTTTTATATACTTGGTGTGCCCAACATAGCAGCACTGTGTCTCAAATTACTTTTGTAAATCTAATTGATTTAATAAATTCACACTTAAATTGCTATTCAATTACTTACTCTTCTCTCCAGCAATTTTACAATCTTGAGCATATAGCAGAACGAGAACATAATTAAAGGGCTTAATCATTAAAGAAATTCTTCTCTGCTGGTAGATTACCTGGGTTTTTCTCAAGATATTCAAGCAACAGCACTCCTCTGCAAAAAGGTTAGCATGGAAAATTGGAACATTATAAATGTTTGGTACTACACAGATGGAGATATGCCTTATCATGTAGTGAATATAAAGAATTTTTATGCACCTCATTGATCATATAATACAGAAATATTCCCAATGCTTATTAAGTATTTATCTGTTGTCAGCTAGATCTAGACACATTTTCCTGATTTTTTAAAAAATAACTTGAAGTTTCAAAAAGGCACCAGCTTTCATATAACTACATGTATGAATGATGTATAGCTAAAATCAACCTGAAAACTTCATTTCCATATATGAACATAGAGATGAAAGGCAGGGATATTGACAACCAATTATGTGTCACAGGTGAATTGATCTAAATCCAAACAAACCAGGGGACAATCACTTGGCAGAGGTCACAATCCAATGAAGAGATATTAGTATGATAGTATGTAGAGGTACTGAATATTAGTACTTTAATTTTCTCTCCAGAACTATGGACCCACAACACTAGAGCCCTTATGAGGAAATATTTTTGCTTGTAGCAAGCTAAAAATGTAGGCAAGTATTGTCTGTTTTGATTGATGAGAAATTTGAAGCAGGGAACTGCTACCTGTCCTCTTCAAGTCTGTACAAAACTGAACGTGCAGCACAAATCAATTAATCTTTAGAACAGTGCTTAGATCAAGACAACCACATCCTCTTTATATATATACATATATATCAGGAAACTGGTTTCAGCTTGAAGCTGCAATAAATCTTGCTAAACTGAGATGTTACTCCACTGAGCACAGACAGATTGTCTTTTCCCCACAAGCAAACAGTCTGCTTGTTCTGCATTTCCAACTTCCTACTTAGCATTGCTTAGAGTGATTTCCCAAAAAGCTCTGCTACCTAGAGTAAATGTGGAGAGGGAACGCTGGCACTACTTATGCCTGGGGCAAAACAAAATATTCCAAAGAACAGCTTGACTCGGCTGCTAGGCAGTGGATAAGCTAATTCAGCTTTCCCCCACCTCTGCACTTTTCAAGAAAGTCTGTGTATTATATGTTGTGCTCTTATAGATGTCCCTTTACATTAAAGACACAATACTGCTTCCTGCATTTGACTTTCTGTATTTTGTTATGAATCCTAAAGAACTCAGTTAAATGAAGAAAGAGTTAATCAAAACCACCCTACATACAGAATATGATGTTTTCCTCTTAATTTACAAAAATTACACTCATAGATTTCATTATGCCCTGAGCTAGAGTACTCAGCCTCTTAAATGTGATCAATAGAAAAGAAAATCAACTCAAAAATAATTCTATTTACAGTTGTATTCTCTACAATTTTAATTGCAAAATACAAACTAGCAAAAAATTACAGAAGTTCATTTAGAGCTCTCCAAAGACATTGCAGCTCTCTAAGATGGCATATATTAATTCTTTAATTAGCATATATCCTAGCTTGTTCAAGATAGGAAAAAACAAAATTCAAGAAAATTTAGCTTTTGCCTAAATAAAGTTGCCAAAGAGTATTAAGACCTCTTTGGTTTTGAATCACTTCACAAACTATACAGACACTTACAAGAAGTCTGGATTGTAGGCTAGTAACAGATTTAATGGTGCAGTATCTAATCTGGGATATTTGCCAGAATTGTGTGTTTGAATCATACCTGACTTCTGCACCAAGCTTTTATATCATAAATCTACTTTGGAAAATGATGAGTTCAGGAGTTTCATATGTTAGTATGAGGAAAAGGTTTACTTACTCTGATTTTATCAGTTACTTTGACATTTTGATGTGCCAGCATTTTTCTTTTCCCAGACCAAACAAATTAAACTTTTCTTTGTTCTTATCTGACTGTTAGACAAATCTTGCAAAAGGATTACTAAGACTATTGGGAAGGATGGCTCTTCTACAAAATTTTATCTGGATTGTGCACAAGCATCACCTTTATGCATCTGAAGAGTTTGCCATGAAATTTGGTCTACTTGTAGATGGGATACAGTCTATAAGAATTTTCTTTTTTTTCTTGAAATTCTTAATTGGAAACACAACAATGCAATCAATATACAACCATATATTTTTTAATAAAACTTTGAAAATGTAAGCAAAAACCAGAAATATGCTGGCATTCTTGCATTAAATCTTTCTTCCAGAAAAAAAAAAATCAAAAATATTTTGTATTGCAATTTAGTGATTTTTAATTTTTTTCCCACTTATCTAAGAAAGATTACTATCTGGAATAAAACATGATGTCAACTACATTTACAAATGTATTTTTGGCACCATTGTCTCAACAGCCCTTTAAGAAACAGAAAATTAATATTGCAAAATGTTAAGGAGTAATAGCTTGAAAAAAACATTCTGAAAACACTAATATCTTCTTCATCTCTGACATATTTCATCCTCTTTTCCTACCTTCATAACAAAAAGTTATTTAGGTGTTGTGAAGATGACAAATTCATTGGTTTGAATAATTAAAAATAGAAGGAATTATAAAATCCTGAAAGAGCTACTCCACAATTTTTCATTCTAAAACAGGGAACTGCAACTTACATACAAAATAGGAACGCAGTTCCTTATCAAAAAGAACCATTTAGCTAGGTCTCAAACTGCTAAGTCATTTTAGGTCAAAGCAAAACATTTTAATCATCACTCAACAAATTGATTAGCAGTCAGGAGTGACTGAGAAACTCAGTGATCTTTTTGCCTGAAACACCGTTTAGTAATTGGACTCCCTCTTATTTTACAAATCTCATCAATCATGAGAACCATGTTGAAATCTCATTTTCATTTCTTCTCACATATAAAGTATTGCACCATTATATTCCATTGAGCTTCTGCCAAGTAAACTTGACCATGTGCAAACATAAATGCACCAGCAGAAAACAGCAAGATATAAACCAATAGCCAGAGCCAGAATATCCAACAATCCACACTTCAAGACTTTTTTTTTGCTCCTGCTTAAGCCATTGGAAAAGGACAGATCACCAAATACAAGGAAAAATACTCACTGTTAAGTCAGATGTTGATCAAGTGCAAAGCTCAGCCTTTCTGAAGTTAATGATTGCTGCTGCAGTTTGCAGTTTTGTCAGCAATATCTCATGTTTGATTGTTTCCACAGTAATCATGGAAATGGTGGTGGTAGAGCAGTATGGAACCATTTATTTTCTTTCAGGATAGCCATTGTTAGCTAATCAGCAGTAGCCCTGCTGCTATTTGTCAATACCCAAAAATGTAGCTGTGACCAAACTGCCTGAGACACCTGTTAGTTGGGCAATACTTCAAGTCTCCACAACTCTAACACTTTTATTTTTCATTTTTCTAATCAACAGTTTGCTGTAGGACTGCTTTGAATGGCACCTGAAAATGTCTGCATTCTCTGAACTGTATCCAAACTAAATATGACAGGAAGATGATGTCATTACTCTCTCCCCATTACTTTTAAAATTACTGTTATATAAAAATTGATAGACTCCCCATGTTCTTTGATTTTAGCAGCTGTAATTTGGTCTAGAATATTCTTAAATATGAACAGTATATTCTTAGATTAGATTAATTTCCAACTTTGGTGTTTCACAGTTTATATAAAAAAAACCCAAATATGCAGAGTGAAGAAAAATTCATTTGCTGATTTTAATTCAAAGACTTGCTTAATTTTTCAGCGTCATTTCTTTTTGTTTAAACTGCAATCTTTGCCACTTTATCAGGGTTTTGATATTCTCAGTATGATCAATATGCAGAAACCAAAGGAACCATTTTTTACAATTTAAAACCTACAGATTTGCAGCTTTATCAATATTTCAATTATTTTTATATCAACTCACTTGATGTAAAGATTGTTTGCAAATCAAAACAATAAAAAATAAGAAGACAACTTTGCAAATAAGATTACTTCAAGAACCAAGATATTAAAAATTACTCTCTGCCTCTTCCTTCAGTGGAAGCTAGCTAGTCCAAACCAAAAAACAGTGATTTCAGAACCTATTCTATTCAGATAGTGGGGGATTTCCTGCTAATTCTTGTTATAATATTATTCAGGGAGACTGATTTCTTAACAAAAAAGTCACTGAAAATCTAGAAATTCTAAATCTAAGTTTCCTCCATTGAAATACAGCAAGCTAAATTTAATTTTTACTGAATATAACCCAGAATTATTAAAAATTTTAAAGTGAATATTCTTGCTTTTTAATTTTGGTAGAACATAAATATATACATACATATGGTAGTCACACAAAAAATCCACTCTTCTTTTATCCTATTTGTCTTCGAATTTTTACAGCAGCAATCACAAAACAAAAACAAAGATTAAAATTTCCCTATCATTAAAGCAATTTTAGCAATACCTAAAATTATCTGCACAACTAGAAGATGAGTGCTTAAAAAATCACTCCCTTGCAGAGACCTTCTGATTACTGCAGTTACTGACAGTACAGTATATCAACACCAAAGCAAGCCAAAAATATTTTTTTCACTTTTATTCATATTTCACTCACAGTCATCTCTTCTTTGTAATTTTTTACCTTTGAATGATTTCTCAGCTACAGTTGACAGATTGTGTAAATATAAATCAATATTAACACCCCTAAAGCACAGAGAACTAAGCATAATCTCAAAGCTAAGCTTTATTTGTATGGATAGTTTTAAATCTTTATTCATGTATGATATTATCAAGTTACAGTAGATACAGAAAACAGCCTGTTTAAATTATTTGACACTACTCATCCTCATCTAATCCACTAATGTTGGCTATTAGTAATTACTGATTAAGATCAACTACTGAATAACAATTAACCAAATATTTTATCTTCTACTTGTTTCTCTTAGTCATATTGCATTCATATACAAATTTGGGAAGATTGAAATTTTTGACTTGGCAGTTAATTTTATAAGATACAAATATCCAATCATCAGAATTTGAGGTAACGCAAAATACGAAGTTGTGCTGAATGAAGCAAGCAGTCTGTGCTGATCCTTCAGGCCATTCATGAACTTACACAGAAATATGTGTAATTAGGATTTACATGTTGTTCAGGCTTTATACAGCACTTTTTTCCTAAATTGCCACCTCATTAACGATTGACAAGGAAAGACATTCAAAAGGCAAAAACTTTAAGGAGCAATTCCTTCAATGAGATCATTGCATAAGGGAGGCAAAGGAGGTGTACCATTTCAGAGCTCACCTAGTTCTCCTCTTTTAACTTCTCATAGTTTCAGAAAATTGGAAACATCTCTGCAATATGGTTATGTCTTTCAAAATTTTACACAATATATTATGTTACTTTTACGCCATGCAGATACTTAGGGCAAACACTGTTGTGAGCTCCTTGTAATATCCCATGTTGAGGATTATTATCATTTTCATGCTTGGTTGGGAGCAAAAAAATAATATTGAATTTTCAGAGCACTGCAACAACAACAACAACAAAAAAAAATAAAAAGCACTGCAAATAGTCTATCTATTGACATAATTTATGTGCATTCCACTCACAAAGATCGAAAATTCTCCAGGGCAGGTATAAAAGACATAAAATGCAGCACACATACGGACCTTCCATCCTTATTGACTGTCAATTTAGTAGATGCAGTAAAGAAAAATCTCATATTATCATATAATTTACTGTCCTTAAGATACTGAAATTTCTCTTTAAGGTATTATCAATCAATTCCAATAATTCTCCTAATCCCCAGAGGTGTTTTCAACATCATTAACAGATATGACAAAAAGACCAACAAAAATCAGTAAGCAGGAAAATGACTCAGTATAATTCTCTGTCCACAAAGGAACGTAAGAAATGGATGTTACCACCCTTCTTTGCATGAAATAAAATCTCTGAGCAGATCCACATACCTTTAATCTGGGTCAAAAGACAGTTGCCTGTATTACTTTTAGTTTAGCAAATACATAGGGATTGAATTCAAGCTAAGACATTCCTAGCTTTACACATAACTTTTACTAAAATAGGGCAGGTCCCCATAGATTTAAAATGCCAAATAAGAAATTCTGCTTAGCAAGCACAGAGTACACCCTGACAATAGCATTGCACTTCTACCACATTTACTGATGCAAATATTGTAAAATTCTGAGTACTTTTCCTTTTAGATGCTACAGAACTGATAATTATGTTTCATTTAACTTCTTCATGTCCATTGCAACAAAATTGCCAGAGGAAGAAACAATAAAAATACAATCCTGCCATACACAGAAATAGAAAATAAAATTTGACAGCTAATGTAGCTTTTAAGACTGYAGTACAGACATTTAAGGTGTACAGTGATTCGCACCTGCAAATTTGCACAGCTGGAATCCATCACATATGACCTATGTTGCAGCATTACCATAGTTTTTCTACCCACAGCAGTTTGATGCATCAAGCACCAAGATTTTCAAGGTAAAAGATTTGTTATCCTCTCTGCTCAGAGGACATAAATAATTATCAGTTTATTGAATAAAAGAATCATTTCTGAATTTTAATGAATTCGAAAGGGAAACTAGGGGGAAAAGCTGCAATTTCTACAACCATTCTGTACAGAAACAGTGACAAAAAGCAACTCAAAGAGAAATTTTACACCTAATAGTGCATATACTCTGAAATTGCATCCTTCTTTTCTTGTTTTCACTCATATTTGTCTCTTAAAAACAGTAAATATTGCTCAAAGTTTTAAATCCCTTCAAATCCATAAGAATAGAGCCAAAATTAGTAGGCAAGGCTTCTTCCTAAATTTTTTTATTTATTTGTTTTCCATATTTTTCAATGAGTACTCTTAAACTTTCAAAACAAACTTGTCCTTTTCACTTTTATTTTCTAACTTCAGTCATAGAAAATTCCTTTTCAGGCAGTATCTTTGCAGTATCTTAGAAAATGAGTTATCTGTGGCCAGATGAACCTTTGTTGGTACTCCCAGGTCAATTACTTTCTCTTATGGGTATCAACTGAACCACTTCACAGCTTTTCCTGATCACTGTGTGATCAGATTCTGCTGGGGTGTATTATAAATAGTTAAGTACAGGTTTAAAAAAGCTACCTTCAAAAGAATCCATGGACCTCAGGCCATTCAATTATAGAGATTTATAGCACTGTAGCAAATTTTTTTTGTTTAAGACCCCATGATCCTCAGGCATCAGAATTTTGAGAAACAGGAGTGTAGGACAAGGTACATAAAAACAACTGAATGTTATCACACTCTGAAATAAAGCATTTTAGACCAAGGGAAGACTTTTTTTTGTTTGTTTGTTTTGGTATTAGGTAGGAGCTAGAAAAGCAAAATGTGAGAAAGGCAAGCTGTTCCGCTGAAACTGTTTGGTTTCATAATATATCTCTGGAGACATCGCTTTCCATCACTCTCCTTGAATGAAAAGTTAAAGAAGGGAAAAATGGTCATTGACTAAGGCTGTAGTACACCAAACCTTGCATATTCTAAAAAATAGGAGCATGGGTAAACTCATAGGATTCCTTCTGGCATTCTATATTGAGTTATAATTCACTTTCAATTCTTTGAAGAGTAAATTTTTTCTCCTAAATGCTTTTAATGTATTGACAGCAAATCTGATGCCTGATGCAACTTGATTTGGAACATTTCACAGTTTCACAGAATCACTAGGCTGGAAGAGACCTTTAAGATCATCAAATCCAACCCAGCTAAATATAATAAAAATTACAGTGTATCTTTGCTTTAGCTACCTGTCAGAGGATCAACAAGTAGCTTTCCAACTAATTTCATTGATTAGCCTTAAAAGCAAAACCATACACCCACCACCACAAAACCACACTAAAACATCCTAATCCAAACAAGAAATCAAATCTCCAATTTGAAAGTCCACACAGTAAAGGGTGTCTACATGGAATATATTCCAATGTTTAAACCAAGAGTGTGGTGGTGGTGATGCCAGTCCGTGTAGCAATTTGACCTTACTCATGAAAGGCCACAGAATTTCTATTAACTTGGCAGTGCAACATCCCATGTCTTGTCTTGACCAGAACTGAGTTTAGCAATGTGAATATGATTTATGGCAAAGGTCTGACAAATCTGTAAAGCTGATAAATAGAAAACTTTAGCCCTGTATGTTATTCGGGGGTTGGAGAAGGCTACTGCGGAATTGAAACTAATAATTGCAAACTGCCTTCACAAAAGGACAAACACAGTTTAGGTAGAAACCAACAAACAGAAGTCAAACAACGGCAGGATGTATGAAAATATTAAAAAAAATAAAAATCCCATGACAGACTCATATCTAAGAAGAAAGAAATGGTCACCACCAATCACAAAATTTTTCATTTAAAAAAATCAGGACAGACAGCTTCCTGTAATCCTCTCCCTTACTCCATCCCTCCTAACGATGTATACCAACCTAAAATATTGGGCTGACATCAGAGAGATTAAAAAAAAAAATCAGAGAAATGGAAAACTAGAGTCATTTATGTACTGCAAATTTAACTGTATTTCTACTGAAGTTTTTCTTTAAATTAGATATTTCAGTCTGTAAATATCAGTGTCCTTGTAACTGAGATAGTAACTGCCTATTTGGACTACACAATTAGACTTTAATTAGACAAACATTAATTTCCATTGGTATTGTAAGATCATCCAAAGTGTGGATGTGCTTCCTGAATTCATATCAACCTCATTATGATCCTCCTAATTTCAAGATATTCTCATTATGAACTCCTTGATTTATTTTCTGTTTTCTTTCTTTGTCTTAGTCTGATACTGCTACCATTCCACATCATTAATCAATTATTCATAAAGAAAAGGCAACAAAGCAAGAACAACTTCTAAGTTTACTATGCTTAAAATAATGCCAACAAACTATGGTTTACTCACAGTAGTGAATTTCAAATCTTAAACAGAGTAACAGTTAATTTTAAATGAAGAATGTCATTAAACAACATTTAATTAATTATTTCCGTTCTATTCCTGTCTATTAACATACTAGTAAAACTAAACCAAAAAGTATCAAATTTGTGAAGAGACTACTTTTACTTTTTATTTTGCTTCTAATGCAAAAGGAAAATCAGAGAACCCAAAACAGTTACAAATGAAGCATTTATTGCTGTGGCTCAAGAAGTAAATGAAGTTTGAAAATTAAAGTCCTCACTGGTTTTAAAATAAATAACCATTTATAAGTGAACAAACATAAAAAAGCCCAGCACTTTTTCTTTCTTTACTGTTGATTATTAAGCTAATAATTTGACAAACTGACAGATACTGCACACCTAACCACATGTTTTCTGCTTTATTCCAGTCTTCTGATTTTAAGATGTGAAAAAGAATTTTGCACACCTACGGAAAAAGTGCATTGCATGACAACTGCATGTCCCTCAAAAAACGAGAAGAGATGGCATTTAATGTCTTTCCAGAACTCAGCAGTTAAGAATAAAAAAAAGTCCATTAAGTGTTGTAAGCACTCTCCAGACATAGTGAAATAGAAACTGAAATAAAAGCCAAATTCTACTATTTCATAGAACTACTCTAGTATTTCATACAATCTGTTTATGTTGATGGCAGACAGACCAAGAATAAAAATATTTTAAAGATCAAAAACATCACAAAAGGGCAATAAATGGGAGTGGTTTTCTCTTCGTCTTCTTAATACTGACAACAGAAGAAACAATCTTACTTTTAGATATAAGTGCCTTAAAGGAAATGCTGATATTGCAACCAAGACAGAACAAGGGCAAATAAAGAAGGACTCAGGTTGAAAAAGTGAATCTTCAAATATGATCAAGTATTTAAAAACAATAATAATTTTTAAAATATACATTTTATCACAGAGGAACTGCTAAATAAGAAAGAAAGCCAATTAAGAGCAAGCCAAGAAGTTAGTTTTAGCTTATTTGGTAAATTTTGCCTTTACCACTCACAAGTTAATCAGACTTTCCTAACATAAAATGCTGATAGAAACCAAAAATCTGTCATTTTTTGTGATATTAAAGTACAATTTTAGCTCCTCTTCTTTCCTCCCAACCCCAGTATCAGGCTCGTTTAATCATTATTTTCAGCTCTTATTGCGCTGTCCTCTGAACACAAAATACTGAAGTGACAATGGAGATGCCCTATATAATTATTTATTAGGAGCATGGAATTTTTGATGTAGTAGAAAACAGTTCATGGGTGAATCAGGAACCCCATGACAGAATTATTCTTCAAACAGATTAGAATAAATATGCCAAATAAATAGGCATTTTTCTTTTTAAATAGTAACAAATGAATTTACTGGTCTCTCTTTTATTTAGATTGCCCTTACTAAAACTGAATCAAATATAATTATTAAACCGGCAATTTTCTAATGCAATCCTGTTCAAATCATAAAATTTCTCATGTTACTACAACATGATCATGCTATTACTATAAATGCCATAGCTACAGAACAATAAAATACAGTTTTTGCCTCTGTAACATATTGTAACAGAATGAAGTAACAGAATCTCACAGTGTTATGCAACCATCCCTAGCGACACAGAGAGATGGTACTTTTCTCCCAGGTATTATCATTTTGTTATTGTCACCATATGTTATGTACAAAAAAAGACCAGATGGAACATTTATTTTTTAATAAAGATGGGTACAGGAATCTTAGTCCACCTCCAGATTATAGCTAAAAGGTGTTGTTCTAAAGGCCATGAATCTATATCTGACAAAACTGTTAGAAGCAAATGTCTAATTAGAAATGCATAATGATAGTTTTCTATAAACATAATTAAATAAGTATATGCCATTCACAAAGTTTAGTTTCATATACTCTTTCTGTTCATTGCCTACATTCTATCAACATTAAGAAGTAAAATAAATTATTGAAAGAGATGCTTTAGGTAGATAAGTGATGTCCCATTTTAAGCAAAGCAATATTGCATTAAATCATCTTTAAACAAAGAGATCAATGTAACCTGAAAGCATCTTTCATATTACACTTATTTTGCTGCTACAGAGTTGATTTTCGCCACAGAAGCTCCTACGATGCTGTACTTTGAATAACTGAATGAAACAGTGTTGTAAGATTAGCTGTTTCAGCTATTACTGAGCTGTACCTGTACAAAATCCCAACCTTTTCTTCTCCTCGTGTTGCCTTGACGGTTAGGGAACTGGGGGTAGGCAAGAGGCTATGAGGGGACATGGCTGAGACAGCTGAACCCAACAGAGCAAAGAGATATCCCATACCCTGTCATGCTCAGCATATAAAGCTGGAGGAAGAAGAAGGGAGGGAAGGGAGTAGGAAAGCTACATACCAAAAATCTGTTGTTCTTTTTTTTTTTCTCAGGTAGGCATACTGCCCTAGTGTAGCAACATGTACAGATTCCCTACTTAGCATATGAGTACAACAAGTCAACAGATGATAGGAGCATATTCAGGATGGGAAATACATTTATTTCAGATTTACAGTTCATGGCCAAACCAACAATTCAGAGCACTACAACATAACTCCTGCTTTTCTCAAAATCAGGGCACCACTGTACAAATATTGTGAAGCTGATCTGCATAATGGACCTGCACTGGATCCTCAGGTTTTCAATTAGGAAGTTTTGTAATCAATTCAAGATTTACAAGACCACTAYCAAACATCTGTGAACAAGAGCTCTGACTGCCACTTGAATATAATTTCTGTGGGTGGRGGAGAGAAGAGATATGAATACCTTAACATAAAACATCAGCATATTTTATGCTTTCTTGGTTTTTATTGCAGCCTTGTACTACTCTTGAGATGGGTGCTATCACACTGACAAAAACATTAGTTTTGCCAGTTACAGTCAGTCCTTCTGTAAATAGTCTTTCATATGTCATCATATATATCTAATTTATACATTAATCTAGCTCAGTTTACCAATTCCAAACAGCTGCTGCACATTTAATACATATGGAAAAGTTAAAAGCGACATTTCCATCTAGATTATCTTGCTGATTTGTGTAAGCAATTTCATTTGGTTGTCCTAAATACATATTAGCAAATCATATTAGCACAATATATTAATATATTCATACTTATTAAACTTTTTTTTCACATATTAAACTTTTCTGTCTTGCTGATTCATGGGAAAGTTTTCTTGTGAACAATAAATCTCTGCATAAACACATGGAAATGCTACCTGGCACAAAAGGTTAAATAAAACACCTCAAAACTGTATAATTTTGATATGTTCCCAGAAGCTATTGAGTTAGTACAGTGTGGTGGAAAGAATTCACCATAAGCAATTTTCAGAGCACATCCAAAGCCAGGGCAATATTTCTATTTCTGATATTGAAAAGAAAATATGTAGCACTATTCTTCCCTTGGATAACCCAGAAGGTAACTCTAATATGTGTGCTATGAGAACTGTAAGGCATTTTTGACAGGTCTCCTGAGCAATTTACCTGAGGACTCTTTCAAAGCAGCATAATTTTATTGTCAACATTTGTTGGTGTCATCCAGGGGAGTTATGCCTGATTTTGAAACAGGCTAGGGTGAATGGTAAGAGGACACAATATACAGAAAAAGCAAAAAAGTTTAAAGATGAAACTATTACAGCATTTCTCTTGGCTTGTGAGGATAATGCATATAAAAATAGCACCATATCATAAAAAATTTGATTTAGTATATATGCTTTCCAACATTTCCCATATGTTTCCCACACAAAAAAATATTTTTGCCCAATCTATTTTTCCCCTTCTCCATGGGAATTGTTCAATCAAACATTCAAAATTCTGCTCAACTATTTCCTACATTGCTAATGACATGCTTTCTACTATATATATAAATAAAAATCAGTGCTGTTGAGAGGCAAAAAACAAAGGTAGATCTCTTTAAAGATACAGGGTTGTTTTTTGCTTTTTTTTTTTTGCTTTTTTTTTTTAAGTAAAAATCATTTAAATATTAAAGATTCTAAATAAGAAACAGAATGTACAACGTGATTTCAACAACAAAAATTTTGAGTGAAAGGTTATATTTACCTTGGGATATATTAGAAAAGGCCACCATATCATGGGTGACATTTCTAAATATCAATTTAGCTGATCTTATGAAATAGCTCCTCTTTCTCTGGAGCCAAACTGAACAAACACCCCAGTGCAAGTTTCTTAGCCCAGCAGCGCTGTTTAAAAATAAGAAAAAATACGAATTCATATCTTTTGTCCACAGTTCAAAGACAGGAAATACTGCAGCCTACATGCACATGCAGTCTGGACTCTTTCAGCCTGCTTTTATTAGTCGAAGTCCACAGCTCAGTAGTTTATACACAGACCACTCATTCAATTTAAGATAATCAATATCTTAAATTATTATAATGATCGTGTTTAAAGAAAAATACATCAGGTAGGTAAGAGATCATAACAGGTAGACAAGTGATTGCATAATATCTATTTTAGTGTTCATAAATAGCATCTATAAAGACTTCTGATTCTGTTATGCTGATTTACTGCTTGAGGTGTAAGAATGTTGAGTTCACATATTAGTGTGCCTGAGTTTTGGAACATGTAATGAACTGGATGGTTCACAATTTTCCTATGATTCTCCACCACTCTAAAACATTCTTGTTTCTATTTCTATTATTAGTATTTGTAAAACCAAACTATATTTTCTGTACTGGTCTGTATTGAGACCAGAGTCATTTAGTACCTTCATTAATGACAAAGATGAAGGAATTGAGCTCACCCTCAGCAAATTTGCAGACGACACCAAGTTGAGTGGTGCAGCCAATCCACCTGAAGGATGAGATGCCATCCAGAGGGACCTGGACAAGCTCAAGAAGTGGGACAACGCAAATCTCATGAGATTTAACAAGACCAATGCAAGGGGCTGCTCCTGGGTCAGGCCCACCCCCAGTATCAGCACAGGTTGGGAGATGAACAAACACATGGAGAGCAGCCCTACCAAGGAGGACTTGGGCTGCTGGTGGGTGAGAGGCTGGACATGACCCAACCACATGTGTTTGGAGCTCAGAAAGTCAAGCTTGTCCTGGGCTGCATCCAAAGCAGTGTGGGCAGCAGGGGAGGGAGGGGATTCTGCCCCTCTGCTCTGGTGAGACCCCCACCTGGAACCCTGCATCCAGCTCTGGGGTCCTCAGGAAAAGAAAGACATGCACAAGCTAGAGTCCAGAGGAGGCCACCAAGTTGATTAGAGGAAAGGAGGATCTGTCCTATGAGAAAAAGCTCAGAGAATTGTGTTTATTTAACCTGGAAAAGAAAAGTTTTTGGGGTAACCTAATTGTAACCTTCCAGTACCTGAAGGAAGCCTACAAGGAAAATGGACTTTTTACAAGGGTGTATAGTGACAGGAAAAAACTTCAAACGCAAAAAGGGTAGGTTTACATTAGATATTATGAAGAAATTCTTTACTGTGGCAGTGATGAGGCACTGAAACACGTTCCCCAGAAAAGCTGTGGGCTGGAAGTGTTCAAAGTCAGGACGGATGGTGCTCTAAACAAATTGGTCAATTGGAAATTGTCCCCACATGGCAGTGGGGTTGGAACTAAATTGTCTTTAAGGACCCTTATTATTCCCCAATCCTATTATTCCATATATGCTGCTTGGGAGTATGTAGCATAGCTATATTTTTAAAATTACTTTGTCATTCATATCAATGTTTAGTTTCAACAAAATCCTAAATTTTGTTCCCTCCATGTCTCACCTCTTTTCAGAAAAGTGTTTACCTTCTATGCAGGAACAATTCTGACCCCAAAGAAATTTATTTAAAATACAACGTACATGTACAACACACCTAACAGCTAACACAGCTAAGAACTCTTTCATTTTCATAAAACAGCCCAAAGTGGAATGTACTTTCATTTCAAACATGTTTGCAATCTTTTTTCTTCTTCTTGGCTCAAAGCAAGAAGCCCCAAATAAGTAAAAAATTTTAATGTGTCTAGTTTTGTATAATCCTTTATAGAAATAATGAGAAGTGATCATAACATAAATAGTTTAATTTTAATTTCCTTTTCAGGACAAGGAAAAGACATTAATGTCCTGTATTTAAACATTTAATAATTTAGAGAATACAAAAAACAACTGTAGTCATGGGTTAAAAGATTGAACACCAAGATTTTTAAAACTCCTTTTTAAATAATACATTGGTCAGATTATAAATATTTGGGGTTTTTTTTAATAAATTGATTCCATTTTATTTTTTTCAGTATGTGAACACATCTTTATAAAGGAGCAAACACAAATGCATAGTATAAATATACCTATTCAGAAAATTATAGAAAATTATATAGAACATATTTTATTATTCCTAAGTATTGTATGTAAGTTAGGGAATCATGTCCAAGATTTAGAGACAAATCTTCTTTCCATTACAAAGGAAAAACAGAGGTTTGGCTGAGGTTTTTTTTCATATGAGGAATAAGAAGAATTTGAAATTATTTCTAGACATTTCTCCTCATGAACTCCAGTTTTCACAGCTTCTGTTTAATTGGCATATGACCTTCAGCATTCCAAAGTGTAAAACTTCTGCTTCATGCACTTGATCCTGATTGGTTCTTATGAAATTGAATATAAGCGTATCCTGAAGCATTTGATTTAACATTTCTGTGTGAGTTGCATCCACTGTTCAGTGAAATTAACTTATCTGCATTTAGAAGCTAGTAGGCACCACACACTCAGAAAGGTCTCCTTGAAATCTCTTGTGTCTTATCATCATGTATTTGGGTCACTAGTAATAAATCCTTTAGAAATAAATTAGAGGCTAAATTTCATGACCCGAAACATTTCAGAAAAATAAGCACTTGGAAGAAAATAATTTGTTCTTAGATATTAACTAACTAATATAGTGAAATAAATCAGCAGAAATTCAGAAAATATCTTTTCCAATCCTTTGTTACCTAAACAATTAGTAACAGAATAGTAAATTGTAGTCACAATGGTGTCAGGGCATATACATTCTTTAACCTATCTCTCTTCCTATTTCAGGGAATGCATGCATTCATAAAAAACCCAAAACAAACAAAAAAGCCCCAACCCATAAGCATTCAAGACTTCTTATTATTTTCACTATCCTTCATCTTTTAGCGTGAACACCACAACTTTTTACATTATTGGATATTTTATTGCATCTTGGTGGAAACAACGTGAACAGTTTATAAGCTACAAGTTTTTGTGGAGTGTTGTGAAAACAGAAAAGAGTAGAGTCAAATTTAGTTTTGTTGATAATTAAAAAAATAAAAGATGTCTCATTATTTTATTCTAGGACCTTATGTTCTTTCTCTTCACAGCACATTTTCCTAAAATTTTTGAATTTATGGAGTTGATGTTTTCTAAATAATAAAGATTATTAATGTATATAAAATAAAATTATTTATTAGACTTAAGAAGTCCCAGTAAGGTCAGTGGAAATAAAATTTGCTCTCAGCACAACCATCAGTTTCTGAAACAAACAGAAACATCAATAGCTTTCTTCATCTAATCAATGCAGACAGATTGATTTTTCAGAAGGCAGACTATTATGTATGTCTGAGTACCATGACCTTTCAGATTTTACCAACAATATTCTTCATGTAAATTGATCTCCCTTCTACCATGGGAGACAGGGATGCAGAACTGCCAAAAGCATTC
The DNA here is from genome assembly GCA_013186435.1 of Turdus rufiventris. Taxonomy (NCBI): domain Eukaryota; kingdom Metazoa; phylum Chordata; class Aves; order Passeriformes; family Turdidae; genus Turdus; species Turdus rufiventris. The sequence continues at coordinate 10,571,775 of PYHW01010767.1, read as the reverse complement.
ACTTCCACTTAGTTAGCTGGAAATATTACTTCTCACTAAAAAGCACCTTCTTCAATCATGGTGTGTCGTGTGATGAGTTCTAAATGTCTAAGACAATTCAGAACTGCAGATACCTTTACACCTAGTAATCATAAAACCACAAGAGTGTGAATGTAGAGTAATTGATTTAAACTTATCAGTTCTAGGCCATTAGACTTGGTAAAAGGTATTTCCACTCAACTATACAGGAGACCATTACAGTAATTTCCATCTGAAGGTCAGCAATCACCAGTGTTGACCTTCAACATGACATACAAGTTATTAATTGATTAGTTTACCAGAACAACTAACAACCACAAAACAATAAATAAAAAAAAAAAAGCCAAAACCCACAAATAAAGCCAACAACAAACAAACCACCAAAACAAACAAAAAAAAAAACCACCCCCAAATAAATACAACAAAAAACCTTGTTANAAAAAAAAAAAAAAAAAAAAGAAAAAGCCAGCTCACAGTTAATCAATCTGAACAGAAGGAACTTAATGTTTTGGTGAATTAGGCTGGGCTGAAGCCAGTTCAACCGTTTTATAGCCTCTTAACCGAGTTCTAATTCAGATAAAGTCCTTTGATACTAAGTGATGGACAGTGGGATTCTAAGGGCAGAGATTGGGCTGCCTGGGCTTTGGGCCAATTTAGAGACAGTATAGCTGAGGGCATGCCCCTGCTCCTCTTTTAGAAAGGACTTTAAATAAAGCTTGGACAAAATGCTCTGCTGGAAATGAAAAGTAAGTGCTGCTCAGCTCCTGGATTTGCTTCCCTTGGGGAACAGGTGCCCCTGTGACATATTGGGGTAGAGGTTATCATACTGGTTTTGATGATGACACCAAAATTACAGTGGTGCAACACAAGAAGAATTCTGGATTCTAAATACTTACTGCCATTACATATCTATATAACACTAGAAAAACACTAGGAAAAAAAGCAGTCTCCACAGAATAATCACTTGCAAAATTACAAGGACCTCTTGCAAACTCTAGGACAGAAAAATGTTTTCTAAGAGAACATTTATAAGGGTTTCTACAGCCTGCTTAAGCAAGTTGTACAACAGTGTATTAAATATAGCATACTATCTGGCACTAAAGAAATTGCATCTTCCAACATGGTTGCATCTCATTTCTATTACACATTTGTTTGGTAATGTGAAAATAAATATCCTTGGTAAGATGTAGGGTTGGACGTAAGGATTGATTATGGTATCTAAGAGCTCCTGCTAAATGACTTCATGGTTGATATTTCTGCTTGTAGATAATAGGTAAAAAAATGTTGAAGATTATTTATTTTCCTTTGTAATTATGTTATACATCAACACAGCTTGAGAATGTCCTGAAATTGTTTTTTTTAAATATTCACTTCCCAATTATAATTAAACAAAGATACTAGAAATATTAGATGTTATTTCCTTACCAAAAATAATGGAATTTATGTCACAATGTTTTTGCAATAAGCAGTGCAGTTTTAGATTAAAACAAGAACATCTTTAGCATACAAATACAAATAAAATTCTGGTCAAAGCATCTTAAAAAAAAAACAGAAAAAAAACCCCAGAAAAAAAATTTGCCTTTAGGTAGACAAATAACTTTGATTATCTTACATAAATTATTATTTTCCTTCATCACAGATTTTCTGTAACAGAGAAAGACAGAGAAGTCAATATTCTTAAATTGAGAAAAGCAAAGCATATGGGAAGAGACGAGGTCAGACAAGAGGTGTTCAGATCTATAGATAAGTATTTATGCTGTTAGGGGACTACCTGTCCCCAATGTGCACAAGTGTTGTTTTTAAGAAATTGAATCTTGACAAAATTACCTTAAAAAATAACAAAATAAAAGCTGTTATTTCTGTTCTCTTCCTTGGTACAGGACTAAATTTTTATTAAATTCTTAAGCTTCAAAGTATTATGCTCTGGTTTTTGTTTGTTTGTTTGGGATATTCTTAGAAAGGTATCATGAAGAAATGCCAGAGTATTTCCAATTAGATTTAGATTACTCTTTCCATATAGTCATAGAATGGTTTGGGTTGGAAGGGACCTTAAAAACCATGTGATTCTAAACTCTTGCCATTGACAGAGAAATCCTTCACTGGACCAGGTTTCTCAGAGCCCCATCCAATCTGGCCTTGAGCACTTCTGGGCAACAAAACTTCTCTGGGCAACCTGTTCCAATGCCTTGTCACC
>PYHW01010767.1:10535306-10569506 GCA_013186435.1 Turdus rufiventris | reverse complement strand
CAAGTGAATTTGAAAGCCTGCTATTTCAAAGAAGCTGAAATTTAATCAGAGGAAGTATTTTAAAATATTCAGTAACTGTAGCAAGTACCTTTCCAACTGAGACAAGCTTTCAGATATTTCACATAAAATTTCTATGTAACTGAAAAGATTAATCACTGATTAATCAGATTTGACAGGCTGAATTCAAAGGAATGAAACTTGAGCAGAACATTGGCACACTTGGATGCACATTTTCCCCTTTACCAAATGACAACTTAATCACGAGACAAAAGGGAAAAAACCGAAATTCTAACCTTCTATCAATGGCAGTAATGCTAAGAAAATATTTTAGAAATCAATAAAATGAGGGAAAATTGAATTAAAGATTGGAATTTTAACTTATTACAGATTTTGGGAACAATCTGAAAACATATTCAAGTCTGAGAATAGAGAAGAAGAAAGTTAAATCAGTTTCTCATGCATATATTCTGGGGTAGGGTCTACTGTGGTTATTTCATAAGGGAACCAGATAAAATATTATATCACATGAATAGTGTAACTCTCTTTTTACAGGGGGAAAAATAGTTTCTAAGCTCTGACAGTACTTTTATAAAGATAACTATGAGAGGCCAAATAGGACATGAGAAACAACTTGCAGTAATTATAAAAACTATCATTAATCTTTTTTCCAACAAGTCAACAGCAAGAAACCTCATAGTCTATTGACAATTACATAAACAATATCAAAAATTAAGGAAACAAGAAAGCTACTTGAATTTCCTCTGTATTGACACGGGAGAAGCATGGAAATAAATAATTATGTGTCGATATTTTATAGGTATATGGGTATATCAGAGGATCTCTCACAAACGGAACATTGTCATAAGGAGACAAAAATGGGCAGTTAAAAAGTCCTGGGACTAGATACCAGACATTAAACAATTCAAAAAGTCTAGAAAATAGCTAACACAAGGACAATTTTTAAAGTGCTTCAAGAGGGTATAAAAAAACCCATGAAGAACTGATATTGACATTCCTAAGTACAGATAAGATGAGGCATGGGTAAATAAGGTTTATTGAAGAAGAATCAAAACAATTTTTATTCAAAAAATCTTAGGTCTTACTAACTTTTGTCAGTTTTATGAATGAGTCAATGAATTGACTCAGCTAGATCACAGGTCTAGGTAGGCCTTCAAATGGCATTTAACAAAGGTCTTCTACAGTGATTCTTAGAGAAATTTAGCTGACATTAAAAAGGCCCTTACATACAGGAATACCTAGTTACTAAATTAGGGAAAAATAAGTGAGAAGGGAAAGAAGAGAGGAATAATTGAGCAGTTTCCATGGTGTTGGAAGATCATATCAATGATGGTGTGAAGAAAGACAGAACTGAATTAATTTTATGCTTCCTTATCATGAAAATATAAAAGTAGATGTAAAGAAAACAGTGTAAATATTTTACTTATGCGCAGCTAAATTTATAATTTTTCGTGGCAGAATATAGTGGATGTAAAAAATTTACATGTGCTCAAAAATAATTTTAAAAAATTATAAAAAAAACATTCATAAGAAGTATTAGAGTTCAAAAACACTGATCTCATTCCAGAAACTTCTAAGACAGTAATTGCTAAAAAACTATGACAGTTCTGAGACAGTATTCCTGTGCTGCTCTTAGTAAGTATTCTATACATACCCATTTTTGATCAATGTCAGAAATGGGATATGGGGTTGGATGAACTTTTATTCTGATGGCATGCAAATACTCTCACGCTATTCTGCAAAAATAAAAATGGCAACTGGCTTTTTGAAGCAACCTTTCCCAACTGACTGGGAAAAAAAAGGGAGGGAGGTGGTGCAATAGAGTTGTAAAACTACAGAACAATATTAAATATGTATCCTTAAGTGAAATAAAAATATTGTTTCAAAAAGAAAAAATACAATATTGAATAACTAATTATACACATTCATGAAAAACCTTATGGCTTTCCTGGTTTCCATTATCACAATAAATGTGTAACTAAAAAGTATTTATAAGATCTTTGAAAAATGTATCATTACAATTTACAGGCCCATTCAAGAAGCCAGAAAATAGGTGATAAAATAATAAAATTAAATGAAAAATTTGAAGCATAATAATGTTGCTAATGTTATACCACTAGTCAGATGCAAATGAAAGATTGATTTTTAAGTGGATTCTTGGGCTTTCAGCTTTTCTTGTCAGGAATTCTGAGTTAAATCTTTGAATCTGGAAACAAATTCCTGAGAAAAGTGCTGAGTATTAATCCATGACAATTTGTAATAGAGTATTTTTTCCTCTTTCTTTTATTAAACATCAGCATAATTTGCCGGAGGAAACATATCTGTAAAACTCTATTAGTTTTAACTCGATAATTTAGTCCATTTTCTATGGAATTGAAATGAGCATTTCACCACAAAGTAATTAGAAAGCAAACATATTAAAACAACTGTAGTCTATGTTGCAATTCTGACAAAATATATTGTGTTTTAGAAATCCATTAAGGGAGCAAACTGTGCAGCCTGTACTGTTTTATCATTGCAACAACCAACCCCAGTGGTTTTTGTTGAAACAAATATGTTTGTGATGAACAGTGCTAGATGAATATCAAAGGGTTTAACAATATTACCATAATTGCATCTCTTCTTGAGTTTTGTTCTGATGAAGAGTAAAAAATATACAAAAAACTCAGTCCTAGAGATCTGTGACACAGAACCAGCAATGAAACACATGGCAATTAATATAAACCCTTAGTATTCAAGTTCCTCTCTTATCATCCAGGCAAATTATAAAACTCCTCCTCTGTTCTGTGGTGCTTTCTCACATCACATCTGGCACTCCCCAGGCGATCAGAGTGTGCAGACAGATCTCTGCCTACACACTCTGAATGTGCTCACTGTTGACAAGGAAGCAGTTTGCAACTCCTTTCGCATTTGGCTCTACCATTCCCCTAATTCAGCACAGCAGATGTTGGTGAACAGAGCAGAGCAGTAAATGTTGAGCCCCACACACAAACACAGGAGTCAAGATTTTTCCTGCTCCTGTGGCCCTTGATCCACATGGCATTAGGCCATCCCAAACACTCTCAGTGCTCCACCCATATCCACTCTCTCAGGACTTAGAGCAAGGACTGTTAATACCACATGTTTTCCTTTAGAAAGAATTAATGTGCACAAAATCACTGAATTAAAGCAATACCAATTCAAGTGGGGATGATGAAAGAATTTGCCTTAAAGCCACATTATCTTTTATGTATCTATTATGTCTTTGAACCAAAATATAAAGGTATGTTTATGCAGCTGCAGCACTTTTCATTTTATCTTGCTCCATTTATTTTTCTTGACCAATTCTTAATTTGATTTCTCAACTGTACTTGCAAAAACTGTTCTAATTTATAACTTGTGATACATTTCTGTGGAGCTTAGAGTAATAAGGCTGTCTCTCATCAAAAGCATGCCACAGTAGTGGTCTAGCCTTTATTAAAAAATAAATCTGGGAATGAGCACAGCTGTGTTATAACATTTTCTTTAGAGATGTGCAGACAGAGGATTTTTGTTTTGTAATTTTTGTTAATTTGATTTTTCTAGCTCTTGAAAAGGAAACGTTTGAACTTTGATTTCTTATTCAACTGAAAAGATAGATTTAGGGAGTAGAAATTTAGTCTTATAGCCTTTAATAGTTTTGTTTTGATTTTTTAGTTAAAGGAAGGAAGAACTGTACCTGTTCCCACACCAAGACTTTGTATCCATAAAAATTAGAGTTTGCATGGTGATACTGTTAGGAAGACTTCATGGCTACAGCTGACTAATTATTTTCTGCGTATAAGAAAACTATCATGAAATACCTCATATAATTAGGAAGAAGAAATATCCCTTTCACCTTTCAGGGAGGAAAGGAAAGGGTCTAAGGGAAAGGAGACAGTAGATAATGTTCCTATATTTTAAAAATACGAAGAAAACCAACCTCATTGAAGTTGTTGCATCATAAAAAGCAACTTTTGCCTGTACAATGTGAGGAACACACCCATGTCTGACACTATGATGGGATGACCTTGGCTGAATTCCAAACAGCCACCCAGCTGCTCTCTCACACCTCTCTTCTACAGAACAGGAGTGTAAAGGAAGATAGAAGGTTTAATGGATTGAGATAAATTTACTCACAAGAATGAATAGACTTGACTAGGGGAAAATTAAATATATTACCAGTTAAAAATAGAGTAGCGTGGCTAAAAACAAAGACAAAACTAAAATCACCTTATTCCTTCTCACCCTTCCTCTCAGATTTCTTTACTCATTTTCTCCACTACCTCTTCCCTCTGTGCAGAGAAAGGGAATGTCAGGATATGGATCAATCCACAGTAGATTCTCTCTGCTCTCTTTCCTCCTCTGGCTGCTCTCCTGTATCAGTGAGGGGTGTCACTCCCATGGGATACAGTCCTTCATGAACTGCTCAAGCATGGCTTCTTGCTGCAGACCACAGTTCTTCAAGAATTGGCTGAGGATGGGAGCTTTCCATGCATTAAGTTTTTAGGAACAGAGTTCCAGGGTGGATCCCCCATGGCCTGAGATTCCTGCCAGGAGCCTGCTCCTGCCTGTGCTCTCACAGGCTGCACTTTCCTTCAGAGCAAGTCCACTTGCTCCTGCACAGGGTCATCCATGGGCAGGAAGATGGCATTTGTTCCACCATGGACTTCCATGGGCTCCAGGGGCACAGCTGCCTCACCTTGGTCTGCACCAGGGACTGCTGAGGAATCCGTGCTCTGGCTCCCAGAGCACCTCCTCCCCTACCTGCTTCACTGACCTTTGTGTCTGCAGGGTTGTTTCTCACACTGGCTCAGCTTTGGCCAGTGACTTTATCTTGGAGTAAGTTGGAGCTGCTTGTGTCTGGCATGGGGAAGCTCTTAAGCTCTTCTCACAAAGCCCATGGATGTATGGATTTTTTTTGCTAACACCATGATAACCTTATCATATTACAGATAGAATTTAAACTTAAAATAAAAATTAGTTTATGCATCCACAAGCTCCACAGTTCAATATTCAGATCCACTACAAAGCATATTCCATAGCCAGCTATTTACTGTAATCATTAGAGATAATACAAAAGAATAATTACTATTCCTCCAAATTAATTTATAATTTTGTTTCAAGGTCATATTCACAGATGAAAGGGAAAATATTTTCCCATAAACATCATGTTTTGGGTATTGATTTATGCCATCAAGAAAGTGGTTTTTTCTTCATGTTATCCCTTCCTAGATGAAGCAGTTAAATCCATTTAATATTTATTACCATGATATTAGTCAAATAATACAACTCTTAATTTAAATGGTATTTTCATTTCAGGAAGTACAATCAATAAAACTGCACAGTAACAATATCTGATCCCAGTTGTTTCATCAATTCTGCTCATCTTGCACAACAGAAATTAACATTTTAAAAACTGCATGTGGAAACATTTTAAACCAACATACTGCCAGCTAAGAATCACACTAAGGACTCACACTTTTTTGAAAGACATAATTAATATCAAATTTTGTGGTCAGAACTTCAAGCTACATGGTTTACTACTATCTGTGTCAAGACTGCACAAATTCTATGTCCTATGGAGGTATGGATACATATTAAAGACCAAGATAACTGTCAAAATGAAATCATTTAGACAAGGATGTAAGGATTTAATTTCTGTGTATTAATATGTTTTTAACACTACTATAGCTGTTACTAAACAAAAAACGTTGCCGTTGCTTGCTTATGCCATCTACAAGTGTGAATCAGCCATATAACAATTAATAACACTGAATACTGTTTTAAACAACTACAATGGATGCTCCAAGTAACCTCACAAATACAAGTTTTGGAAAAAAGTAAGATACTAGGCAATTGTGTTTTGCTTTGGGATTCATTCTATAAAAAATTACCTATATAGACATCCATTGTGTCTACTTGCTAAATAAAGCCATAATCATACAATCAAGATGCACAAAGACCTTTAAATAGCAGCAGTTTCAATTTTTGCTGACTTAGATATCAAACCATCACTCACATTAAAGGAATCATTCTTCCTCACTCCTCTAACCCTGCTTATAATGTTATTTTAATTGAACTTGAAGGTACCATCCCAGAAATAAAAGGGTCTTGAACCAGAAGTCAAAGCAATTGTTTTCAGGTTATTTATAGTATTAGAGAAAATAGGAAGCTGTCTCAGAATTTAGCAAGGTTCAACAGTGACATTAGGATGTGTCTACAAAGGAATAGACGTGTTCCATCTGAATTGAGTTAGACTGGAATCCTTGAAAAAGAAACTCTTTCCTTTCTTAACACTTGTTTTACATTTGATGGCAGCATCCAGGCTCAAAAATATGCCAACTAACTCTACAAATCACTGCCTTCTCCTCATATGGCTAACTAGGTGTCCCATGCCATGATTGACTTGGAGATGAACTTGTTGAAAGAATAATTTTTGTTGTCTTTCCACACATTTTTTCCAGCTGTAAAGGGCTAATTTTCTCATTAAGCATTTGTCATGGCACTTTAATCCTGTTGATCTTTAATTTTACTCATGTTGCCAGTGGATGTTTGGTGTCACAGAAGATAGTTTTTGGTGGCACCCCTCACTCTGCAGCCAGAGGCCAGGAGCCCTGGACACAGTGAGAAGGCAGCTTAGGATACTATGGCAGACTCTGGGAAGGAGGTCTGGCTGGAAACGCTGTTGGAGACTACAAGACAGCTCAGCCTTGGGGATGATGCACCATAGGGTATGGTCCCCAGCCTAAAATGGAGAAACACAGCACATGCTCAATTCACAACTCTGGAGGGAAAATGTTCCCATCAAAGTCTTGCTGTCTCCCTCTGAGGCTGGGGCTGGCAGAGGCATTATCCTTGCTGTAGTTGGGATCAAGGAGTTCTATTGTTAAACTGGAAGAAGGGGACAGCAAGGACCTTGTGAAATTAAGCAGTGACAAAGTCCTATACCTAGAAAGGAAGATGCAATGACATGGTGAACTTTTTTCCAAAGCAGCTGTTGCTTAGAGACTGTCTGGGCAATCAGTCTGCTGGTGGTGTGGATCACTTCTTCATCACTTCTCTTTTCTTTCTCTTCCTTCTCCTCCTTCCCAGTATATATTAATGTCTTTATCTCAATCCACAAGTTTTTTTCTCAGTGTTGCCCCTACAATTCTTTCCCCCAACCCACTGCTGTGGAATGAGCTTCACTGCAAGTGAATGAGCTAATCTGCCAGCTGGGTCAAGGCATCACAAACCAGCTGCCCAGAGTAAGTTCTGGATGTTTTTGAGACCTCACTGGACAAAACCTTGGATAACTCAGTCTGACTTTGGAGCTGATGTTGCTTTGAGCAGGAGATAGGAATGAAGATCTCATGAGGTCCATTCCAGTCTGACTTGTCCTCTGATTCCATGTTTTGTAAATCAAATATGGGGGTGCTTTACTAACAGAGACAGCTGATACTAACAGAGAGAGCTGATCACAGATATCTAATACTCTATGAAACTGTTTTTTAAAAGGAAAACTAACAAGTAAACATTCCAGCACAGACATATAAGCAAAACAGATTTGAAATATAGAAATATACCTAAGCATATGAGCCTCTTTCTGGCCATATCTCCAACCTCAAGTTACTTGCATTACAAATAAATCAAGAAAATACTGATGTGATATGGTATGATGTGATATGTATATGTTATCATAAAATAAATAATAGCAAAGAAAAGTCAAAACCCGTTATTTTTTATGTGAGATATGTTAGAAGGGTAGGCTTATATGCATGAGCTTCAGTCATGATGGAAACAGAAAAATTTATGATTACAAGCATAAAACTTCTCTCTCAGTCTTGCCCAAGAGAAATTACCTAGTTACTAAACTCCTAATCTAATTACTTAGAATGTCACTATTTAACAGCAAATTCACATAAATTAGATTAAATTATTGGTTATTTAGGCAAATGAAAAAGAGTTACTGTTTCTCACTACCCAATTCATAGCATTGGATATGTACATTTAGTAATTGGTTGGTGGGTTTGGGGGCCTTTTCACATTCTCTTTTTCGAACTCAGAGTCTCAGTAAAGGTGGGAGCCTTCTGGATCATTATTTAGTTATCAGCATAGAAAACCATAAAATAAAGGCCAAGAGTCTCTGACTAAATTATCAAGTCATTTTTAGAAGGACAATACATGAACAGATCTTTGGAGGAACAAAAAAATAAGGAAAAGGTGCTCCCTTCAGTTCTCCCTCTCCTAAGAAGAGATTCAGTGTTCAACAAAACAGGGAAATAATTTGTCTCAATTTTTTTTTTTTTTTGCTTTGACCTTCATCAGGATTCTGTAGCTTCCAAAGCTTGCTTAATCCCTTCTGTTCCTCCCAGCCTTTGCTTTTGCTTCTTAATCTTGTTATGCTTGCCATTTCTCCCGGCTCCTTTTAAAAGTGAACAGATATTATTTTCTGTTTCTGTACCCGACAGAAATTCTAAGCCACTGAGGTCCAATTGTTCAGGTCTGGCATGCAGTAAGGGCTACTTTGTCTTGTATGATCTTTGTTTTAGAGACACCTTCTGGCATTTTGAAATAGTAATTTTGGGTGTGAATTCTCCCCAAATAATCCAACAAAGTAATACTAAGTAAAAATAAGCTTATTTTTAACCAAAACCATACTTTGTGCATTTTAATGATCGCAACTCAATTTATTTAGTGTTGCTTAATTTTTTTCATCACCAGAGGTTCCTGAAATTCTTTTACCTGCATTTTTAGTTTTCTGGTCTCTTCTTCCAAACTTTGTTTTTCTGTTTCTAGTTGCTTTCTCTCTCCCCAGTCAGAAGCATTCTCGCAGTGTATTCTTTCCAGCTGGGAAGGTTGAGGGTACGAGGAAGAATATATAAAAAAAAAAAAAAAAAAGAGAGGAATAATCTGATTAAAACCCCCTGGTTTTCACTGGGTGAGGTTAATGGCTTCACCTCAGATTAAGGCAGGCACTTTAGGAATCAGCCCAAGGTGTAAGTTTCCCATGTTTCATAAAGTTAAATATTTGAGTTTTAAAATAACCAAGACAGTCAATTTTTCATCAAATGTACCTTCAAAAAAGTAAATCATAGATAATTTTTCATACAGTAACTGATAATAAAGTCTTATTCCTTTCCTACTATTTATGGAAAAAATAGTATTTAAAAAATAACAAAACGTTTTAAAGAACACTGAAACTGATTTTGGCTTGACAATGTCAAAGCTCAATTTTATTCTCTAAAAGAAAAAAAACAAGATTATTTTATTCTGTTTACATTTTAGAAGGATTGTAATAAATGTTCATTGTATTGAAGAAGTTCTAAAGTATATCTTCAGTATTAAATATGGTTGTCCTCATAATCAGAGGAAAGATTTTTAAGTTTTCATGCTAATCTTTTTCTTGTGGTCACAATTAATAGTTTAAAGGGAAATATTATCTTTTAAGGCCAATGCTGTAACCTTATTATAGGATAACTTTATGAATTTGTACATCAAATCCACATATAGGGTGAACTAAATTAAACAAAGAGACTAAGTCATATAGAGTAATTATCAAAGAACCGATTTATTCTTCAGAGATAACGACATAGAGGTTTTTGTCAAGGTTGAATTAAATACTTCTCAGACTTCAAACGAAAACATGGTAAAGTGAACTTAAGTTTATAACACAAACCAGGCACTTATCAGGTACTAATGGAAAGTACTTAATGTTAACAAGTTATCATTAACTGGTTCTTAACAGGAGATTAAAGACATTAAAATAGTTTAAAAACTGTGAAAATAAAAGGTTCCAGGTTCTTTTATTTTTTTAAAGGTTCTTTATTGAGGTGAAAAAAAAAAAAAGAAGTTAATTGCTAATATATTTTAAAAAGGTCATAATTTTAAGCACTTTTTACAATTTTCTCTTCTGTGAAACTAAAATCGATGGTTTGATACAAATGGAGACTGAAAACACTGTGAGACACTTCTTTATTGAAGAAACAGGATATCTATGCCAAGGCTTAAGAAAGAGGTGTATTTTTCCAGTTCTATTGGTTATTTTTATTCTAAAATCAATTTCTGGCAAATAATGAAAAGGTACTGAATGTAGAGCAAAGAGAACAAGCTGTCTGATCCTGTGAATAGCATCACATTATCTAGCTGAATCAAATGGTAAACTGCTCTGTTCCCACCTTATTTCTGAGTAAATAAAAACAATTAGAAATGAAATAAAGAGGGTCATTCAGATTTTCAGATGACAGTGAAAGTTATTGTTCCACTCTGCTCCGTATTGGAGTGGCCTCACCTCAAGCACTGTCTGCAGTTTTGGGCACAAGTCATCAAACTATTAGAGTGAGTTCAGAGCGATAGACTACAAGTTGCTGATTCCAATGCACAAGTATATGTTTGATGCTCATATATTCTTAATGGGGTCTTTAAAATCTATCCACTGAATTTCTGTACAGTAGTTGGAAACTAAGAAATCACATTCCCTTTTTTGCAGCAAATATTATTTCTTCCTCACCAAAGTTATGGAAGTTGCTTGAATACTGTCTACTGGACTACAATCACAAGCCCCATATTTTTTCCTAAACATGCAGGCATGATTATTATTAAAAGTACCCATGAAAGATTCAGAAAGTGAGAAAGCCTGTCTTCTTGCAAAGCACCTGGCAAAATACACAGCTAAAATTCTCAGCCTGAAAGTTCACCTTTCTACAGTGGTGACACTAATCAATACAAATTCATTTTTGTCAGACATAAAATAGAGAGAAATCACAAAACCGTCCAAGGTTGAATTTCAGTCAAGAAATTAAGCAGAAAGTTACTATCACACAAAGATCTGATGTCAAAGATAAATTTATTTACCTCTGTCTGTAAAATTTCAATTAATTGCACCCAAGATGCAATTATGATCAATTTACATATTTAACAGTCCTGATTTCAGCTGGGATAGGAGTTCATTTTCTTCCTAGTAGCTGGTACAGTGCTGTGTTCTGAATTTAGTATGAGAACAATGTTGATGACAGAGGGAAGTTTTCACTGTTACTGAGCAGTGCTTACACTAAGGCAGTTTCAGCTTCTCATACTGCCCTGGGAGCAAGGAGGCTCAGGCTGAGCAAGAATCTGGGAGTGGACAGCTACCCCAAAGCAGCCAAGGATATTCCATTCTACATGATGCTCTTGTGCGGAACTCCAGATTCTGATTTATTAAGAAAAGTGAAAGCTTAAGAAAAAATTTGCAACATGTGAAAAAACCTTGAAATCTTTAATTTTCCCTTAAAATGTGAATAGTTTCTCTCCATAAAATAAACGTGCAGACTTGCAGTGAATTTCACTTTTTAATAGGAAGACAAGAATAATGGTGGAAGGATAGAATGAGGTCAAGGTAGTGTCAATAAAGTGTGTAATTGCAGAGGTGAATGGTGGGAATGAAGTACAGTGTATTGACCTTTTGAAACTGGATAATTGCATCTTAGAGCTAACCTACACCATTTTATGACTAACATGAAAGGCAGAACCCTGAAAAAAACAGACACAATAAAAGGAACTCCACCTTGTACAGTTCATTAGCAGAAACATCTTATTGCTCTTGTTCAGTTTAAGGCAATATAACAGTGGTTGAGGTTCCAAAAGTTTTTTTGAAACAAGATTTATCTCCTTCTCTTTAGTCAAAAAAAGATAGAGTAGAATGAAGGGCAACAATAAAGTGCAATGAATGCAAAAATAAAGATGATGAGAATAAAATGAAGCAGTCAACATGATTTCAGACAGAAAACAAGAAATTTCATGCACCCTTCAGGTTTGGGTTTTTCTTAGTGCAAAGATTTGTTAGCTTCCTATAAAACTTGGAAAAGGTAGGAAAGCATATTTAGAAAATTATGATCTTCAACTTTTTAAAAGAACTATTTAAAATATGGTTGGACAGAACGGAAGCATTATGTTAAGAAAACCCTGTAGTTTTGATCTGACTTGACAATGATGTCAGAAATAAAATCCCACCAATCCAATCAGAAAAATTTTTCTTCTACAAAACTGGCTTTTTCTTTGTCAAAAGCATGCTCTGTGAGAGAGTATCTACGTATCTCAAACAAAAGCTAATTTGACGAAAATAGAAGAGTTTATTTATTTCTTTATTTATTTTATTTCCTATCTGAATCTTACATAACCATAGAAAATCATTATCTCTCAATGCTATCTGTCTTTATATTTGGACTCTACAGGCAAGCCAATTGAGGCCTACAGACATGCAACCCAGAGATGCAAGAATTCTAGTTTAAGCTAGAATTCTAGTTTAAGCTAGTGACCTCAGGTAGCCTCACTCAAGTACAAATGTAAAACATCTGCTTCTGTTTGTGCAGATCAAAAATGAAAATTTAAAATCGATATTATTTTTTTGTCCTTAAAATGACTATGCAGGGCTTTTTTCATGTTCAAAGCAAGACAAATGAACACATATTTTCAGGATTCTTGATATCCTCACTGTATTGCGCATGGAGGTAAGAGGTATATTAAACTGAAAATTTATTAAGCCACAGGGTGATTATGAATTAAGGACCATTATACTCTCCTAAATAAAGAAAACATTTTGAAATAACCATAAATCTTCATAAAGTCACAGATGAGTTTGATTCTTACAGATTTCTTCCATACAGTTACTCAGAAAACGCAGTACTAGAAAGAAATTTTCCTTTCTTGTAACTCAGACAGGAATACTGTCTCTCAAAAATGTCATATCCAATAGTCTTTTCAAAGCCAGAGCCAAGAACTCAACAACTTTGCAGTTTCACCAACCATCTTCCAAATTATTGCACATTGGTAAGAAATGGAAGGACAGAGAATCTGCCCTTCACAGTGGTAGTTTGTGAGATGTTATCCACCTTCAAAGCATGGAATGTGCTTCAGCTGCTAGAAGCAATGGCAAACATGCAGCTTCATTAAATGTGGTACCTAGGTAGATTGGACCAAATGAAACCAAGCTCTGCCTGAAGATCAAGCAAACATCAAGCAAAACCATCACATTCCTTCATTGGATTCATCATGAAACATTGTACTGGGTTTGAAGATGTTTTATCAGTGGTCTAAAAGTAATGGTATCGAATGCTTAAAGATAGTCTCAGCACAACTGGGAAAAAATTTCTGTGTTGTAGGATCAGGAAAAAACTCATAGTGCCAGAAGAATCTTCAAAGAGATACACAGGAGAAGAAAATAGTTAGATTGGTGAATTTGGTTTTCTTAAATCACATCCAGTTTTAGTTCAGCTGTATCTACAGAACTTGGAAGATGACAATGGTTCCACTCCACTGCTCACCTCCCTTTGAGAAGGGAGTAAGAGGAAGATGGATTTCACATAGCAAGACAATCATGTGCAACTGGATGGAAAACAATTCCATGAATGTTTGTTACTTGCAAGGTAACCCCTATTTTGTTTGGGTATAGGGGAGTGAGTCTGTTTTTTGGGTTTTAAAAAAAAAAATTTTTTTTGAGACTTCTATTGCTAAAAGTCTGTAAGAACATGAGGAAAACTGCCAAAGCTCCTAAGGTCTTTAAAAAACTCATCAACTTTCCTGCTTCGAAGATCAGCTGACTGCACGTGTGATGTTTGCTGGCAAGCAAAATTATTACTTAATACATGTGACACTGGACAGATTTGCAATTATTATTTCCAATATGTCTGACACTTTCTAGAATTTTCTTTGTTCAACTAAAAGGTGCAATCAAAGACTACCAGAATCCACACCATTTCTTCCACAGGAAAGGGAAGACAAATGTTGGCTAGCTTTTTATTTGACAAATGCTTCCATACAGTAAAAAAAAAAAAATTTACTCTGTTTTTTCTTCTTATTTTCTTCTTATGTGCCTGCCAAGAACACCATTTAGTCCATCAACAACTACACTGAAAGCTTGATAAATATTATTGTGCCTGACAATATCTTGAGACACCAAGCGCTGCAAGAAACTGAACTTTTTAATGAATGCTTATATTCATAACAATGCCTAACACCAGCATATTTAGTAATCAAATATTTCTTCCTCCTGGTTCTACTCAAATGCTTAAGTCTGCTGCAAGCTGATATCATTGCACTATGCTGACATTACATGGAAAGTTGCTGATTTCCCAGCACATTTTTTCCTCTCCCCTTGTCTGCATACAGAGACTCTTCTGTGTGTATGACTAATTCAAGAGAATTGATTTATGCAGGAATATAAGTTGCCCATAGATATATAAAAAAAGAATTAAGCATGAAACTTTAAAACAATCTGAAATAATACATGCAGAGAGGCATAAATAAGTTCAAAAATAGGAACACAGGTAGAGAAAATTACCTTTGATCTTACAGATCTTTCCATCTGAATCTGGCGCTGTTTCTGATGTTTCTTGTGAGTTTAATTTCATATGGACTATGCATTACATTAAAATTAACACCTCCTGTTGAGGAGAATCTACTGTTCATTCAAGGAAAACACATTTTCTATCAATGTCTACCAAAGAAAATTATCCATAATGCCTATCCAAAACTCTACTTTCGCCAATTATTTGTAAATAATTGAATACTTCTGAAGAACTACCTTTTCCTATCTAAAGATTTGAGATCAGTAAAGAGAATATCAACACCTCATGCACTCATTTCTACTTTAAAATTACAAAAGGTTTTCATGTTTGATCTTGTTTAAAACAAGAGATACTTACATTTTTCATGTGGAAAAACTGAAGAAGATGACTAAACAAATACTGGAAGTTTCCTGCAGTATCACAGATTGGATAAGCTAGGAAAAACCACAGTGGGCCATCTGGGCTGATGTCCCTGCTCAAGCAGGGTATGTTAACCTTCTTCATTGCAATCCCAATTCATAACAAGACTGAGACTAGAGGAATGTCCAAACTACCAGTGTCTACCAAGCTGTGCAGTGCTGTTTATTTAGTCAACATTTTAATGCATCAAAAACAATTTTGAAAATTATATAGAAGAAAAGTTAAAACTACAAAAGACTGTTATAATGAAGATATAAAAACACGTTATAAATAAAGTATATAATAACCATAAGATGTAAATATAAAGACAATTTTGTCAAATAGAATTCTTGTAGTCTTGCCAGAAAAGCATGAATGCTGGCATGAATATTTAAAAATAAGAGTATGATTATTTTTTTCTGATACATGTTGTTCTGTTCTACCACTCTCAGCGTTCTACTGATAGATAAGCCAAATGTTAAACCATTTGTAGGCTCTCTTGGAAACTAAGGGACTTTCACCCATTGTTTAAAACAAAGAAATACAAAAATGCTGTTTTCATTTTTATAGCCAAGCATATCCATATCCTGATCGGCCCAATCACTAATGCACATGAAAGATGAAGCATGTACTTTATTATCTTCCAGAATTGAATTCAACAGGCTGTAGCTCACAAAACACAAACCTCATTCATTCCTAGTCCATACAAATATCTGATTTTTTTTTTGTTATGAGTATTGTGTGTTTCAGCTGAGAGAAACACAGAAAATAAAGATTCCTTAATTTTTCACTGGAAAATGTACATTATGATAATTATGAGAAATAATGTATATTCTATATGCAAATTTAATTAGTGCAAACAGTAAAAATAATAAAAACTAAACATCAACACGTTCACCTACCTTTAAAATTAAAACAGAGTATCAGCCTCATATGAGTGTTTATTTTTGATGCAGCTTTGTTTCATATTTGCTAATATAAATATATTAATATTTTGCCACCATTTCTGCTTGGAGAGCCCTCATACTGTCCAAAAGGTAGCAGGTCATATATTTGCATACCTCAAAATAAAATATTTGGGTAAGAACCGTTCCTCAGTTTTTTCAATTACATCGATATTGATTGAATTTCAAAGTAGCCTAGATAAAATCCCTGTGAGTATATTTTCCAGATTGAAGTTGAAAGTGCTCTGGTTTAAGTCTCCTCCTGACTTTCCAGGCATCCTCTCAGAGATCATTGAGGGACTCATGGGAACCCTCTGAGATACTTGTGGGTATCTGCTGCTGCCACATAAGGAACCATGGAAGTAACTGCCTCTTCACCACCAGAATCTTGTGTGCTGCATCTTAGACAGAATAAATGCCCCACAGGAAAAATGAAAACCTAGATTTCTAAATTAGAAACAAATATATGAAATCTGTAATCTGCTCCTTCTATACTTTGAAAAAATTAAAAAATTGCCATAATAACTAGCGCCCTTTTTTTTTTCCCTACAGCTGGTTTAAGATTATCTCTCAGTTACAAATATCCTATCTATCAAGATACTGGGAATTTCTAGAATTTTCCTGAAATAATCCTCTCTTCCCTCATAAGATGAATGCAGTAGATGAGAGCTATTTACTCGATGAAAAAAAAAAAAAAAACAAACAAAAAAAACCCACAATTAAATTACCAATATTAAATTGTCCATTAAGTAATTCTTCCTTTAAAACCTTTACTGTGGTTTAGAAACAAATACTCATATTCTCTTAATTTATCTATAGCCAAACCATAGATAATTTCATGAAGACCTTATGCCTATATTATAATACGAGCAACAGTAGGACTTTATTTTTCATCTCTGTCTGGAACTAAGACCCTCACCTCTGGCTCACACCACAAAGGTCATCACAGTACAGACCACTTGGCTGTCTTAACCTTCCCTGGACCACCCCAATTCTAGTCCCACTCCCACAGCACCTCTAAACTTTCTCTTTTGCTCAACCTGAAGACAAATTTCTTTCTCTGTCTGGGGCAAGAATCTACATCAAATGCATCTTACTCAGCTGCACCAAAAACATGCTTCACTAGCTTACTTCAGTAATTTGACTACAAATTTACTAAATGTCCCATTTCACTATGGTCTTTCAGACTATCCAGTATCAGCTCTCTATTTGGGTTCCTTTCCAGTCTACTTCATGCTAATCACTTCCAAAAGTTTTCCCAGTTTCTGGAAATTGCCCGTAAGTCAAATACTTTTCATTCTTTTCTGTACATTTGAAGAGAGTGGTTCTCAGAGTAATTCCTGACTGCAGAGAGAAAAGTTAAAGTGTTGGTTCCAACATAATTCAAGTAACTATTTATTCCTAATTTTAATATTAAGCATCCTTTAATTAGCCTTTGACTTGAAGGCTGTTTTTTCTAATAATGATAAAACCAGTCCGATTAAAATGCTTTCTGTACTTCCTGTAATTAGAAACAGAGACTGAATAAAAAGTCATTTGAAAGCACTGGGCATCTTTCTGAGCACACCTTTTACTGCTGGCTCTTCAAATTATCTTCTTCTTGTTGTGTTTAGCAAAATATTGGTGCTTAGATAATCATAAAAATGTCATGTACATGACGCTGTTTTCTATATTCCTAAATCAAAATGATATCTGAGGTGGGACTAACATGACTAAATTATCAAACTTTATCTTTTTAGTAATGATGAACATAGTATAGAGTTATAAGCAAAATTAATATCCACAAATGTTATACAGGGGTTTACGTGAATTTAAAATGTTCTCTGATCTCATTCGAGGAAATAGTTCACATTTCAGCTAATCCCTTGGAGAATACTGCTTGAAATTTATAAGGGACACATGCCAACCAAAACTCCCAAAGCTTGACAAGCCATCACTCATGTAGAGTGAGAATTCTGATGTACTAACAAATTACTATTTCCTTTTGCTGCTATGCATGGAGAGGTCAAATTTTTAATCCAGGGAATAAAAAAACCAAAAATTCCCATATTAACTAATAACCAACTGATCTAATAACTGTGGCTCAAGTAAATTAAAAAAAAAATAAAGTTAAAAAAAAAAATCACACTTTAATACTTACGTTTCACTAACAAACAAGGTTAAATTTGAGCTCTTGACATTTACAGTGAAGGGTTTGATTTGTTTACTTTACAAACAGTAGCATGTTTTTCTTGTAGCTGATTGGATTATGACAGAACACCACAGGGGTGACAGTGGTAATGGAATAAACAAACTGCGTAAAAAATCCTAAGTAAATTGCAAAGATTGTTTTAGGCATACGATCACAGTAAATATTTTTCCTAATTTGAAATTTCAAAGATCAGATGATTTTGGGCATTCTTAAGCAAAAAAATATGAAGCAAAGCAGGAACTTTCACCCCTTAATCTTCCACACAGACATCTTAGCTTTATGAGAGGGGAAGAAGAGGAGAGGACTCCTGACTGTGCGCTGGAATGTTCAATTCAAGACATTGTGTTTTATACTTCCAAAGAATGTAGAAAATAGGCCCCTGCTGAGAGTCTTTTTGTTATTGTTGTTTAACGACACCTGAAACTTCTTATTAAAATCTGCCCAATTCCCTTTCCATCCAAATATTATTGCAAGACTGAAGTTTCTCAGTTTAGGAGATTTTATTATCTGTATTTAGTTTACTTCTGTTACTACTGTCCTTATCAGGGGAAGGGGACCATGTATGTATGTGGACTTTTGTTTTGTTTTTCCTACTCGAACCTAATACAAAAAGCTTCTTCCTGAAATAAGGAATACGGACTAAGCCCTAGGAGACCCAAGACTGACTAATTCAAAATCCCTTTTTAATAGTAAGATAAAAAATAGATTTGTATGCCTGTGAGTAGAAATAAATGTGTAGACTTCAATGGAAGCAAAAATGAGCTTCTATTCTATGGAGATAAATGACCAGACCAATTAAATTTTCATTCTTAACTTTCAGAGCAATAAAAAATTAAATATAATTTTTAAATTGGGTATTTTTACAAATAAACAGCCTTCGAATTTAATTTCAGTCCAGACTATAAAAGCTTGCCTCCTGTTACTTCAAATAGCAATCTACTGCTGTGTATTTAGGTAGTTATTATAAGTAATTAATTTAGGAACTAGAATATGTCATAAGCTATTCTAATACGTACTGTAAAAGGAAGGCGATAACCCTTCCTCAAAAAATACAGGGATTTTTCATAAAAAGATGAATGCAGACATGCGGAAAATCATCTGGAAAAAAAAGAGTAAATAGTGCAATGGGTAATATATTCATTCGTTTCGGGTTTTTTTAAGTTTTATTGTCTGTACAGAAGGTCAATAACTCTTTTGCTCACAACCAATTTCTTAGCCAACGTTCCATCCTCAATATTGTTGAATTGAGAAAAACTTATTGATAAACAAAAAACTGTAAGGAAACAGAAAATTCAGTAATAGTCAGCATGATTAGGAAACACTCAAAACAAGTTCAAATTTTCCTCTGTCTCATAAATTTCCTAAACTGGGTATTAGACGTTGCAGATCATGACACTGTTTTTCCCAATTTTAATTTTTAATACAAAATTATTAAAATAATAATATTAAAGATATAATAGGAATGCTAATTGATAGATTGGAAAATAAAATAATAACTAAACTTAACTTACAGTGAATTTTTTAATGTAACTGCTAATGAATCATAACAAAAATATATCAAAACGACAGCAACAGTCAAAGCCTCTCCATTTAACTTAGGGACTACACAAGTTCACTCATCTCACAGATGAGGACTGTTGACTTTTCAGATTAATGGTCAAGGGATGCTGGGAATAGGATGTTTTCTGTAACTGTAGGTCTTACAAATAAATACATGTCATATTACTAGAATAATAAATAGTGTGAAACCACACTAGAATTTGTAATCATTACTTCCCTACTGGAAAAGCATCCATACCAACATATTTAATTAAAATTTGCAAGCCTGATTTGACGTAATGTGAAGTATTCAGGAAAATCAAAATGGCATAAAGGTTCCTTGATGAGTACTGGACTATTATACCAATGTTACTTAAAGTAAAAATAAATTGCACTATAATATACCCAAATCCAAAAGCTGCCATGTTCTGATGCAGTGAGCTTTATCCTTAAGCATTAACTATCTGTGCTAAAAGAGAAAGATTAAACCAGTATTCAAGCTTGTTTTCTGAACTGTAAGGTCAAAGGATTCAAGAAATAGGGGAGATGACTCTGTTCAAAGAAATTTAAAAGTGTTGTGCTGCTTAGAGTTTAGGTAAAGATAGCATAGGAAATTTCTTCATATAGCTCTCCTTGCAGAGTAAGAACCTGAAATATGCAGCTTTAGTCACTTGATAAGCAATTACATAAAATAATTTCTGTAGAGCAGTGGTCTGGTGGCAAGTCCTTGTAGCAATGGTTCTACTTAAAGTTTACATGACATGTCTTCTGTTTTATCTGAGCCTCACCCACAAGAACATCACACTGATACTCTGAAGTAATAAGTGTCCCTGAAGAATCTTCTCTTACAATTCCTGACCACCTGCTACTACACAGCTTAGGAACTGATCCAAAGTTCATTGACATCAGCAGATTTCTCATTGACTTTAAGGTATCCCTCAAGCTGTTACTTGATGAAATGTGCAGTACTTCACCAATGTAAGCATGGAAAGTTTTGTTTCAAAAACAATGGAATAAAATTATTTAAGGCTGTTTTTCAAATCAAACCTCCTCTCAAATTAGATTGTTAATTATTAAGTGACACATTGCTATCCTTATCCAGGTAAGGATAGAAAAAAAGAAGTGAATCACTAAGAGCAAAATGCTTTCATTTTTAATTTAGTGCCTTTAATGCCATCAATTTTCAAATTTCTACCTGTTTTTACATTTAATTCTTCAGTGGTTTGTTACTTTTTTCAAGTAGTTTCAGCACAAGTTGATTTTATGTGAATAACAAGTAAGCACACTAGAAGAAATATTTAACAACTAAATGAATGCTAAAATATAATACCAAAAGGTAAATTCAGGACTATTAAACATATATTAAAAATATATTTTAAAAAGCCTTTTGGTTTGTTTGGGGTTTTTTTTAAACTATACACTGCAAAGAATTAATTTCTGATATAGAGAGCCATATGGTCAACTGACCACACTAATACATTATTAAGAAGCAGCTTTGTCATAATTTTGGGCCTTTCAATCTAAACTAGAAAAAATCCTTTTCGTTAAAGATGCAATCATAGAATGATCTGAATTAGAAGGAACCTAGATGATCATTTAGATCCATCCCTCCTGCTCTGGGAAGGAGCACCTTGACTAATCCCCAGGACCATGATCACTTCACGTACACAAACACATACGTACCCAAATATCTATAAGTGTGTGCATTTGCACATTCCTCCGTCCTCTTCTTCATTTCATCACCAAGTTTTCCTTTCTCCCAGTGGCTAAACAAACCTCCCCAAATGGGGCCATTTTGGCATGATTTTTCCTTTCACAGAAAATCTGTGCACAGAAATACATTTCAGTATGCACAGACATGTTTCTTCTGAACATGCTTTCTCACTTTTCATCTCTTAGTTGTCTTTAAATAAAAAAGAAACAAAAAGTAATCCTGGTCTTGCTTGGTGTTTTCAATGCAAGATATGCAATGAAGACAGAGAAAATATTGACAAATAAGACTCAATGGAGTTTCAATATCTTGTCAGAAGCCAGTACGAGCAAAGGAGTCAATGAAACTGTAGAATTATCCTGCACTTTCCAAATTAGATTTGTGGGAAAACAAACATCAAATGGAACCTTAATTTTATGCAGCATGACAAATGATACTGTATGCTGGACACTAAGGTCATTAAGTACTTAATTTCCAGAGATAAAGCTAAATATGAACAGGGGCCTGATTTATGAAAACAGTGGAAAGAATAGTTAACTCTTTGCAAGAATTGCTGCTGAAGCAGCAATACAGAATTCTTTCCTTACTGTCTAACCACCTGTCAGTTCCTGTCATGTAATTTACACAGGAAAAAAACATATATATTGAAAGTAATATTTAAAGTACTTTTATCAAACCACGACTCAGATGTGCAGAACCATTTTCATTCCATTTCAGTCAGTCTTAAAATTCCACAAGTCTCCCAAACAAATGAAACATTGAAACTAGTAAGGAACACTCAAAATTCTAGACCTAGTCTAAAAATAATGAGATTTTATTGCAGGAATATTAAGCGCACCAAGATTCCATTCTATGAAGTCATTTGCATTCTAAAATAATTCAGATGTTGTTTACAGAAAATTGCCTAATGATATTTTAAATCTCAGCCTTGAGGTTTCTGGTATCAAACTTTATAAAAACTCCTTTAGCATGCTGAAATAGACTACTGACTATTCTTTAGTGTATAAAAACACTATAAAATTGTTTTTTGTAATAAATGTGTTCGTATGATAGCCATGCAAAGCACATCACATTTCTGGGCATCTTAGGTAAGAAATTAAACAGAGAAATTCACAGTAGCCAGTATAGCTATTCAGGCTACTGATTTATGTCTGATAATTATTATGCTTTATGCAGGATTCAGGGGACAATCAGAAGGCATTTTTTGAGTCAGGTGAAAAGTATGGGACAGAATAGATGATCTTACTACATATATATCTAAATTTTCTGCAAGATTACAAGACTACCACTTTTTCTATTTCATAAACATACTAATTGAATGAAAAAAGCAATTTTGGGTAAACAGCTGTGTGGCACCTTCTGACTGTAAGGTAATTTCAGAATAAAGATTTCTGGAGAAGGTAGAAATCATGCTGAGTCTTTAACAAGATCTACCTGGTGACAACTTGAGCCTCCAAATAGGCTGCTCCATTTTAAAGAGCACTGAAATGTTTACAGTGATAATGTAAGACTTGATGTATCCATAAGCTTCACTCACGTCAGTGAAGCTTCCTCCACCTGGGAACAATGGGTAGGGAACCACTCACAATCTCTTAAAGAAGGCAATGTTCCTAATTAAAAATACATAGGTTGTTGTAACACAGTGTAAAATATCTATATACCGAGAGACAGAACAGAAAAGACTTGTTTAAAAAAAAAAAATAGGAAGAACAGAAATGTCTATGCCAAATATACAAAATGCTCATTTAGCCAGCTTTCCACTTTATCTAGGTATACATTTATATCATTGATGCTCCAAAAAGATTTAAATACCAATTAGTGTATATTTTCTCTCGTATCCCACAAACTGGGATAGGAATTTCCCTCATTAACTACCAAAGCACTAGATAGTGCAGAGTAAAATTACATTCTGTACTTCAGCCAAATAAAAATTCTTTTAAACAACACAGAAGTCACTGTCCACAGTGGCATTTGTAAGTCTGCAGTGCACACCAGTGGAATATAGTAGTACATGCACTTTTCCACTGTTTTCAGTATAATGTAAAATTGTTTTGTAAATATTCCATCTTATTCAGCTTTTAAATGAGCAGAAAAGCACATCTTTCAGGTTTATAAAGATATAAAATTTTGAGGAAAATTTGCAATGAGAACAAAGAATGTTTTATTGTTCATAAGATAATATTATCATTCTAAAACCATAATTTCAACAGGCTTGCTCACTCCAATTCTGAATTTGCAAACATTACAGCAACACATCAAGGATTTTTTTTTTGTTTGCTTTTTAGAGTCAAAAGACCTAACTCATCAAACTCAGGCATACTATTTGTGTTTCTCAGACTGATGGTTAATTATCTGTAAACTAAACTGTATCTGAAAAAATTGGATACTCCATTTCTGGGGACATTCAGCAAGTAAAGTTACAGATGTCAAAATTCTCATGTTCTTCAGAAAACTTAAAGATTCCTACTCTTTCCAACAATGTTTACTTTAAACCCAAGTGTATCTAATGTCAATACCTTTAATTCAATTGATAGTCTAACAATCAATTTTTGAATACGCATACAAATACAACAATAAGTGTAATTTTATACTAATTGCTTTCCTATTTTTAAAATAACAAAGTGTTTTACATCTTTTAATGGGAGAATAGTATCCTTAGAACAAAAAAAAAGAAATTATCAATTACAACACCAAATGCAATTTTCTGTTGTATCTCTTAAAATGGTCTAATTTATGACCTCAAAAAAGACAGATCAGTGCTAGTATCACACAAAGCTGCCTATAATGCTCATGGTTACTATGATCATATACTGTCACTTAACTACTCTTTTTTTATCAACTCAATACTTTGAAAACTTATTCACAACTTCCAAATTGATGCTGAATGGATAATTTTTTAAAATGATGATCATCAAGATCACCAAGGCTTTCCATATTTAGATTATTCCAAGGTGAGTAAATACTTGTCTTTTAATGAAACTAATTAAGGAAGTGGTTAGTTACTGGGAGCACTAATAGACAAGTCTTGGCAGCTGTAAAGCTTCTAACATTCCCCAAAATCTCTCCAACTTCCAAAAGGCTAGAAGAGCTGTCCATTCCTAAAAATGGTTTCATTTGCAGCGCCACTGTCACTTGCAAACCAAGCACTTTTTTTCATAATCACAGTGGGACTGTTAGGCAACATACCAAAGGAAATAGCAGATTAATTTAGTCAAGGACATGAAAAAAATCTAGATGTAATGGTTGATCTGCTGTTAATCTAGAAATTCCTTTCTGATTTAATATTGAAAATGTATATTGGAATCAGATTCCATGCTTAGCCTAGTAGAAGTCTGCACTTTATTTAATTTTCAAATTTTTCCCTGTCAAAAATCTTGTCTGTTGTTCCAGCATCCACTTATCAACAGTAATATATAGATAGTAATATTTACATCCATTTTGTCAACACACAAGATTTGCTTTCAGTAGAGAGAGAGTTTCCACTTACAGAAACCCCAGGAATCACACTGACTGAAAAAATTTCATTCACATTAGTCAGATTCATCCAGATCAGTGTTTTTCTGTAATTTAAAAATGAGATTTATGCCATAAATATCAGAAGATGAACAGAATGTTCAAAATATCACCTCCTCTTAGCAATTAAAGCGATTGAGCATGTTCCCAAGAAAAAAGCAGCAACACGCATATGTAGGCATGCACATGCATAAATATTGTTATCTGCCTATCTATCTATTGCCAATGAAGTCTCAGAATTTTTTTTCTTCCTGTCGTTCTATTCCTGATAACAGTGGCATAAAGCCTTTCACAAAGATTTCATTTCTTAAGCCAAACTATTAACTAGCTCTACACTTCCTCTGTTTTGCACAAGTTAACAAGCTAAAATCCTACTTAATGAGCAAGCAGAAAACAAAGAACTAAAATCTGAAGGAATTAAAATATGAAAGACAGGTGTTAGTTTGTTGCTGTGTTGCATATGCATTACCTATTAACTAGAACTTGAGATTTAATAGACTATTTGCAATTCTTTCCAGAACATGAAAGAAAACTAATTAAATTCCTTCCATTATTCAAAATCTGAGATGTTAAATTCACAGTACATTTTAAATTCACTATCTATGTTTAGTTGTATAGACACACATTTTGAGTTTTGTTGGATCAAAAAGGTCCTCTATCCATTGTCCTGAAAACTAAAACCTGTAAACTGCAACACAAATATTTCTTATTCTTCTAGTCATTAAATGGCTAGATTGAAATTAACATGTATTTCCTAACACATGTATTTTCCGATACAGTCAGGCAATGTTCTTAAATTACTCCTTCAAGGCTGATCTTTGTAAAAGTACATTGCTTTCCGGCGTCAGAATTCCACCATGAGTGTTCTGTTGAGCTAAATCAGCCTCCTGACACATCTACCAGTTCTCCTGAGCATAAGAACAAGCCTGTGCTGTACTCCAAGCCCTGACAGCTTTGGCTGACTCCTTTGTTTACCTATCAGCATTGCCTCCCATGGGACCCTTCCCAGCAGTTTCCTTTCTAAGCCAATATCCTGCTCTCCTTAGGTTCAGGGTCTGTACTCTGCTGTTCACCTTCCTTCTTTCAGGACAGCTAACACTGCTATTTCAAAGTTACCACAGATGAGGAAATTATTCGTCCTCACATCCCCAGCTAGTTTCCTTCATGTTATTCAACAGCAGATATTCAACTATTCATCTATTCAGCTATTCATCACTGCTTGTTGGCCCTTTGAATGCCTTCAGCAAAAATTTATTCCTGAAACCCCACTGAAATCTCTTTGACTGCAGCAACCGTTCTACCTTTCTAGCAGCTGTAGTCACTCATGAAAACTGGGGTTTACAACTCCGAGAGTTTAGTTCTTTAAGCACTTTTTTTGTTTCCTCATTAGATGGTCTGTAACAAACTCTCACCACTATGTCACCCTTACTGGACTCTCCTCTGATCCTAGAGTCACAAGTCTGATTACCCCCATTCTTCTGGAGACCTCAAAAGACCTGAGCTGCTTATAGATCTGGGCAACTTCCATTCCCTCAGTCCTTCCTTGCCAGTGTTTCTGGAAGTCCTTCACAGTACTCCAGTTGTATGGATTTGGCACAGTATTTGAATTGTTCCAACAATATTGTACTTCTGTAGCCACATATAGCTTTAATTGTCCCTTCTTGTTTCCTAGGATGTGTGCATTTCTGTACCAACACTTGAGATGGGTGTCCCTTCACATTATTTTATCATTCCTGAAGTCTTTCTTGCTCCTATCAGCCTGTGCCCTGAGCTTTCCAGCCAACCACTACTTCATTTCATTGTGGTCTTTAAAATCTCAGTGCCTCCTTTCCTAGTTCAAAGCTCTCCTCATTACATTACACAGCTGGTAGGATCAAGGAGACAGGACCTGGCTCCCCATGACCTCAACCCCAGAGCTATGTGGTCATTCCCAATATGCTCCTGGCTGGTGTTCATGGGGGTCAGCAGTAGCATATCAGTCTAAGGACTGGACAGACCCTGGCAATCTCTCTGCAATGTTCTGGATCATAGCCCACAGCAAGCCACATAACCCTCAATAAAGTAAGTGTGGAATACAGAGGTTTCTAGCTCCACAGGAGCATGCCTCCTACTATCACCACTCACTGCTTCCTCCTGATGTTAATGCATGGTTTGTGTTAAAACTGGCTCTGATGCCTCACAAGTCATGGCTTTCTTCTAATTCACTACCAGGTGTTTGAACCTTTTGAACTGCAGATCTGGAAAAAGAGCCATCCTACAGCTGCTGGAGAACGTACCTTTCCTGCCCTCCTACTGTGGGACTCTATTCACTGTGAAACTCACAAGTTCTGGCTGCCCCTCCCATGCGGTTCAGACTGTCGCATCTCTGGGTCCCTGTGAAGATCCTGTTAATCTCCTCTTTGATCCTGCCCAGCCTTACTTCCTGCCCAGGTTGATGGAGACAACACAGCTTTTCAGCCAATTTCTACACCTCTGCTGTTCTATTGCTCCAGCCTCACAGGAAAGGTGGCAGGGCTTTCCTGAACATCCCCTTACCCCACATGGGCCCTTTCTCTCTGAACACAAGCCCCGCTGGACCCTGATCACACACTGCTGTGCATCAGCACCACCAACCTCACCACACATGGGGATGGAAGCCTGTGGAGCCATCCCAGTGCCACTCCCACAGCTCCTTAAGCATTGCAGCCATAGCAGCATCCACATACCCTCGTCAGGTCCCTCCCATCTGACTGCACAGAATAATAACTGATAAGTGGTGGATTTATCACATTCATAAGCGCTGGACACAATTTTACTCCTAGTTACAATAAAGGAAATCAAGAGTTCTACATTTTCCTTTCTTATTCCATGGGATAGCAATGTACTGCTAACATACCTGTTTCAGGCTTTCCATCTTGGTTTGTCTCAGTTCTTCATATTTCCATTTCCAAAGAAATAATTCATTTTCCATCTTTTCCATTTCTTTCTCCAGAAATACATTCATTCTAAAAAAGCATTTTAAAATTTAGCATTGTACAATTTTGAAACTGACAGAATAAAAATTACTTTGAATTTCCTTCTTATAGCTGGACTTATATTCTGCTGCCTTTGCCAATGGTGTATCTTGAGCTTTATAAAAGCCAATTTAATCAGTGCATAAATATTCCAAAAGATTCACCAAAAATAATAGCTAAAGAGAAAACAGAAATCCTGTGGTACAGAGTTAAAACTTTAAATGAAACAAAATTTTGGGATATACCAAAGAAAACTTGACTTCAGTTAGTGGTTCAGGCCACCCAATTTATTACAAGTTTCTTCACAATTAGTGAAGATCCTCACAGAAAAAGTATTACATCACTTGTGTTAAGTACAAACAGAAGATTAAGCACATATAATGAGGGGGAAATACACACTATAAAGACCAGAAAACAAAGACAATTTATTTTAATTGTCAAAAAAATTATTAATATTTCAGATTAAAAAAAAGAATGTTCCTGGAAGAAAATGCTAGAAGAATTTTAGGAAAATATACTTAGCAGAGAAATACTATGCCTATACAATGAGGAAAATATGAAATAGTTGAAAAGAAAATTCCAATACTGGCCATTAAAGAAACTGATGTGTGCCACAGTAGTTATTTTCTATTCTAATGCAGGCTAACGGAATTTTTCAACCTTTTTAACAAAGATGTTCTTGCCAGGCTTACTAGAACTATATTTTGAGAATATTTGGTTTAAATAAAGTGTATTAAATAAATTTGGTTCAAAGCAAATTGTACTGATAGTATTTGTCTGGGGCTTTTCCGTGCAGCAGACTGCAGGTTTGCACAGAGATAGCAAGAGTTGTCACCGACTGGACTGACTCAGGTCCTGGAAGCAGTGTCAGCTACATCAATAAAACAATCCACTATAGTGAAATATCTTCTCTCTTCTTCCATACCTAAAACCGATGCTCTTGGATCAGGGATCTCCTTTTTTCTGTCTAGATTTAGCATATAGCACAGATTATCCAGCAAACACCTGGAACTCCCATAATATTAAAAATTAAACACCATTATTCGCAGAGCAGAGTGGAGCAAGATGCATTTTAGGTCAACAGTTTTTCTTTCAAAGTAATGAGATATTTCGTTGGAATGCTATCATGACTTCTTTGGGGAACTAAGATAATTATTAGTGGGACATTTAACACAGTAGAAAGTGAAAGCGTGAAAGATGCCATTCCAATACTTTAAATAATAGCCTGTTGACTGTACTGAATGCAGTGAAAGTCCTCAGAAATGGTCTAATCAGAAAAGTAAAAGAGGCATGTACAATGTGTTTTGTTTATTTAGAAGATTCTAGATATTTTTTGTGTTACAGTACTTCTTAAGAGAGATCATCTCCTTCTGATGCCACCAATTGAAAGAAATTATTCTGATTACATAATGTTTACTGTTTATATAAAGAAAACAAAGAGAGGAAGAAAGAATATAGTAGACATCAGAAGCAGCTTACTACTAGGTAAAAGAATCAAGTTCAGAGTATTTTTCATGGATCTTGTAACTAGACATTTTAACTCATTATCTTAATTAAATCACAGAATTACACAGAATGGTTGAGGTTGAGAGGGACCTCGAGGAGGCCATCTGGTGCAAACCCCATGCTCAAGCAGGGTTGCCTAGAACTGATTGTTCAGGACCATGTCCAGATGGCTTTTGAATGACTCCAAGGATGTAGATTCAGCAACCTGTCTGGGAAACCAGTTCCAGTGTTCAGTGATCCTTGCAGAAAAAAAAACATATTTCTTGCTGTTCAGGCAGAGCCTTTTGTATCCACTGCCTACATTAACCAGCCAGTCTTAAGCAGTTCCTCTTTGATATTATTAGGCATCAGAGGGCTAGCCTGTGGGCTTTTGGTTTTAGAGAAAATAAACACTTTAAAGTTCAAAACAACAAACTTAAAACTAGAAGACATTTAGATGAGAACACTGACCCAAAATATGCCAAAAGATTTTAAGCAAATGATTATGCAAAATGCTGAGCCACTCATAAGGTTTGTAATTTCCATTCATGTTAATGGGACCTCAAATGTGTAATTTATATGAATTATTAGTACTGAGAAGAGGATATTGGTGTGTAATTTCACATTGCAAGCCC
Source organism: Turdus rufiventris (assembly GCA_013186435.1). Classification (NCBI taxonomy): domain Eukaryota; kingdom Metazoa; phylum Chordata; class Aves; order Passeriformes; family Turdidae; genus Turdus; species Turdus rufiventris. Next base: position 10,539,778 of record PYHW01010767.1, on the reverse strand, counting down.
AAGCCTGATATTTTTTAAATGTCATAACATAAATTTTCATCTCTTTATTTTTGGGGTTTTTTTTCAGACTTGCTCTCTTTTTGTCCTTTGCAAAACCTGACCTGTGTTCATAAGGTAATGCCAACATTACTGATGATAGCTCTAAGCAGAATGCAATAAGCTGAAGTCCTCCCAAGGTGAAGAAGCAAAACATCTTGTGGAGAGATTAGTTAGGAAGCCAAGAAGGTTACTAGTTAGGTAACTGTTAGGTAACTTAGTTAGGGGGAAGTTCAATCACTGGATTTGCATAAGCTAACTTGGCTCTACAAAAAAATACACTCAGAGTGCTGCATGTAAACCAGGAAACTGCTGAGAAGTCCTCTGCTGTATGAGTAAGATCATAGTGACTGCTAAAGTAACTTCTGGCCTTGGGGTTCAAGCTGTCTATGATCTGTTTGCTTTTGATGCAACACAGCTGCATGTCCTTGGCTCAAGTTCACCGAGAAATTGCTGGAGTTGTGAGAAAGAAGCTGTGAGAAAGTACTTAAGCTAGAGACACACAAGATAAGGGGAGTAAAAATGCAAACAGGGGTGAGATTGTTGAGATAGTCATTACTAGCAACTCTAGAATACAGGAGTAAAAATACTGACATGAGCAAGAATAAAATCTAAGAGAGAAAACAGGAAATTTGGAGTTGGAAATTCAGCAAAATCAGCCAATTCTACTAAGTGGAGAAGACCAACCCTTTCTGAGATAGCAGGTGACAGCCTGCACAACAAAGATTCATCAGCTGTCTCAAGAGACTGGTGACTATGATAATACTTATCCTAGAAGCATTATTCCTATTTGCTGTCTGCATTGCCAAATACAGTTGTTTCATACTTAGAAGTTGCATATATTCTGCTTGCATAACATCTCTTCAGGCAGGAAATGTTGCCCTCCTGGAGAGGGAGCTGTACCAATCCCTGCTGTTATGTGGAAATCACTGCTCTGTGAGCATTTTTGCTGCCTGAGGTTGGCACTGCCACATGTTGCATGTTATAGATGTGCCCGAATTCTTACGTGTGCCAGTAAATTTATTGCTTTATACCACAGTCAGTATATATCTAGGCACAAATGGAAAAATCTGTCTCTGTGAAGTACAGCTAAAAATTGGTTAGAGAGACATGTGAACAGACAAACCAAAATCTATTAAAGTTTTGCCTAAGAAGTGACTAAAAGTGAGTTGAAAAATTATCCATTTTCTAAAAGAAAACTATTATATATATGTGCACATATTGTGATTGCTGATGAAGTACTTAGGCCCCTAAATATTTCAACCCCAGGAAAATGGCTATGTGAGACATCTGTCTCCTAACTCACAAACATATTTGCTGCCACAGAAAAACTAAATACTTTTTAAAGGAGAGAGAGCGTGGCCATCTTCTGCTATATGATTCACCTAGAGAATTACTGTATGCTTTCTACAACTATCTAATTCATATAACAAAACACATCAAATACTAGTTAGGAATTGAAAGGATTTTTTACCTCAGATTTCTACTCTCAGCATGACAAATATGAAATAAACTGACAGGCAAATAATGTGAAATAAACTGATAGAAAGGAAATTCTTCAACACAGTTTACCATTACATTTCTGAACTGAAAGTGTTGAATAGATTTGTAATAGACAGGGAATTTTCTTCCTTTTAATTTTCTAATTAACTGAACCCGATTTTGAAATTACTGTCACCTCTAATTACACCTTAAAGTCTGCTACTACATCATCATACATCACACGCTGCATGTTTCCTTGAAAAACCTTTCTGTTGAGATTCAATCTTTGTCTTTGACCATTTATTCAATCTTTGTCAATCTTTGTCTTTGACCATTTATACAACATACAACTTCTCTCAGGCCACCAAAATGTACATTTATATTTATGTGAGGCAAATTCGATATGCTACGTAAGTGTGCAATAAATGTGTTACTCCCTCTTTGTTACCAGCTTTTATCACAGACTGCTAGAAGTGAAGAGGTTAAGACTAACAGCATTTTGCAGCTGATTCATTTATTTTAAATTCAAAAACAGCCTTTGTCATTCTGCAGTTGGCCTCTTTCAAAGTCTGCTGGTAGAGTGCATGAAAATTTGTTATTATGCACAAAGCACTTCAATAACTGGGTATAACAAACATTAGATATCACTGCATTGCAAATTGCTAATAAGTACATATTTGTATGGAACACCTCTTATTTAAATGACAGAGAAACCAAAGAAAACAATAAACACTCTATGCTGAATTGTTTCTCTAAATTCTTATTAAAGCCTTTCTAATAGCAACGAATAAAGCTTAGAATATATGAGCTATAAATGCAAACATGACCATCAGGTTCTATATGAGAATTCCACAAGTAGGACATATTTTGCACTTACTCTCTTTCCTTCTGTAAGAATTTTCTCATCTCAGCCAAATGCAAATTTAAGATTGATACATGTATTAAATCATTCTCTGTTGTCTTAGCTGTAGTGCCCCAACTTATTTTAGGTTCCTCCAAATAGATGCTGGAAAGTCCATTGGGGAAGAAATCAGGAGGCTTTGGAGTGAATTTTTTATTGTCATTGCTTTGGTCTTTGTTTACATCCTGAGAAAACAAAAATATGACACCTGAGTAAAACACAAATGAAGGGAAAAGACTGACATAGTTCCAGCAGGGCCTACCGAGTCTCTTCTAAACATTTAAGGAACATAGGAGATAAAAAGGAAATAGGTAATATCTTAGACAGCTGGACTGTATATGGGTAGAAGGTGCAAAAATGTCAGTACATTTGAACAACTGTCATTTTGGGATATTTCACAGCTTCTGTTATGACAAGTTCATATCCAAAATATTTCTAATGTGTCTTTACTAAGGAAATATATTCCATTTCTCTTTTGTTGGCTGTAACTCTAGTCAAGACGGAATCCTGGAGCTAATAAAACCAGCATTGCAATTTATCCATACAAATAATATATTGAGAAACCCTACATTATGAACTCTTAAACTTTTTATGTAAAGTGTGTTGAAGCAGGTTTATACAAGATTTTGATAAGGAAAAAATATATAGATACCTATTTTGAAGATAGATGTTTTGCATACTAAACATAAGAAAAACTAATATCAAAGTAGGAAAAAAATTTAAAATACAACACACATTTTTGAGGAAAACTGAATGTCACTTATAAACAAGTTTCCCTTAGAAATGTATTTGCTTTACCACATCTGAGGAATTTTGTTTCAAAGATAATCTCATTTTAGCAGTTTACTGACAATCCTCTTTCACATCACACTATTCTTTTGAGGTTTTTGAAGAATGCCCAAAATTTAAATCAGAAAATGCTAGAAAACACTGAAAAGATAGAAATGTTTCCTGTTGACATATAAAGTTTCAGTTTTCAAGTAGAAAATATTTTATACTGAAGAAAATAGTTAAAGTATATTTTGTGGTATTTCCTTCCAGTGGCACATTTGTCTGCCTGAAAATATGAAAGGCATGTGGTTTTTTGGCAAAATTTATTCTGCTACTAACATAACTTTTTTTTTTCCAGATTTCACAGCAGTATAACATCGTTAATATGCATTAGAGAGTAAAATTTCTGAACAGAATACATTCAGATCTAAGATCTTGGCAATTTCCCTTGAACTGAAGTAAAAATTTTCCTACACTCAACAATGCAGGCAAAAACATTTTCCCACAATGTATGAAAAAATTTGCCTATATCTACAATGACTGTGATCTATCAGAAAACAAATAAAGCTTTTACCTGGTGCTGTCTATGAAGGCTATACACTGCATTCCAGGCACAGAATTAAATTTAACATGAACAAATACTTCAGTTTTTGATGACTATAATTGGATCTTTTGTATAGAGCTAGAACCTGCTTAAACAATGCTGATCGTTGAATTTTTAATTCTATATAATGACTTAATTGCTCTCCTTATCAAACAAAAGTCTTGTAAACTTGCAAATTAATTGCCTTACCTCTTCCCATACTTTTGAAGTTCAGGGAGAATTAAATTACTTTATTTTAGAAGCCAAGAACGTAATTTGCTTTTTTGGAGAAAGAATGTAAGTATACAAAACATGGTTATACCAGATAAGAGGGGTAACCTGTTACCTTAAAACATGAGAGAGATTCAAAAAAATATTATAAATTATTTGATATAATATTCTGCCTCTGTTTCTTAAATGTCTAGTCCTAGTGCAAGGGTATGAATTGTTTTCTGTGTTTTTCTGCTCTGTCCTGGGGTAACGTTATGGTTGCTGTATCTCAATCGTGTGTTTTGTCTACTTATCTTGGCTCCCTTCCCCCCCCCCATTGTCTGTGTTTGGAACACAAGGTTTTTGCTCACTTAGCTAGTTAGCTTTGCTTCCTTTCGCTAGCTTCTGCTTAGCTCTGCCTTGCTTGCTTGCTTGCTTGCTTGCTTTAGTTTTGCTTATAGGTCTGCATACCATTCTGAACCCGTTTGG